>CAJQUW010012670.1:775000-1226442 GCA_907163375.1 Prostheceraeus crozeri
CGCGGAAGAAGGGCCACTAAGCAAATTTAATTTTAATAATTTTTTAGTATCACTTTTAAATAACTGTCACAGATGAGTAATACTTCTATGCCAAAGATATTCATTTCATAGATATCTTAGTTACATATCTCTGTAAATGTATGGCCTGATTCATTGATATGATCATGGACGTCTAGATATCTGTACTTTACTCAGCTATCATAGTTATTCAGAAGTCCATGAAAATACATTGAAATTGGCGGGCATAAAATGGAAACTTCCGATTTATGTAATGGTTAAAGGAGGATTCATTGATATTTACTGAAATAATGAGGTCGATATCTTGTTAAAATTCCCGAGGGCTTTAGCCCAAGGGATTTTAACAAGATGTCGATCGAGATATCTCAGTAAATATCATTGAATCCTCCTTTAACATTGGATAAAAAACTGCATTATTGCCCGGCACGTAAATTCTATGCCAATTATACATAGAAATGATGCAAATATCACTATTTTGGGAAGATTCATGCATACACATTAGCAGTAATATCTAGGCCCTACTTCTCTCGATTCATTAGAAATTTCAAGATATCCTTTATCTAACATAGATTTTCATTTATAAACATATCGCAGAATCATTGATTATAGGCAGTGACATAGATTTCATCTTCATTGGGTTAGAAAAATACCAATAATATCCACTTTTATCGGGCATAAATGCATAATTCCTCGTGCGCTAACGCGCCCTCGGAATCTATGCATTTATGCCCTCTAAAAGTGGATACTATTTCTATATTAGGTTAATACAAGACACCAAAACCCTTGATTCCCCAACCGCACTCGCCTGACCTAGGAATCGAACCGAATTCCGCGTGAACCGTCAGTGTGGCCTAGTGAAGAAGGTGCGAGTTCGTCTCTTAAGAGGAACTTAAAGGTGCAACGAAATGTGACGATAAAAAATGTAAATGGTATTTTCACATTATAGAGGGGACAACATTCCATTTCCACGAGACTACATTCAACATCAAGCGAAACATGAACTGCTATTCGAGCAACGTAATGTTTTTTTTGACACCAGAGGAACCCGCAGAAAAACGATGTTGTTCTCGTAAAAAATCTCTTTATCGAGGCCTTTCAGCTGCCGCCGGTAGTCATCGTCAGGCGAATGAATCATGCAGCTAACACTTATGAGAATAGTTCACAATCATGCAAGACAGAAACATAAGAACATCATAGAACTATCAATTAAATACAAAGTACAGAAAATACTTAAAAACATTCTACTATAAAACAAATAGAAGTAGAAGCTAAGAAAGCCAACGATTTTAGAAATGTTACGAAAAAACAGAGAGTCTCAAGACTTCCACACATCACTCAACGTATGTTTGACTTTGTTCTCAGAGTGCAGTTTATGAGTCCATAGCGACTCCTTAACAATTCTTTTGCTGCAGCTGCTTTCCCGATCAATCACAGTGGCGTTCTTTACTCTGATCGGATGACCTGATGACACCGCATGCTTGGCTACCTCAGATCGCTGTACATCCATTGACTTGATTGACTTCGCATGCTCCTTTCGTCCGGTGGAGGAAAGACTAAAGATGGTCCAATTCCTAAAGATGGTCGATTTTGAAGAAGGTGGTGAATCGAATGACTCGCTCCAAATATCAATGAGTGCTCTCAACCTCATTCCGGATAAACAATTGCTTTTCACTGCATGAGCACGTTCTTCTAGTTTCAAAGTGCGTCGAATGCAAGCCATGCATTCTGCATAAAATATTTCTTCAAATTCTATTGGAGAGAGCACCTTTTAAAACGTATAATCTAGGTAAAACACGGTGCTAGTGGGGGTGCATAAACATCTGGACATGTGCACTGATAGTTCTCAGCGGTTTCAAGCTTGAAATTGGAGATAATGTTGCTACATTTCTATGTATCCATGATGCTATCGGCAGCGAGTCTCGGTAGGTCTCTGTATTACCATGGACTTCTACCGATAATGAAGTTCCATGGTATTACAGAAGCTTCAAATATGATCACGGCATCGGCTAATATGTCCAATTCTTTGAGCATTTCATGAAGCGGAGTTGAAAGTAGCAGGCAGACCGAACCATCGAATAGCTTTTAACAAGGATTCAAATCCGCTTGCACCTACGATGCTTGGATAGTTTTTAGCATCAATTAGGATTCAGTTACTTCCGGGCCTGTTTCTCCATTGCTGCAAATGACCAGTTGACCACATACACAACGTTCATTTCAACTGTGCAATGTTGAATAGACAGATAAAGGTATCGATGTGTTGAATCAAATTTTTTAAGGGAAGATATTCTTCATATGAAAACCAATGCCCAGAGCATCATGTGGCATTCATCCGAAAATAATACAACTCGCATATATACGAGCATGATCTATCAGCAAAATAGAATTTCAAATTTAGAATAAGAAGTACCTAATTACATTAGGTCCTGTAGTTCAGAATCTTTGTTCAATTTTGTCACTGAATTATGTCACATCTACGTAGAGAGAAAAGGAGTTCACTAAACGATGCGTGGAATGCCTAGTGCCTACATCCCTAGCATGCGCACTTGACCCCTTATAAAATTTCTGAAGAGAGAAAGAGATACCACAATGATCGAACATAAACATATTGAATGCAGTTTAGCAGTCAAACTGATGTATGATGATATTTTTTTATATGAATATGTTTGGAAGAGACGTGGAGAAAAAGGAAAATACGGAATTTCTGGCGTTCCGTTACAAGGCGCGATTGCTGAAAGTTGATCCACTCATCACCCAATCGATGCTGCATTTGCAACAATGGTGAAAGACTTCGCCATGATGATCATCGTTGAAGTGTAGAATTGGAAATAGCTTTTCTATTCAGCCGTTGTTCTTTTCATCTACATGTAGTTTCTTAGATTTCGAGTTCTTCTGCTTTGTGTGTACATGTACACTGTACATGCATATTACACCCTCATCCTTAAATGCAATAATCGCAATACTGATTATGACAACAGGATTTGCATCGGCTTCAAAACGAGATTTCATTTGTTAATTTCTACGGGATAATTAGAAGATCGTGCTACATTAGAATTTACCCCATAATTTCAGTTTATGATGATTTTGAATCGTATTTTCGTATTCTGTTTCTTGACCATTTGTGAAATTTTTGAGGGATCCTTAAGATTGATCCATGAATCCATGCACTCAGTAGGACATGGACTTACGTTTGAGGTGGTGTGAGAATTTTCATGCTAAATCTGTATGAAAAGAGGTAACTATTCAAATTTGCACATTACATAGATTCACATGATTTTAGGTTTCGAAAAACAAACTAATACAATAAGAAAACGGGCTTTCATAAAAATTACAAAATGTGCTTCATTTAAAAATTGAGCCTCATATCTTCAGTATGCCTTCAAACCTTGTGATACACATGTAGTTCAATTCATAAGATATTCGGTCATAAAAACAAAAGAAAGCAAGCACTTACAGCATTGATGCGATCGATAACTGGACCAATTAAAGTGTCAATAATTCCAATGACGATTGAAGAGATGAAAAATGGTGCTGAGTTTGCCTCTGAAAAACTTGAAATTTTCAATCGAATATAGGGATTGCAATTTCCAGGTTCTTTTCTATTCTCCAGGATTTCAGAACAGTTCGTTTCACAATATATTAGCGGGAGAATCAATTGAGGGTTTTTTGACGATCCTCTTTCAATAGAATTTATTTCTTCCAGCATTTGCCGTGTTAAGAGGGATTGCGGCCCACCCGTAAAATTTCATTTGCGACTACTGTCGCAACTTTTTGCTGAATATCATCTGAGGAATTTATTGTTATGGACATTGGCAATCTATGTTAAACTATTAGTTATAGGCTAACTACGTTGATAAGCATACACATACACATGCTCTTGATTCAAGTTCCTTATCAATCCGCTGTAGATTACCGCGTTTATTTGCAAATATCATAGTCATATTCATGATATTGATTATGAGAATAGGATACTAAATTTCAAATTCAGAAAACTGCTGTCACTGATTCAGATGATTAAAATAAAACCATTTTGACAATGTCTACAATGCTCATTTTTAAAAATAATGCGTCACGTATATTCACATACATGTACGTAAAGAACTCTTTCATTTTATAATCCGACTTGAGAAATTATACCAGCATCAAGGGAAGAGAAGACACTAAGAGTGAGAGAGAGAGAGAGAGAGAGAGAGAGAGAGAGAGAGAGAGAGAGAGAGAGAGAGAGAGAGAGAGAGAGAGAGAGAGAGAGAGAGTTGCACATGTAAAGGTCTACGCCGTCGGAGGGGGGGGGAGACATCATCGACACGAGAATTCCTAGAGACCGAGCATTGAACAAGTATTGAAATGTACATCACGTCCAATTGTGTTTCAGAACTTAAGAACAAAACTCATTTTTGACATTTACTGGTGACAGCTTGAGTGTTTTATGTTATTTATGGATCTGTTCAATTTCAGATGCTCCTGTTACTCAGGAATATGACGAATAATGAATACGTGATCACTCCTTCCTTTCTGCCACGCTTTTGTATTGGTGCCGAAGCTCGGGGCCATGTGATATACATGTATATACATGCGTGTATGAATGTCATCAAACAGATCTTGGTTGCTTGTTAAGGCATTTGTAAGTGACTGAAGGTGAACCAACTACATACAACGTTAAATACCGTACCCCTGCATTCCGCAATCTTTATGAGTGTCAGTCGTACGGCTAAGCCAAGATTAACAAACGCAAGCAGCTTGCTGTGCAGCCATTCTAGATATCCGCACATATCTCCTTCTTCACGAGAACGTACAATTATTCCTAAAAAAAATTCTTCCAAGACAAGCGTTTTCGTCGATAATTTTATTTTTGCGAACTTTCAGGTGATTCCCCTTTCCTAAGACACAAGTCGACTTAATTAAAAGTTGTTGCCCTTCATTAGACAATTTCAAATAATCAAAGTTCAGAGCATTTGACGAATGATTCCAAAAGTTGTTGCTTTCAATTGCAAATCATCACAGCAATTTTTACTAGTAGGCCCTATTAACACATTACCAAAAGCATGACTGAGTTACACAACAGCAGTCCCTTCTTTCTTTAAAATGCTCTTCCATTTCATCTCATTTTTATCTCGCCTCAAGCACTTAATGCTATCGGTGACTTTCCAGCAATATCAATGTTTATCACGACTGTATGAGCATAAGGTGCTTTCAGCACACATTCACGTCCTTACTTTTATTTTCCAGCAAGCCGATGAGTGTTGTTGTAATATGCACCAAAATACTTTTGAAAAGTTGTTTATTCACATCAGTGATCAAACCGACGCTATCTGAAACGTCAAAGAAATTCCATTAAATTAAGTGAACAGAGAACTCACTCGCACTAATCAGTTATCTTACCTATTATGGTAGTAAGAGTCTGTTCAATAGTTTCTCTGAGATCTTGAACTTGAACTCCGAGGTCATTGAGGATGTTTATAATACTGATGACAGTTGGTCTTAAGAGCTCGGCGATCTGTGTTGCTTGTACGGCAATGATTTCTTGTATATTCGATGCATGACCAGCGATTGCCTCACGAATAGCATCCAATCTCTGCATGGATTAAAGATACAGCAGAGTGAAGAATACCAGCAGCAACTCTAGACATCAATTCATTTTATGCTGACTGCCTTTCGTATATTTCTACTTTGTAGGCTTATTTGTTATTGTGCATGAAGGAAAATTTACAATGTCAGGAGAGATATGATCAAATAGTATCAGGGTGTCACTCGACTCCATCATTGAAAGGGGGGTTTGATGCATTCTGTCGTCGAGAGAAGCGCCACCCTTTTAGCAGATCTAAATTAGTCGCTCCGGCAAGTACCACTCGAAATTTGATGATTTCCACCAATGTCTCTAGAGCCTTCTAGTACACTACGGGGTCCACTGCTATGGGCCTACTTAAATGAAACACAACGATAGAACCTAATCAGTGACCCCGTTACTTTCATAGAGCAAGTTTGTAAGAAAATTATGAAGCAAGAGTGAATTATTCGTTAAATTAAGTCTTAACTTGTAAATCATTATGTGATTGGAAAAGTAATAAATCATTATCTAGGGATAAAAGATATGTAAAGGTCAAGTGCGTGCAAGTCGCTTGTTGTAGGCCTTTGGCTTGCACAGCTACGAATGGCTCATCAAATTTAGCTGTTAGAACCAGGGCAATAACTGAGTCTGGGAGATGAGAAAATTGTAGAAACACTTGTCGGTTAAAACACATGTAGTACCCTAATTCATTGTTGTCAGAGAAAACGACTCTTGTTGAAACAACCATAATATATTTCCGATGGATTCAGTAACCTTCATCAATGTGTAAGTGAGAGAACAATACTTTGCAACATCTACAGTATATACAACATTGAAATCGTCGAAAGTGATTATCACAAACCCACAAAGTCAATTGCGCAGTTCGGGTATGGAACTCTCACATTCGTTCAGCTTTCAAAACTCTGAAAACTACATGTAATATGTATCTCCAATAAATATAATATTCCTGAAGAGCTTTCCTCTTCAATAGTTTATCATTATATTCGTGTGAACATTGCAATAAATTCTACATTTGGGAAGCTAAAAAACATAATATCATCACTATCGAATAAATGATCACATAAAAGCAATCTGCCGTCTGAAATTTCGCATGCATTTGCACTTTAACGCCGTCACTGATTTCAATATCATGCATCATACCAAACCATGGCCAGACAAACTAGCTGAAGCCTTTTTCATCAAGGAATCTTGCCCCCTATGACCTATTGATTGTCCAGAGCTCGCCTAGTCTTTGTTGACGCCCCTAAGCGATTGTATTCTGTGGTTTCGACCATGGGCTGCCGACTATGCTACGATTCCCCACATCGAGTAGACATATAAGCATATTTTCCGTTTATTCTTTAATTCTGAAGTTAATTAGACGATGATGAGCATTTCTTGTACTTCTTAAAAAGATGCATCAAACTTTTTGTCAATCGTCCCATGGTCCGGCCATTTGCATTGCAGTTACTCCCTGTCCTCCACGCCTTCTTCAGTCGATTCATTGTGTTGGAATGTACAGGGAGTATGGCATATTTTTAGCCTCCATATCAGATAACAAAAATGAATTCACAATTTCTTTCTTAAATAATTATCTTTCAATAAACCCCTGTAACATAAATTTTAGCAATTCAGACGATAAATTAAGATAACACGTACGTCAATCATTATGAAAGTGCACTTTGCCATTGTACTCACTGCATTGATCCTGTCAGTTATTGGACGAACTAAAGTGTTGATAATTCCAGTGATGATTGAACTGATAAAATATGGCGCCTGCATTGTTTCTGAAGAAAAAGACATATTTTCTCATATTTTTGAAAACAACAGAATGGAATATTTGGCTTACACATCACTATGCACTGAATGAAAAAGTGCTTTTATGATAATTTTCCTCTAACGTCCTTTAGTATTGTCAAAACTACGCTAGTGTTGTTTCACTACGTTGTGCTCAAGCCTAGTATACTTGTATTACTCAAGTTGATGCGATTCACAATCACGCACTTGCATATTCCTTTTATTGCCTGTCGTGTTATATTACATTACGCATTCATGTTTGATATTGTCCATCATATTTTCGTAGCCTTAGTTGTAATTTGCTCGAGGAATGAAAGCAACGGAAGAGATGGAATTAGATATTTTTAAAAAGAAGATTTAAGAAACATATTGGTCGCTGATTTTCAGATTCAATTGAATCAATCAATGCCTGATTTCGAAAAAGATTTGTTTCTAGAAATTAGATTACAAGATTGATATTTTGAAAATTCTTCCAATTTTAATACATCCACACAGTTAGTTCACATGCATAGTCAGCATAGCACAATCGACAGCTGTGAGAAAATAAGCGACATATGGAAACGCAGGCGACACATAAACAATTGCGCAAAATAATTTTTTATAAAAGTATTTTGAGGGAAGCTAGGAGCACCCTCTAGTCTGTCTATAAATCATCTGATGAGCTTGATTGTATTGCGAATGAAGTTGAGCTGTTTTGGAATCCAAACTAATTTTATTCTGGGGACAAGTTGCTCACAATTGCTTCATGGATTTTGTGCTATTGTCACATGGGCTCAAATGCGTACCGGTGATCTTTCAATATCTGAATTGCGAGATGCTGAGAATGCTAGTAACCAACAAGATCAGTTGAAATTCTCTGGAGTCGAACTTGAGGAGCTTGAAAGTTCTATGAGTTGACTTTGCTACTCAGTTGAAGGACTCGAAGTTGAGAAAGCTGATAACAACACTTAATTAGGACAACATTCATTGTGTCTCATGAATGATCAAATCAGTACTCCTCTCACAGTTCTACATTAGAAATCTTAATTAGCTCGTTTAATTGCTCAACGCTGTCATGAGCCCCTTTGTCAAGAGGGCATCAATTCAACACTCGCAGAGGTTCAGTAAGAAGTTTATGGAGTCCCTGATAGACAAGGGTATCGGTCTGTCACGCATGACGTCTGAAGAATTTTCGTTGCCAACTTGGCGAACAGCTGTTCAACAACCCCTTCAGTCTACCACTGTTCTGGATCTCGGAGGTTCTTTGATTGCACAGGATGGTGAGAAAGTATAGGCTACTTCTTGATTCTTGCATGTTTTGCAGTTAGGCCAATCCAGCTTGAGCTAGTGGAGGGGACACAGAATTAAATATTTTGTTTGTCTGCTTCTGCGCGCGCGCAGATGAATCTAAGTCAGTGGGAGGGGAATTCCTGATTCCATTTATTCTAAAAATTGGAGAACATGTTGTCTCACCATTTTTTCGACACTTCATTGAAGTAAAAGTACGAATACAAATCACCCTTTGTGAATTGAAATAGCTCTTCAATCTGCCGACTGAAATCTGACCAGATTCGTTCTTCTACTAACATGACAAGTTCCGTCTTGCTAATTGTTATACTCATACGAGTGACTTAAGCTCGCATGATTTTAGGAGTTAAGATTAAAGAATATTAATGCCAAAAGGGAATAATAATAATAATAATAAAAAATCTTTATTTTAAGAGGATGACACTGGTAGCAATAGCTAATTTACAATGGTCCTCTAGCATACAGAAAAACATGATTAGGTAGACAAAAGAGAATGAACATCAATTAGAAGTTTTTGAAGAAATCACGTACATAGTTTCGCTTAAAATTCAAAACACTGTCAGCCTCTCGGACACAACGATTGCAGGAATGATAGAGTTCTGCACCTCGAACCACAGGCGTCATCTTTCTTAGTTTGGTTCCAACTTTGGGAATACACAGGTCTCCTTGTGTTACAGATCGTGTCTTTTTCACTTGTTCCATGCGTAAAAACATGCGTTGTAAATAAGTTGGTGCTAACTGATTTAGGGCTTTATACACAAGTAGAGTCTGCTTAAAGTCGACTCGAGTGCGCATGGGCATAATGTGCATTTCTTTGAATAAAGGTTTGGAGCTTTCACGTTTTGGGCGATCAAGCACAACTCTGATTGCAAGCTTTTGGAGTTTCTCAATTCTCGTTGTGTGACAGGAAGCACCCCACACCGATAGACAAAAGTCATAGCAGAATTGCATGTAGGTCATGAAGAAGATTCTCCGCACACGAATTGGTAAGAATTGCTTTATCCTTCTCAAAAAGGCAACATAGCTGCTCACACGCCGAGCAACATATTGAAAGTGCTCATTCCATGTCAGATCTTGGTCAACTATAACTCCAAGGACTTTGTGCTTGTCATTCAAAGATATTCTTTGGGAGAATGTGGTTATCTCATCCTTACTGAGTCGCCGCCGTTTTTGCCGAGTTGTAATAAGCATGCCCTTTGTCTTCTCCATGTTCAATGCCATACAGTTGCCCTTACACCAGGACTCCGCCTCATTGACTAGAGTATCAACATTGCCCTTCACATCATCTAGGCATTTTCCGGTGGTAGTAATGGTTGTGTCATCAGCATACATGTCAACGATATTGCTGGCAGATAGATGTAAGGGTAGGTCGTTGACAAAGATGATAAAGAGCAGTCGGCCGATTATAGACCCTTGAAGCACTCCGCTGGGTACTGAAACCTTGTCTGATAGTCCATTTTGAAGAGACACAACTTGGTACCTGTTTTGCAAGTAGGATTTGAACCAAGTAGATGAAAGCTCTGAGACGTTATAGGCCAAAAGTTTTTCCAACAGAAACTCATGATTTATCAACTCAAAGGCCTTTTTAAGGTCCAACATTATAACTGCATTCAAATCACCATCATCAATGCTCTTCGTCCATTGATCCAACATATTGATCAAAGCTGCTTCGCATGAATGACCTTCTCTAAAACCAGATTGGGAGACATGCAACATCGGATGCATATGCAGATATTCATTGACATATGCGCAATCATGAATGATACGCAGTCATTGACATCGCCTTTCTTGTGTACTGCAGATACGCGGGCTTGCTTCCACATGTCGGGGAAGATTCCAGAAGTTAGGCTCAAATTGATTATCGTTGTCAATGATGGTGCCAGTTCTATACAGCCCAACTTGAGTAATTTGGGAGGAATATTGTCCAATCCAGTTGCTTTATTTGACGATAATTCTTTGATCAAACATTCAGTTTCGCAAATGTCGTACAGACGCAGCGTATTTAGAATGTTGCTTATGCCATGTCCATTGGCTTTTGTAGAATGTCTTTCTGCCACAGTCACAAAGAATTTGTTTAATTCGTCTGCAATTTCGGTGGGATTTTCTGATTGATTGCCATTTATGTTCATAGATGTTATGGTAGCGGACTTCTTTGATGGCGCCAGTCCTTTCAGGTGATTCCACAACTTTTTGGTGTCTGTTGCACTGGTCTCTATAAGATTCGTATAGTGGTCCTGCTTCGCTTTGCGAATAAGAGCAACAACTTTGTTTCTATAGAGACGATAAAGATCGTACTCCTTCTGGGCTTTGTTGTAATCGCGCTTTCGCATCAATTCTCTAATTTCTTTCGTGAACCACTCGGGTTTCCAGTCTCTTTTGATTCTTTTCTCACGTATTGGTGCGTGTTTATTGATAACCTCCATTACCATCTTGTGCCAAAGTGCGAGAGCGTCGTTCGGATCATCAAACATACCGTTTGGAGATCCTGCTTGAAGGCGATCCCGTCAAAATGTTCGTACGACCGGTAGGATATCACCTTGTGCATCTCAATAACCTTCCACTTATTGAGATGCATGTTGGAAAATGATCACTTAATCCAATCTTTGGGACCTTGACACCACGGATCAACAGATCATCAGAGATCCACATATGATCGATAATGGATGAACTCGAAGTCGTGACTCGAGTGGGTTCCTTCACCATTTGTTATTGAGTATAACATGAAATGATTTTCCAATTTACTAAATTCATCATTTCTGATACAATCATTGACATTCAAATCTCCCATAATTATTAAGCTTTTATTCTCTAAAAAAGCTTTTGCGATAATGATATCAAATGCGTCTAACCAAGCCGCCAATGGTTCGTTTGTAGGTCGATAGACGGTGCAAATCAATAAGGGTTTTCCACTTTGACATTTGATCTCCGCCCATATCGCTTCAAGGTTGTCATCTTCAAGATCAGCTCTCCGGACATAGCCATACATTTCTTGAATGTACATCAATACTCCACCTCCACCTTTATTCGCTCGATCTTTTCTGAGAGGCCTGTGGTAGCCATTGATCAATATCTCCTCGTCGCCATAGTTGTGATTCAACCATGTCTCCGTGATGCCCAACACATGACAGGTTTTACCGCCTGAAGACAAAGTCATTTTCAATTGGTCCAGGGTTGTGTTATCACCAGTAGGGCACATTTTATTTATTTATTTATAAGAGCATTTATAGAGCGCACAAAAACAGTAAAAGTCACTAGGCGCTGAATAGAAAAGTTTTCAGTGACCGACGAAAGGTATTCAGCTGTAGGTCACTGTCCCTGAGATGGATAGGGAGGCTGTTCCATAGTTTAGGTCCAGCACACGCGAAGGCTCGATCACCAAGTCGCGTATGTGATCTACGTACGGCACATGTCAACACATCATATGACCTTAATTTGCGATCCCCAGGATGCTTGATTAGGGTGCACTCATCTGCAATATAGTCCGGAGACATGCCGTGTAGAGCTTTGAAAACATGGACTGCTAACCGATACTTTATCCTTTGCCGTACTGGGAGCCAATGAAGCTCAAGGAGGACCGGAGTGATATGGCCACGTCGCCGAGTTCCCGTGATCAGGCGGGCTGCTGCGTTCTGCACCGCTTGGAGACGACGTAGAAGAACATCCGAGATATTGTAGAAAAGTGAACTGCAGTAATCAACACGAGATGATACAAAAGCATGAACTAAAGTCTTAGCAGCGTCGGTCGGTAGGGAGTGGATGACTGGTCTTAGCTGGCGTAGGAAGCAAAAGGCTGATCGGCAAACAGCTGTAACGTTTGCAGACATCGTTAGGTTACTGTCCAGCATAACGCCAAGATTGCGCACTGACTCGACAGGCGTGATCGATGTAGACAAAATGTCGACGCTAGCAGGTTTGATCTTTGCAACTTGCTGCCTGGATCCCAACCAGATAACGATTGTCTTCTCTGGATTAAGCCGAAGTCTGGAGGCCATCAACGAGTCCCCTAGGTCAGAAACGCAGCAGGACAGTCGGTCGATAGCAGACTGGGCTTCATCACTGGGCACGCTAATGTACACTTGACAGTCGTTTGCGTACTGATGGAACTGCATGCCATGGGATTCCACGATTGTACTTAACTCAGCTGTGTACAGGTTGAATAGCAAGGGCCCTAAGACTGAGCCTTGGGGGATGCCTTGACACATTTGCTGTGTGGTTGATACTGAATTGGATATTTGAAACCGTTCCAAACGGTTCGTTAGGAAAGATGTCACCCAGCGGAGAACGTCGGATTTAAAACCAAATTGGTTTTCAAGTCGAAGGAGTAGTAGCTCGTGATCGACACAGTCAAACGCAGCTGACATGTCGAGCAGGCTCAGGAGTGTCACACATCGATCGTCAGCAGCAGTGAGAGCATCCGATGTAACTCGTAGCAAGGCCGTTTCGGTTGAATGAAATTTTCTGTAGGCTGATTGGCACCGTGGTAGAAGGTTTTCCTCAATAAGATAGGCATTGATCTGTTGAGCAACAGCACTGCGACAGCAATCGTCATGTCGTGGATGGTGCATTGTGTCGTCAAACTGACAATGATATCGGACGTTATTGTCCGTGGTGAAACTTTCTCGGACGTTGTCATTGTATGACGTCATCGAATATTTCGTCATCTTTTAGTGTCATTGATGACCGCGTTATTAAATGTTGCAGCAAGTTGCTGATTGATGACCTATGTTCAAATGAATAATTGATTGTCTCTGATTTGTATATAAACATTGTCTTTACCTTAATACAACACACTCATCTCGGAATCCAAACTGGTTTTCTATAACAATCTGGCGTCGCGATCTACAAGGCTTCTCCGATTGCTTTAAAGGACTTCTTCGTGTCCACTGCTGCATCTACAAGCCATTCTACTGGCCCCGAGAAGCACTGCTGCATCTACAAGCCATTCTATTGGCCCCGAGAAGCGCTGCTGCATCTACAAGCCATTCTACTGGCCCGAGAAGTGCTGCTGCATCTACTAGCCGATCTGCTGTTCCTGCTGGCCCTGAAAACCTCTTCGAGCCCAAACTAAAGCTAATACATACGACGATTGGTTACCTTACCCGGTACCATCGTGAACATTCACTGCAGGTCTTTCTTGGTCGGCAGTTCACTATTACACACTTACACACCCCTATCACCGTAAGTAAAACACGCATTATTAACATCACAATCATTACACGTGAGGGCTTACTAAAGCTACGTTAAGGCTAAGTTGGGACGTCATAGAACATGTTGCAGATTACGTACTGTTTACGTAATCTATCGGCCTACTGTACGTGACGATAAGGACGGTTACACAACGTTTAATTAACGTTAATAGGACCGATTACGTACCTTGTTCGCGTAATCCTTACTAATGGAGGGCCGCTTAGAAGAACTGGACATAGACAACCCTGTACAAGTAGTCGAATGGCACGAACGTTTTAGTCACTACTGCAAGATAAACTCTAAGATTACAACGGACAACGACGTTTACTACTATCTGACCCTTATCGGCAGACGCGCTTACAGTCTACTAAAAGGCTTAACCGTTCCCGCTAAGCCTGATACCAAGGCGGTTAAAGAACTACAAGCAATACTTGAGAGCCACATTTGCCCAACGCACTTCGAGGCAACCGAACGCGCACAGTTCCACAACCTGATGCGTCCTCCAGAGGAGTCGTGTCGCAACTTTTTGCTACGACTACAGAAGCAAGCTGCTAGATGCAACTTCGGCGTCGAGCTGAATACACAAATAAGGGATCGTATCGTTGCAGGCATAAACGATAACGACTTGCAAAAGAAGCTACTAGCCCACGGTAAGCTGACATTCGATGTTGCCAGGCAGATGATAGAGACGTGGGACAATGTAAACAAGGCAGCAAGGCATGAGGTGCTGTACAACAGGAACGCACAACGACGTTACTCTGCACCCAAGTCTACAGTGTTTACAAAGAAGCCACTTCCGGCTAACACTTTTCAACCTAAGCCACAGTCGAAACCAGTAGCTATACGTCAGCAACAGTCGACTGGTGCATGCAACTCCTGTGGAGGGCAGCATGAGAGAAAAACGTGCAAGTTCAGGTCAGCTAAGTGCTACAAATGACAACGCACAGGCCACATTGCCAAAGTTTGCCGTAGCCAACCTACACAACAGCGTACGCGTCAAGCTAACACAGTTACTGTACAACCTGAGACTGGGTCGACTTACGAGTGGGATGATCGTAAACACTTCTTGGCTCTTACCATCGACGGCGAGCATCTGTATCACGACATCCAGTTGACTCCAGGCAGAACGCATAAGTTTATCGTCGACACAGGCAGTCCTGTCAGTTTTTTGCCGAGCTCTGCGTTACAACGGCTTCGCCTAAGCGACCAGATCAGACATTCCACTGCTAACATACGAGGTGTCTCCGGACATGACTTAGCAGTATGTGGAGAGGTGCACGCGCAAGTTACCGACGCTAACAATAGTCAACCGATTCCAGTAACTCTCATCGTGACTTCCTGCGGTCCATCGATTTTGGGTCTTGACGCATTAAGAGCTTTGAAGGTACCAATCAATGTGTACAATACGACAACTACGATCGACGTAGCACCAGTTACAACATCGACCACGGCATCGATTACTATGCCACCGTTACTAGCTTTGCGTATTCATCGCTGCAGTCTGAACGAAGGTGGAATGAAAATTCCTCCGGTAGACATTGAGGCATCGTCAACACCAAAGTTTTTCAAAGCCAGGCCAATGCCTTTTGGTTTACGACCCGCAGTCGAGCAAGGTCTAAAAGATTTGGTGTCCGAGGGAATTTTGTCACCTGTCAAAAGCAGTACTTGGGCTACGCCAATTGTCACGCCACTGAAGAGCAACGGTACCCCACGTATTTGCGGCGACTACCGCGTCACCGTTAACCCACACATTCAGCAGATGGCAACTACGACGTTAGATGTTGAAGACATGATGTCCGGCATCCAGGCCAGTAAGTTATTCTCCAAATTTGACTTGAAGAACGCCTTTTTGCAAATTCCATTGTCCGAATGATCAAAAGAGTTGACGACAATACATACGATCTGGGGTCTGTACAGACATAACTATCTACCCTTTGGTCTATCAGTCTCTCCAGGCATCTTTCAATCGGTCATTGATGACATCACGAGAGGTTTGCAAGGCGTTAAATGTTACCAGGATGACATCATCGTTCACGCCGATAACGAACAACAACACAACGACCGTTTGCTGAAGCTCCTAGACGCACTTATAGCTGATAACGTCAAGATAAATGCATCCAAGTCCATCTTTGGTGTTACACAACTGAAATACCTCGGGTATCTCATTGGTCAGTCGGGTATTCTACCAGATTTACAACGCATCGAAGCAGTACGAAAGGCCGAAGTTCCAACATCTACCAAACAACTTCAAAGTTTTCTCGGGTTCGCACAGTATTACAGCAAGCTTGTGCCTCTATTTGCCGAACTAGCTCGACCTCTTTTTGACTTGGTCGGTCGCCTTAGAAGACTTTGTTTGGTCCCCAGAAGTAAACACGGCATACTTCCGTTTGATTGATGCCATACTGCAATCCAATGCACTGAAGAGTTTCGAAGTTGGCAAATACTCTGAACTCATCGTAGACGCATCCGAATACGCTCTAGGCGCAGTTCTGGAACAAGATGGTTTCCCTATTATTTGCATCTCTCGTCGACTTAGTCGATCAGAACAAAACTACGCGCAAACCCAGAGAGAAGCGCTTGCAATAATCTGGGCGATTCGACGTTTACACAAGTATCTCATCGGTTTAAAGTTCAAGATTATAACCGACCACAAGGCACTTCAGCATATTTTTAAGCCCGACGCTTCAGTGGGTAAAACAAACTCGTCAATGCTTCAGAGGTGGGCCATCGAGTTGACATCGTATGACTACGACTTTGAGTATCGACCAGGTACCAGAATTCCGCAGGCTGACTATTTATCAAGACACGCGCATCATGAGCCTCCACCTACTGACACAGCCGACGTTTACGTCACAAATCCCATTCCAATTAGCCGTAATCAGTTAATTCAAGAAACTAAGTCGTTTTACAGACCGGTCATTGCTGGTATACGCCGAGGTTTCTCCACGTCCGCTAAACGGAGATTCCCACAGCTCTACGCTAATCGAGAGAGTCTAACTCTACAAGCTGACGGCGTCATTCTTTACAAAGAGCTCATTCTTATTCCTCCAACTTGTCGCCAAGTTATGCTTGAACATCTGCACACAGGACACTTAGGGAGGAATAAGATGAAATCTTTAGCTCGCCTTTTATGCTATTGGCCTACCATTAACAACGACATTGCGACTTACCTTGTGGCATGTAACAAGTGTAGAACCAAACCGAAGACATATCCTCAGTGGAAACCATGGCCCTTTCCTTTTTCGCCGATGCAGAGGGTTCATGCAGACTATTGCGGTCCATTCCTCGGTCGCTACTACGCACTAATACTTGAAGACGCCTACTCTAAGTTCCCAGAAGTTTACTTAACATCACACGCAACGGCTGCTTTCACTAAGGAAGCACTCCAGCGAAGTTTCAGTAGAGATGGTGTCCCGCAAGTTTTAGTCACCGATAACGGTACTCCTTTCGCCGCTACAGAATTACAGACTTGGTTGAAGTCAGTTGGCTGCCAACCTATTTTTACGGCTCCAAGACACCCCCAAAGCAACGGCCTCGCCGAAAATTTTGTTCGCAGTTTGAAAGCGGCAATCCGAGTCGCCGAACCTGCCACTTACCCCGACTTATTATCTTGCATAGACGCTTTTCTAATACCATACAGAAACGCTAGACACGCAACTACAGGAAAGAGTCCTGCTATGTTATTTAAAGGTAGAACCTTACGAACATCTGTTAATCTGGACACTACTGAAGTTATATTTTTTCGTGGTAACGATAACAGACCTAGTGAAGGTTTACTACTTAAGCAGATAGGTGAACGAATGTATTATGTGTTGGACAGATCTGATGGTACGGTACATAGAAGGCATGTAGATCAGTTACACATTATATCCTCTATTGACTTTTATACAAGAAATAGATCACTTCATCCTCACATAGCACTCGACCACACGTAGAACACGGACACTACACAGAACACGGCTCGGGCTCCGGCTACTGTTTCTCCGAGTGTGTCTCCAGTGTCTCAGAGTGTGTCTCCAGTGTCTCAGAGTGTGTCTCCAGTTTCTCCGAGTGTGGCTCAACCAGCTGATTCTTCGAGTATGCCTCAGATTTCTGCGAGTTCGTCTCAAGATGCTGCTTCTCCGACAACTCCTGCTCCTCGACGGAGCCATCGCCTTCGTAGACGTCCAACGCGTCTCATTTTATGAAGGGAGAAATCTTCGACAGCAATCGTCATGTCGTGGATGGTGCATTGTGTCGTCAAACTGACAATGATATCGGACGTTATTGTCCGTGGTGAAACTTTCTCGGACGTTGTCATTGTATGACGTCATCGAATATTTCGTCATCTTTTAGTGTCATTGATGACCGCGTTATTAAATGTTGCAGCAAGTTGCTGATTGATGACCTATGTTCAAATGAATAATTGATTGTCTCTGATTTGTATATAAACATTGTCTTTACCTTAATACAACACACTCATCTCGGAATTCAAACTGGTTTTCTATAGCAGTTTTTTTTTCTATAACACGTTCAATGATTTTTGACAAAAATGGTAAATTTGATATTGGTCTGTAGTTCGCCATATCCGTCGGGTCAAGAGTCGTCTTTTTGAGACAAGGTCTTAGAATGGCAAGTTTTAGACTGATAGGTAGTTTTCCACACGACAGAGAAGCGTTGACTATGGCGGTAATGAAAGGTAAGAGAAGGTCAATGAATTCACGTACGAGGAATGTCGGTATGGGATCAAGAGTACATGATTTGACGGGTGAAGTCATAATGACGTGGCGAATATCTGCCTCGCTCATTACACGAAAACTTATAAAGCATGTTGAGGCTGACTGTGGTACAGATAATGATTGGTTGTCCTTTGTAACTGCTCGGATGTTGGTAATCTTTTCTTTGAAAAATGACTGAAATTGATCTGCGCTGTATTCGGAAGCCGCCTCAGATCTTCGATCACGCCCAATTAATGTAGAGAGCGATCTCCATAAGCTAGCCAGAGTAGATCCGTCGCGCTGCACTTTATCTTTCCAATATGCAGTTTTCTTAAGTCGATACAACCGCAAACGACGTCGCGTGTGGACAATCCACTGTACACGATCGGCCATGTTTCCACTGCGACGATAGCGTTGCTCGTGGCGACGACAATCACAACGAGCCTGTCGGCATTCATCATCGAACCACGGTGCTCGTCGATCTGATCGGTCCTGAACGTTGTGGAGCGGAGCGAGACGGTCTGATATATCAAGGAGGACATTGCTATATGTGTCAGTCAAGTGATCAACATCGCTATTGACAACAACAGACTAACACAGTGGGCTGTCCAAGATCGCTTGTCGCAAAGATACACGATCGACTCGCCGCCACGATCTAACTAGGCGGGTTGTGGGTGGTTCTGACGCAACGGCAAGTGGTAAACTGCAGCACACAAGTGAGTGATCAGAGATGATACCAGGTGGCTTCACAGAAATGTTCTCAAGTTCGAAGTCAGCAGATGTTATCAGTAGATCAAGTGTTCCACCACAACGATGAGTCGGTCCATTTATATACTGTTTCATGTTAAAACTCGTTAGTAACTCGCTAAGATGACGCGCATCAGGATTGTCATTGTTCTGCATATGTATATTAAAATCGCCGCTAACTATGACGGGGCAAGAGAGTAATGCGATGACCTCAAACGCTGATGTAAGTTCTTCAAAAAAGGATCGCAGCGGTCTGCTAGAGCCAGGTCGATAGATGTTGAGTAGAGCAATCTGATTACGTTGAGTAGATAGACGAACACAGACTGCTTCAAACGTGGAAGTTGGTGGCAAAGTTATATGAGAACACTTCATTAGATGGCGATAGATGACAGCAACGCCACCCCTCGTCCCGTTGAGCGAGGAATATTGACACTGGCGTAGTTGTCTGGCGTCGCGATGTTTAGGCGAATATCGTCACACGCTGAAAGCCAGGTCTCCGTCAAGGCCAGGATGTCGAAATTTTGTTCTTTGATTGTAATCTGTATGGTATTCCCTTTATTAGAAAGAGACTGAACGTTAATCCATCCCACATTTGTTTGCTGGTCTGATGGTCTTTCCTTGACTTCCTCATAAGTCGATGGTTTAGATGGCGTTACTGACGTAGCAGATGAAGTAGTATGTGGATGACGAAGAAGTCCGAAAAATCAGAGAGCACGCCTGGCTTTACGATTGAGTGGTGACGCACTCGATCTGAGAGACAAGAGAGAGGCGCGCGAATAAACCAGGCGTGACGTCATCGTGGGATGCACGGTCATGTGTACATTGCGGTCGGCAGATACACTTGCGTACTGTGCTTGCGTATGAACAAAGCAGGAAGTCTGCATGTGCAGCGTAGGGAAGATGTCAGCGTTGTGGGGAACTGCTATCTGGCAATGGCGATAACCTCACAACAATAGTCACAAAGCCGTTCAAACTGTCGAGCGCTCGAACGTCCAAATGTCAGCACGGAATTTTGGGAACGATACGTTAAAATGAAGAGCAGCTCAAGGCACACAAGATGGTATAAAAATCAATGATGTTGGACACATGTTCGCACAGCAGATCACAGAAAAATGAGTTTGACAACGCGCAGAGCGAGACAGTTCACCGCTCACCAGGCGCGCTAGCGAGAGAACACATGCTACAGACATTCCAGTGAACCACTTTTGTGCCACTTGGCATATCGTCACACAAGGCGTTGTTGCTGCTCATTCTATTGCCTTCAAAACTTGATAGACTATTTGCAGTTGCAAAAAGAGGAAATACCACAAAAATACGGAGTCTTGTGTTGATTTCAAAAGTTTAAGCAAAGATTTGAACCCAGTTCAATCAAGGAGACCACCAGATACCACTACAAAAGCAGGCTCCTCAGACATCGAAAAAAGAAAAACCCTAAAAGAAACCGGAGGAGGGACCGGCAACCAACCAAAACCGAGCCAGAAGGACAAGGTTTCAAAGTGTCGGAAGAACAACCCTCCTCAGAGCGAAAGAACTAAGTTAAAACTGAGGAGCTAGCCAGTAGCTGGATAACTGGTGAGTCAAACAGACAGGACCAGAGAGCAAAAGAATAAGAGTAAATAAGAGGTAGAGCACGGCAAGTACCTTGGAAAGAGCGAGGGGAAGACAGAGTGGGTTCAACGCGCGTAAGTGAAGCGAAAAGGGGTAAGTGATGATGAATTAAGAAAGAAATTACACAGAAAAAAGTTGTACGCAGTGGGGTTCGACCACCGGTATACAAGGGTCGATGTCTGGACTTCTACCCGAAGACCACCACACAGATGTTAGATTGCTGGCAGAACACAATGATGAAACGAGGTAAACGCGCGCACAACCATGACGTCACCCCAGAATGAGATAGAGACGGCGGCAACGCACAGCACGAAAGCGCAACACTCTAACAGACAACAACCTTGAGGAAGAGGAGAGCACTGAAGACACTATGACCAATATGGCGTGATCCAAAAAATTTCCATGGAATCCACCAAAACCGGTACCAATCGATAGAGAATGGTCGATTTTAACTTGAAAATACCAAAATTGGAGATCCAAAAGTTAATCCTTAGTGACTTGGACCCGAAAAAGCCGTAGAATCCACAAAATACGGTTTTTTGGGGCTAGGGCCCGAACCGATGATCGTAGAGAACCGAATTTGATAACAACTTGAAGATCTCGGCGAGACAAATCCGACGATATAAGGGAGAACACACACAACGCGCTGGATCTCGAGATATTTGCAATAGACTCTCTAACTGCGGGAGAGATGTAAAAATACGACCGCACGGTTGCGAGACAGAGTTGTTGGTCTAATATTACGTTATGTGCCGAAAGAATAACGCAATTTACATTGAGAGCATTCACTCCCCAAGAAATTATCCCCAATACCAGTAAAAACACACGACAGGTGATATCAAGATTGCTATGATATCTATACTTCCATCATTTGTTTTTTCAATGCATTATTTTATTTGATAGTACGATTTCCAAACAACTCTTTGATTAGATGACTTATTTAACGCGCGAATTAATTTGATTTTGCAACACCAACGAAAACTGTTACGATTGTATCGATATAAATAGCTTCGACACACATCTATACATCCTTACTTTTATTTTCCAGCAAGCCGATGAGTGTTGTTGTAATATGCACCAAAATACTTTTGAAAAGTTGTTTATTCACATCAGTGATCAAACCGACGCTATCTGAAACGTCAAAGAAATTCCATTAAATTAAGTGAACAGAGAACTCACTCGCACTAATCAGTTATCTTACCTATTATGGTAGTAAGAGTCTGTTCAATAGTTTCTCTGAGATCTTGAACTTGAACTCCGAGGTCATTGAGGATGTTTATAATACTGATGACAGTTGGTCTTAAGAGCTCGGCGATCTGTGTTGCTTGTACGGCAATGATTTCTTGTATATTCGATGCATGACCAGCGATTGCCTCACGAATAGCATCCAATCTCTGCATGGATTAAAATGGATCTTGAAATTTGGATAGGCCTACATCTCTCAATGAAAGATAACAGAGCTGCTACAAGAAAACTATTTTTGAAATCCCATATCCACAAAGCTGGAAGTCTGAACATTATACTAAATGATGTCTAAACGATGTTAGATGACAGATAATAACAGTATATGGAAAATTGTCTTTTGACAAAGTGTACGGTGAAGAGGCTCTTATTGGTCCGAAGATAAGATGATGGATAAATAATGCATCCACCTTATTTAGCTGCATCTATCAATTCTTCAACAGACAGCATGTCACATTTTTCCACAAGCATCAAGATTTTCTCTTAGCTGCTTCTAGCAGGCGTTGATTTAGAATTTATCGATCTATCAGTCAAGTCAAATATTGCAACTTTGGATATGTAAATTTCGTTTCAATTAAATTCTAGCTGAATTCTCGGATGGATGAGAACATTGACGTTCGGTAGTCACCAGACGGTACATTTCACCCATTGAAGCAATATGAGCATGAGACTGAAAATTTGTGCGAAACTGTAAGACTTTAACTGAAATTTGTACAAAACAGCATTTCGCTATTTGACGTGATTGACTTGATGAAAAAGTTGATCAACTCCATATTAACACCTTCTTTTTTCACAATACTTGTCCACAAAAGAAGCAGCTGGATCATCTATCTGCTGAAAAATTTAACCACATAATGCGTAAAACTTAGTTATTCATCGTCTTATCTTCAGACTATCTTCATCTATCTTAAAAAATCTCTGGTTCTTAAACTAATTATTGTGGCCCAAACATGGGCCGCAAAGGTTTCGGTAATGGGTCGCGATCTCCTTGACACAAAGGATTTTAGTCAATATTATCATTTGACAAGTCTAGTGTGAGGAAAATCTGAATTCTGTTTTCGATCACCATATCCCAGACAAGGATCTATCATGGCAGCATCGGCTCAGAACCCGATTCTAAGTTGAATTTGAGAACTGATCTTTTGGACTCAGGACAGACAGGAAAGGTCTGCCAGGGGTACTGAAGCTGCTATGAAGGTTCTTCAGTCATATCTCTTTGAGAGCAAGGAGCTTCGGCTGTCACTGCCATCACGACAAGGTGCTGAACATGTGAAACATGCTTGAGTCATTAGATGACGTGCGAGTATAGGAAACATTGAGCATGAAGCATATCTACAGGTTTCACTGAAATTACATTGCTTTCTCTATAGATGCCGAAGCTTTATTTGAACTTCAAATTTTTTTTTCACATATTGACCTAGGAAAAATAGTAAAT
Organism: Prostheceraeus crozeri; assembly: GCA_907163375.1. Classification (NCBI taxonomy): domain Eukaryota; kingdom Metazoa; phylum Platyhelminthes; order Polycladida; family Euryleptidae; genus Prostheceraeus; species Prostheceraeus crozeri. The sequence continues at coordinate 798,561 of CAJQUW010012670.1, forward strand.
GAATTTTCAGAATGTTTGGATCGCGAAATATTCACCAGACTTGTAAATGGGTTGCACCTAAAAAGTGTAAGAACCACTGCTTTAAATGCTATCATCTTGCCTATTCCATCTGCTGCTCCTTCACCATTTTGATATGCGATGCAATTTGCAGCGAGCTTGACATTCATTTTTGTCCTCCTACATATTAGAGCACAATCTACTGATCTTTCAGAATGCAAATCAATTCATCAACATCTCAATCAATTAATCAAATTCACCATTATCTTTCACGGTGTCCCCAAATCAAGATTAAGATTAAAAATATATACCATGAGCGAAACCGTGATTTTCTGTTAGAATACAACCTTTGGGTCTGAGAAACGTGAAAACAAAAATCCTTTAAAGCCAAATTTTTGAGAAATCGCAATTTCAAAAAATTGTGAGGAAATCAGTAAAAAATGACCTCATATTTGTAGTTTTAAAGGAAACTGCGTCAAACAACTCCATGAAATACGGTAGTTAGGCCTATATACATCATATATTTAGTGGCAAATGCAAATTATCTGTATTATATACATACTGAAAGCTTGTAATTGTTTATAAGTAGTAAAATATGCGTTTTACAGCAAATTTAATTTCAGCCGTAAAATTAAGTTAAAAGTGCTTGCAATTTCAAACGATAACATGTGTAATGCATGTCAGTGGTTGCCTATAAATCAAACCTCAGCGTTTATGTCCATCAAATTATGTCAGCAAATATTTTTTCTCAGTTCATAATTTTAGCACGCATATTGCATCCTCAGAAGCATAGATATCTAAGTTTGAACAAGTAGATGACGCGTGCGTCTGTGTCCGTCCTTTTCACACATCACGAGCACGAGATCGAAACAATACTCATTTGAAACACACATCTAGTAGAGGCGCGTGCATGACGTGATGAGTCATCACTTCGTATTGATATAAGCTTACATCGATTCTCATGAAAGCAATCGAGCGAAATGGCTGCAGCCTGTACAATCGTCGACGAAATTCATGACCGAAATAGAAAGAAAGTTTGTGTTATTTGTTATCGCAAATCGTCTCGAGCCTTATCACCGAAGGAAACTGACTACGTAAGAGAACATCTGATTGATAATTTTACCATCCATAACTCAGATTTTCCATCTGGCATCTGCAACGGTTGTCATCTGCTACTGGTGAAAGCCGATAAGAATGAGGATGTTACTCTTCCTTTAGCCGACGACTACGATCCTCAGCGTTCTATCAATACTCGTTCGTCGGAGACATGTGAATGTCGAATTTGTACCGTCGCGAAGAAGAACAAGCAAGATGCCATCAAACTTAAACGAAAATCTGGTCGTCCAACTACGAATCAACAACAGGTTAAAGTTGACTATAAAGTCTGTGGTAATTGTTATACTAAACTCTATCGAGGCTGCAGTCATTCGGCACAAATGTGTTCTTCCATACGACAGAAAGTTTCCAACGCCGAGGCTCTACTCGATTCTCCAAATGCAAAAACAAAGCAACGGGTTGCTGCCCGAATAATCAAAGAATCGCCCACGTTATCTACATTGAGTAAGCCTGTAACAACGGTTTACACTTCTTCAATTCAATCCAAGGAAATCAAATCGCCAGACTTGTCTCACATCCAAAAAAGACTTAATCTTAGCACACGAGGGGTAAACAAGCTTTCTCATGATCTGAGATCATGCGGTTCTGTTGAAACAGGAGTACGCGATAAACTTTTTCAGATTAACCATACACTCGACGATTTTTTTGATCTTCGTTTATTGGAATATATTACTCAAACATCGTCGGACCATACACAAGAGAAGCAATGGACTGTTGTTTGTAATGACTTGAGTTCATTCATTGATTTCGTCATTGACAAGCGTGATCTCGATTCTGTATTGATCAAAATCGGCATCGACGGTGGAGGAGGATTCTTAAAGTGCTGTTTATCGATTTTTGATCCATACTCCGATTCATCTGCGTCCCGAAACAGTGATTTTTTGAACTCTGGTGTAAAAAAGTGTTTCATCATCGGAATTGTGCCGGAAATTCAGGAGTCATATTACAATCTCAAGCAACTCTGGCTAAATGTTGGCATCAACCAGCTTGAAAGAGATTTCACAATTGCATCGGATTTAAAACTTTGCAACATTCTTTTAGGCTTGATGTCACATAGCTCACAACATCCGTGCTGCTGGTGTGATACTACCAAGCAATATATGAATTGTGTTGGATTACGGAGGACATTGGGATCACTGAAGAATCTTTCCTGGGACTACTTCGACAGCGGATCAAAGAAAATAAAGGCCAAAGAATACGGTAATGTGATTCATCCCCCGATTTTCAGTGACAATATTCCAGACTCCACAGCTATTGTTCGCGTTATACCTCCGCCAGAACTACATCTTTTGACCGGGCCAGTCAATACCATGTATTGTGCAATGCAAAAAGTTTGGCCAGAGGCAGATGAATGGCCAAAACAGTGTAATGTGAACAGAGAATTGTTACACGGAGGAACATTCACAGGAAATTCCAGTCGAAAGTTACTGCGAAATGTCCATGTACTTGAGGAGCTTGTACCTCAGCGATGCATTCATTTTGTTCAAGCTTTCTATGATTTTGATGGTGTAGTTCAGTCTTGCTATGGAAATCGATTGAGTGCCGATTTCGAAGACAAGAATCAAGAAGTTCAGATCTTCTTATCTGAAATTGAAGATTCCTGTCACACCGAAGGTGCATGCAGTTTTTTTTCATATTGCGGAGATTTGCAATTTTACCGGCCAAGGCTTAGGGCCATGGAGTGAACAGACCAGCGAATCTGTACATTATGACTTTTCCACAGTATAGAACAATTTCAAAGTGCGAGATACGAATAACCCTAATTACGGAAGAAGGCTGTTAGCAGCTGTTTCCAGATATAATAGTCAACACTTGTAGACTAATTTTGCAATCTGTTTTCTAGTTCAATTTCGTGTTATTTATCGCGATAATGTTATAAAATTTCTTTCGAAAAATTGTTTTTATTTGAAATGCTTGTACCGATTGACAATTATAGGCCTACATGCATAAGGAGCTCGACTGATTTAATTGAATTAATATATCTGATTAAATTGAATATTATCGAACACACAATAAAATATTATCTAATCACATTATTATCTACGAGTACACATGTTTGCTTTTTAATCTTCATCTAGTGACACATGAGTAATGAGTTTTAGGTTTGGTATACAGTACATTTTTTATTTAGAATTACAAGCACTTTCACTTAATTCTACACCGTGAATTAAATTTGCTGTGAAACACCTGGTATACTACTTACAAAAATACAAGCTTTCAGCATGTTTGCAACGCAAAAGGCTTAATTTGATAATATCTTCACCAACAATAATAAATGATTTGGAATTACGAAAATTTTTGGCTTAATTTTACGGCTGAAATTAAATTTGCTGTAAAACGCATATTATACCTCTTATAGACAATTGCAAGCTTTCAGTATGTATATAATACAGATAATTTGCATTTGCCACTAAATATATGACGTATATAGGCCTAACTACCGTGTTTCATGGAGTTGTTTGACGCAGTTTCCTTTAAAACTACAAATATGAGGTCATTTTTTACTGATTTCCTCACAATTTTTTAAAATTGGCTTCAAAGGATTTTTGTTTTCACGTTTCTCAGACCCAAAGGTTGTATTCTAACAGAAAATCACGGTTTCGCTCATGGTATATTTTTTGATCTTAATCTTGATTTGGGGACACCGTGATTGCATTGTAACACAAATATTAACACTTCAGACGATGCATTATCACGACACATGCATATAGGTACTATATTAATTATAAAAATTGTGTTATGACGTCGTACTCACTGCATTGATCCTGTCAGTTATTGGACGAACTAAGGTGTTGATAATTCCATTGATAATTGAGCTGATGAAATATGGCGTCAACATTGCTTCTGAAAAAAGATGTATTTTTCTCATTTAATGAAGGGAAACAAATAATCAATCTAGTTCTCTAGAATTTTTTGGTATTTGTAATTTGTTACAACAATTATTCACACAAAATTATCAAGAAAGATTCTGCTATCGTTGAAAATAGCATCATGGCAGAAAGATTGACCATTTTTCCCAAACACACCAACTCTAAATTAGGACACACATTGCTCTTTGTCTAATTTGTGATAAAGTTATCGAGAGCCGTGTTCACGAGCGTAATTGGTGAAGAAACCTATTAGAAAATTAAACAAATTATGAGAAATACTTTAAGGTATATGACAAATGTACATGCAAGTAAGCTTACCTTAACATGTAGGCCTACTGTATTTCTTCGCTTTGTTTCATCGCTTAAGTTGTATTTTCATAATGAAGTTTCAGCACAGCATAAAATGAAAATAGCCAACTTACTTTTCTTTTCCACCATTCCAACAAGAATTTGTGCAATCTGTGGCAAAATGTTTTCGAGCAGCTGCTTTCCTCCGCCTATCATTTTACCAGCTGCGTCTGAAAATAATTGCCATTAGTTGGTGACAAGCTTTTATCATATAATCTGATGTCTACTCTTACCAGTGATAAGTTTCAAAGAAGTCATAATTGTCTTCTTTAAATCAATAATCTCCACTCCAAAATCATTTAAGATGTTGATTATTTGAATAATTGCTGGCCTCAATAATTCTGCAATTTCAGTTGTCTGTTTTGCAATAAAATCTTTTAAATCGGGAATCTTATTGACAATGGCATGTCGAATTGCTATCAATATCTGGAAAATGATAATCAAATTATCAACGTATTTCAATAAGCACAGTTAGTCACAATTTTGAAAGAAAGTTTGACCCGCACGCACGCTGAACAGGGGTGGCGCCAGGTCCTTCCCCGCAGGGGGGACAGCACTCTCCGCCGGGGGTTCATTCCTATCTCCAGATTTTACCGAAAAATGGCATTGGTCTACATGACTTTGACTGTTAGTATGTCATACTGCGTCTACATTGCTACGCTATATCTGATGCATATATGGTAAATATACGATATTATCAATATACATAGAATTACAACATCATAAGATCTGCAATTGTATTATATGTTTGTGATATCGTTCGACATTTATTGCGTCAACTTATTGCTGTTATTCCATCATGTAAAATTTATGTAGTTATAATTACTTCAGAGCATAGTAATATTGTCACCAATGGGCCCAAATGACATCATATACACCTTTAAAATCGCAGTGAAAACGCATACTCATGAAAATGTGGTTATTGAAAGTCAGAAAAACTCAAATTCTGGAGAGGGATATTCTCCAATAAAGCGTTTCGATATCTAATTGTACAATTCAAAGCACGTTGACAAAAACCAAAATTCCGAAAAAGTGATGTAATAAAGCTTTGCAACCTTAAGTAGTCATGAGAAACCAAGAATTCAGAAACTGAATTGCGGACAAAGGAACACAAAATCTCTCTATAACTCGCAACAGTAAAAGTACTAAATTGGCAAACGTTTGGTAAGGCAACACATGCGTTTCAATGCATATGATAGATTTTCGCATGACCAATGCAATATAATCCCATTTTATCCTATTAAAGCACATCTTGTTTGTCAAGTGTGCACAACTGATATCATTAATCAGCCCATGACTTGAATAACTAAGTTTAATACGCGATATAATGTACCATAATGGTAGTAACAAAAACCCGTGAGAAGATCGCGAACACTCTGTATATGCAAGTACCTGTTCAAATTAACGGCATTCAGTCATGCTCGTGGTTTCTATCTCTGTATAAGTTACAAATAGCTCACTCGATTACATGTTAGTAGTAAGGAAGTGACAAACACCAGATAGCGCAAGATGGCCGCCATCGCTGACTCCCACCCCCCTCCCCCTCCCCCTCCCCTCCCCCTCCCCTCCCCCTCCCCCTCCCCCTCCCCCCTCCCCCTCCCCCTCCCCTCCCCCTCCGCTCCCCCTCCCCCCCCTCTGGAACGGCAGAGTGTCGTGGTCGGCCGCCGTGGTGCTTTGGGTCTGAGTGTCGTGGTGGACTTGGGCGACCGCCAGGATTAGTCTTGAGGCTATAGTGTGTGATGTTTTTCGTGCTGAATGTTGGGTTGTAAAATGGGTTGTTTCGAGTGGAAGGAGTGGTCGGATGAGAAAACGGAGGTCGGATTCGTGTTCAGCGTGAAATTCTGCATCGGTAGGGTGAGTTTCAAGGCAATCGGTGAGAAAAAATTTTCAACATTTTTCGAAAAAACGACAGAGTTAGAATTTGGGACGTTTTGGTGTGTAGCGTCCAAACGAAGCATCGGATGAGAAAACGGAGGCCAGATTCGGAATCTACGTGAAATTTTGGGTTAGGAAGGATGTTTCCAGCGAAATCGGAGAGAAAAAATTTTCACTGACGTCCCCCCCCCTCTGGACAGCTTGCTTCGATTTTGGCTTCTAGTGGACGGATTTTGTCGTGCGATAGCTCGTTTGAAAGCTAAGAGTGAGACAAATTCAGTGAAAGAATCGGCTTGTTCCTATCTGTCTTCGTTCAAAAGTTAGAGCGGTTACAAGATTTTAGGTCGGAGCTCGCTTACCTGAAAAAATCCTAAGTGTCAGAGTGACTTTGTATAGGTAAAATTTTGAAAATTTTCCAAAGTGTGGAATTTCGACCTGGGACCGTCACCAAAACATTTTTCATCAAATTCTGAAATTTCACTGACCTCCCCCCCCCCCTCTGGACAGCTTGCTTCGATTTTGGCTTCCAGTGGATGGATTTTGTCGCGCGATAGCTCGTTTGAAAGCTAAGAGTGAGACAAATTCAGTGAAAGAATCGGCTTGTTCCTATCTGTCTTCGTTCAAAAGTTAGAGCGGTTACAAGATTTTAGGTCGGAGCTCGCTTACCTGAAAAAATCCTAAGTGTCAGAGTGACTTTGTATGGGTAAAATTTTGAAAATTTTCCAAAGTGTGGAATTTCGACCTGGGACCGTCACCAAAACATTTTTCATCAAATTCTGAAATTTCACTGACCTCCCCCCCCTCTGGACAGCTTGCTTCGATTTTGGCTTCCAGTGGATGGATTTTGTCGTGCGATAGCTCGTTTGAAAGCTAAGAGTGAGACAAATTCAGTGAAAGAATCGGCTTGTTCCTATCTGTCTTCGTTTAGATGTGAGACGCCATTTAAGATTTTGGGACATTGGCGAAAAACGACAGAGTTAGAATTTGGGACGTTTTGGGCTGTAGCTTCAAAACGAAGGCTCGGATGGGTAAACGGAGGCCAGATTTGGAATCAGCTTGATGTTATTGTCCAATTAGGATCATCATCCAATGAGAATCAAGCATTTCTGTATAAATAGCGAGCCTTCCACAGTGAGAATCATTCCATCGTTGAATCATACGAGTGACGGACGCACATTTTCTCTCTCTCTCTAGTTCCCTGTTCTATTATCCAACTAAAATGGTAAGTCGCTACTTCCCTCCCTCTCCTCCCTTGAACGTAAACTTAATACAATCTTTTTTCATTTTCAGGCATCTACTCCATCTGCTGCACTAGTAGGACAAAATGGCGGTCAAACGATACAAGGTTCGCTACGGTCAGATCATCTACAACTGAGGCCAGTGGAAGAAACATCCAAGGTACATAATCCTACACCGCTTCAGCGTAAATTTAAACAAGCCTTGCGTTATGATGATCATAGCGTAGTACTCCAAACGGGAATGCTCCCTTCCACGGATGTCAAGATAATGCACAATCAGTATGGGGACTACATACTGATCCCCGTGAGTCCGTACATTCGCCACCAACTTGATATTATTGAGGAGTACGTGACATTAAATATGGACATTCCTACTCCTCTTGCTCAAGAGTGGAAGGCGAGAGATGACAAGGATACTCCCTATAGAAAGATTTGGGATGGTAATCACATTTGCCTACCGGTATCACATTGGTGTACTTACTCTAAGAAGGATGGAGATCAGTCAATACCCATCAGATGCGATGAGCTCGGAGAAGGTACTTGGGATATCCTTTTCAAAGTGAATGGGCTATATTATGGTCGACACAAAGATAATAAAATAGCCTCTCTCTCCATGCATATGGAATCCATCCTATATATTCCGAAACCACCCAACGTGGACGACATAATTGATCAAATCCTTAACAGCAGTGGTACGAAGCGCAAGTCGGAGAAGAATGCTACATCAAAACGCAAATCAAAGAAGGAGAATTGCTAGTCCTTTCCTAACTCTACCCTATGACAATTCGCTTATGTGCTTTGAGTGTCGTAGACGTGGTCTTATTAGATACATTTTACTTCTTCGTTGCCATCATATCATTTGTGTATTTTGTCGTGAAAAGCATCGATGTAATTCTTCATTTTGTAATATGTTATAGAACGTTTCCTTAGATGTGTAATTTCCGTTTTAGGCTTCTATCATCATTTTTATGGATTGTGAGGGTGAACCTGTACAGGAGCTCAGTGCTATTGCTATGAACAATTGGACATATCAGATTGTTAGTGTCTATCATCATCATGCCAACTGCGATCCCAATGTTGATCAATGGGCGAGAAAACACATTCATGGACTTAATCTGAAATATTTGCAAGACTATGGCTTTTCTTGTGAAAGTGCTCTTCTTATTGACTTTAAACGATGGTTAGCTGCTTTCAATGTTATACGCATCTTTTGTAATAATCCTGGTAAGGAGAGGAAAGTATTTCCCAATCTAATCATTGATGATATTTTGCTCCCGCCTTGGGATAGTAGAGTGAATCAACATTATCATGAAGTTACGAAACGTTTTAAGGATTTGTGTGTTCCTATTTTGTCTGTTCGTTGTAGTAGCTACGTTCATAACCAATGCTTCTTTCCTCCTTACCTCAACACTGCCAAAGTCCTGTATGGTTATCATTGCTCGCTATATGATAGTTATCAGCTGTATCTATTTTATCTCTTTCAAACCATTGATTTATAATGCATGCTTGTTACCGTTATTCAATAAATGTTACTATGAGAAGAGTTGTTGTTTTCATGCAATGGATGGGTTAGTTAAAGGGCGATCATGTCTTTCTCAAACGACTGCGGAACATTACGTTTTCATAGGCAAAGTTTAAAAGGAGCTGTTCAAGATTATGTGATAAATTTTCATAAAGATGAGACCGACATCGAAGCAGTGGTCGATGATGCTAGCACTCTATTTCTAGAGTTAATGAATACATTCTCTGATAGCATTGTCATGGCGCGATTAGTTGCGAAAATTAAGTTTAGTCATTTTGGAAAGGAAGAGGTGGAAAGTCGCTCTTTCCATTTTGCTTCTTATTCAATGGAAGTGGTAGATCACCCCGAAGAATTTTTTAAAAGACATATGATAAAAATTGCTGAACGTCTTAACGCATTTAACCATCATGGTAGCAGTCTAGTGATTGAAGCGATTTCAGATATTCACATTCAACTTTCCATAAAGAAAAATTGAAAATGCAGTGGTACTTGATTGTAGCACAACTGGTTTTCGAGCTATGTCTGCTCACTCTCGAAGTATATTCCTTCTGTACATGCGTCTATTATTTAGAAAAGGCTAGCAAATTCATATCTTCAAAAAGACTTGCTATAGACATCAGTAACGGTGAAACTATGTGTTGCGATGTATGTAAGCGAAAGGATGGAAATGAAAAGCGCATCTTCAAGAGATGTAAGCATGCTTTTTGTCAACGCTGTTTCATACGTAATTGCATTCAACTTTGCCAATGTAACCACTGTGACATTGCTCATTTCGAGTGTCACTTATGTCGCAATAGTTAGTACCTATGCAAATGTGGTAAAGATAGGTTTTAGCAAAGACTAACACGGAAAATGACGAAACGTAAAATGACGAAACGTAAAAGTCAAAAGTTTTCTTCAGCCATTCAAGCTCTCCGACGAATGAAAGCAAATCAGCGATACAATGCTATACGACATGCTAACGATAAATTCATTTGTGAAATTATTTCTCATGTGAGGAAGTTGAGGACGAAGAAATTAGCACCAAAACAACGAAAGTTACTTAAGCGATATGCTACGAAATTGCGTTTCATCTCCAATCCTAAAGTCGCCCTTCAAAGAAAGAGGAAAACTCTAACACAAAAGGGCGGTTTCCTTTCAGCAATACTTCCAATGATAGCTCCTGCCGTGGGCAACCTATTGGGAAATATCTTTGGCTCTAAGCGTTAATTATGCAAATGTTGAGTCTCAAAGTAATAAAATGGATTTCAGACTTCAATGTGATAAAGTTCTGACTGTATCAGGTCCATCTCATGCAGGTAAAACTGTTTTCACGCTGAATTTATTGGATAAAAGAAGGGAGTTGTTTAAGGAAGCTATCAATCGAGTGATTTGGTGTTATGGTATTTATCAACCGTCGCTGTTTCAGGAATTGCAAAGTCGCAACTTTATTCGACATGAAGGAATTATTCCAGTGGATAAACTTCAGTCTAATGATGTTGTTGTATTGGATGATTTATTAAAAGAAAGTAAGAATTCAAAAGATGTTACAGATATGTTCACTCGCGCAGCACACCATAAAAGGTGTTTTATCATCTCTATTACACAAAATTTGTTTCCTGATGGAAAAGAAGCTCGTACACGAAACCTGAATACACACTATTATGCTATTTTCAAGAATCCGCGAGATAAAAGTCAATTTGAAATTTTAGCGCGACAAGTTGCACCCAGAGGATCAAAAGCCTTAATTGAAATTTTTCAAGCAGCTACTGAAAAACCATACGGTTACTTATTCATTGACTTTACGCAAGAGTGTCCGGAAGAATTTAGATTTCGAAGTGATATTTTGAAAACTCCCATGATTATCTACAAACTATGAGTTCTTATTCTCGCATGATTGTTATTCCTCAGGATGAATATGTACAATTGACTGCCATGCAGCAAGTAAAGCAACCTCATGCAAATCAAATGTATAGGAAAGAAATAGATTATCAGCAAAATGTTCACATCAAAGATCCACATCGTGCTGTATTATTACAATCGGAAACTGTTGAGCAATTGAAAAACTTGAAGAATAAGATGCGTGACTCTGTATCGACTGCTACACCTTTAGCATCTCGCGCACATGCCATATCTCTTTTCAACAGTATTGAACCCCATCTCAATGTAAATGATAGAGGAGAAATCATTACAGATGAAAATAAAGTGATTGATGCTTCACGTTATGAAGACTTGATTCAGTATGCAACACGTAGAAAGCGCCTTCAGGGCTATGTTCCACCTGGTTGGTCATACTTTCTTAAACTATTGAAAAAGCATAATGTGCCAAAATTTGCTTTAAATAATGAGACATTGAAAGAACTTGATTCAACAGTGGCTACTACTCCAATGCTTCAGGCGATGAAAATGCCAACAAATTGGTTTAAGACGTCACCTGCTACATCCCCTCCCACACTCACTAAGCAAACAAGAGGAAGAACTCGACGTAGATCTACATCATCACTAAAACTGGTAAAAGGAAAACGTAAAACAGCTCCTCCTAGGAAATACATGTTCTCAGACTATTAATATGAAGCAGATGTGTTGCTTGCCATGTAATGAGCCGCCAGAGGTGAATGTCGTTGTCACTTGCACTTGCTGCGCCAGCTCTCATAATGAAACCCCTAAGCAATGTGAACACGATCGCAAAACCGCTAAAGCTAAATGCTGCAGTTGTTGTAAATGTAGAAAGGCAAGAAAACAAAAAGATGAGAAGGAGGAAAAAGAGTCAGCCGTCATCGACTGAACGTTTGAAGTCAATCTATTATGATGTAAAACATCCGGCAGGATTTGCATCTATCAAGAAATTATCAAAAGCGAGTGGTCTTCCACAATCACAAGTGAAACGATGGTTAAAGGGTCAGGCTACCTATACACTCCACAAACAAGCGAAAAAGAAGTACCGCACCCGCCATTATATTGTTCATGACATCGATGAACAGTGGCAAGCAGATTTGTGCGATGTTGCCTCCATTTCAAAACATAACTCGGGCAATAATTTTATTTTAACCGTCATTGATATTTTCTCGCGTTATGCGTGGGCTCAACCTTTAAAAACTAAAGAAGGGAAAGGAGTAGCAAAAGCATTCCAAACAATTTTTCGAGAAGGTCGCATTCCAAAAAGAATTCAGAGTGATCAAGGAAAAGAGTTTGAAAATCAGCATGTGACAAGATTATTTGAGAGGCATGACATTGAGTTGTTTAGTGTAAAGAGCGCTTATAAAGCTGCACTCGTTGAACGTTTTAATCGCACATTAAAAAATCGCTTGTGGCGACATTTTACTGCCAACTTGACACAAAATTGGACAAAGGTTCTACAAGATACACTCCATGCCTACAATCACTCTATCCATCGTTCTATTGGACTGAGACCAGTAGATGTAAATTCTGACAATGTAGATAAAGTGCGCGAATCATTTCAACGTAAACGCACTCATGTGAAAAGTGATGTGAAAATTGGCGATAAAGTTCGTATCTCAAAAGTGAAAAGTGTTTTTGCTAAAGGGTACCTTCCGAATTGGACAGAGGAGGTATTTACAGTATCAAGGATTAATCAAAAAGACTCTCCGACCACCTACAAGTTGAAAGATTACGATAATGAAGAAATTGAGGGTAGCTTTTACCGCGATGAGATTGAGGTAGTCACTGAAAGTGAAACATATTTGGTAGAGAAAATCATTCGATGTAAAAAACGGCAAGGTGAAGAATGGTGTCTTATTAAATGGACTGGTTATCCTTCAAGTATGAACTCTTGGATGCGTCGTGCCGACATCTTTCATCTAAGTGATCGACAGTGATTCATGCAAAGTTGTAACTAACAATGTTTAGGGTTTGAGCTATGAATCCAACTGCCTCATTTTATTCACGACCCTCCTATGTAAGTGGCGGAGGACAAATTTACATCGGTGCTCGCCGCCAACGTGGAGGTAGCATACTTGGTGCACTGAAATCTGTTGTAGCACCTCTCATATCCAATGTCGGTAGATCTTTAAAACGAAATGTTTTAAGTAATGCCGTTGGCTTTGCTGGTGATGTTGCTAGTGATCTTTCCAGAGGTAGAAGTTTTAAGAGCAGTTTGTTGAATCGTGGGAAGGAACGCGGTTTAAAAACATTGAAGCAGACCATTGCTGGTGTTACTCAAGGAAAGAAATCACCTAAACGAATGAATAAAGGAAGGAGGAAACATCGCGGAGCTGGTAAGGTGCGATCTTCAGTCAAAAGGCATTCACGCAAACGTCGCAGAGGCTCTAATCATTCATCAGGCGCTAAACGACGACGCTGCTATAACTTCTAATCATGGAGTGTAAAACTTCCGGTTTTTGTTTGTTCGATCAACAAGCCATACAGACAGATATTCTTAGTTCAAGTATTGTAGATTATCATCCTCGAACAGCTGAGAATGCTGGCCCCATTGAATTTGTTATTCCTGGTGGTAGTGATGATTACATAGATTTGAGTTATGCGATGCTTGATTTGAGGTTTAGAATTCAGCAAGCAGATGGAACTGCTATTGACGATGCACATAAAGTTGGACTGAACAATTTACCATTGACTACATTACTTCGTGATGTTTCTCTAACGATTGGAGAGCAGCAGGTGGAAGGTGGTCAAAGCGATTATCCCTATAAATCATATTTCAATCATGTATCACAGTTTCATCCAGCAGCACAAAAAAGTCATATGGAAGCCATGGGATGGTACAGAGATGAAGCAGGAAAATTTGATGTTGAAACAAACAGTGGCTTTGTAAAGCGATCTGCTATGATTAAAGATAGTAGAGTATGTCAGCTATATGGTCCGCTGAATTTAGACTTCTTTAGACAGTCAAAGTTTTTACTGTGTAATACCAGCATGCGACTCAAGCTGACATTGAATAAGCCTGAATTTGCGCTGAATGCATTTGCTAAAGTTGACAATTTTAGAATTCATGTGGAAGATATTGCACTTTACATTCGTCGAGTAGTACCGAATCCAAGTGTCATTAGAGGGCATGCTGAAGGTCTTAACCGCCAAAATGCCATTTACCCCGTTCAGCATACAAAGCTTCTCACCTTTACAATTCCGAAAGATCAAAAGAGTTTCATGAAAGATGGCCTCTTTCCATCGGAAGCGCCGAAGCTCCTCATGGTGGCAATGGTTGAAAATGATGCATTTAATGGTAATATAAAGAAGAATCCTTTCAATTTTAAACACAATCAGTTAAGTGAAATTGCTTTACGTGTTAATGGTGTGAGTCATCCTGGTCCACCCTACAAACCAGATTTTGCTTCGGATCAATTTATGCGCAGTTATGTTGATTTTATGGATGTTTTTGGCTTTTACAATACGGATGATACCAACGGACTGACTATGAAAGAGTTTAAGAGTGGATATACTATTTATGCATTTGATTTGACTGCTGACAGCGATATTAGTGCACCCTATCGTCAAGCGAACGTGCCTCATAATATTCGTTTGGATTTGACGTTCAAAAGAACACTACCTGAGACGATCAATGTATTAATTTATGCAGTCTTCGATTCAAATATTGAAATTACAAAGTATCGTGACGTGATTCTTCAGTATAATCGTTAATGAGTTGGTTGACTGCTGACGATATTAAGACTAAAGTGCAGCGTAATGCAGACGAAGCGACGTTGAAAGCTTTCGATAATGTCTATTCACTCGATACCTTACCACCTGCAGTAAATCACTATCCCATCTTTATTGTGCTAAACACTCATTCACAGAATTTAGGCGGTGAGCATTGGAAAGCGATCTTTATTGGAGAAGACCGACGTGGTGAACTATTTGACTCTCTTGCTCAACCTCCAAATATACCAACACAGCAGTGGTTGAGAAAACATACGCGTCAATATCAGCGAAATGAACGCATACTACAACATCCACTTTCATCAACGTGTGGTGCTTTTGTACTGTACTTCATCTTAAAACGTTTACATGTATCTCGATTTGCATCTGTTATTCAAAACTTTTCATGTAATCCATCCTCTAATGAAAAAATGATTTGTAAGTTCTATCATGATTTGAAATAAAAACATCATGTTGGAAAAATTGTTTTTTATTTTACAATCCGCTGGGTACGTACATACTCAATGAGATAGTCTAGGATCATATTTGCTTGTTCATGAGATTTTAGTCCAGTAATGATCACTTTACTATTATGAAAGATTGCCACATGCACAGGCAACCAACAACTAATGAGAGCTGCAGGAAAAAGTTCGGGTTCATAACACAAACTGTAACTGCTGGTACGAATCTTCAAAAATGATACACTGTCACTCAATTGAGTAGAGATCACCATATTGTCCACAGTCAGATTCGACATCACACACCTCTCCCTCTTCCATATCCGACGTAGTAGTCTTTGTAGCTCTAAGCGCATTGACTGCGCCGATGAATGAGAAAGGGCGCCGAGAATCTGTACAGTCCCATTTGGGAAGAGTTGAAGATTCCGTGAATTGTTCATCTTCACCACTAACATTTGAGGACGGCCCGGGTAATACTTGCTGTTTGGAAGGTGTTGGTGTAATGTTGTGAGATCGATTTTGGTGTAGAGTCTGAAGCGACGGAGAATGTTGACGATGGCGTAGCGATGGCGCTTCATGATGAAAGAATGAGTAAATTGAGCGATGTACCTTCCTTTTATACTTTTCCCAACTACCTTGATGAAATGTGAAGTTAGTATGAAGTTGGGAATGATAGAGTTGAATTCGCCGATTGTTGACGCGCAGCCAGATGCGATTTCCAATACGTGAATGTCTTTTCATATAGAAGTATTTCAAGTCCTTCATGATATGATGTAGAGATTGAAAATGACGATAAGATAAAGCAAACTCTCTTCTCACATTTCCAGTTGAATCTTTGAAATAGACGTTTCGATCATGATCCGTTTCAATACGTTGTAGGGAATCTAATTTCCAACTCATGGTGCGTGGTAATCATATCTGATTAAGATTTGCATAGTAGGGCGATGAACTCACGACGAATAAATGTCATGATGGAGCGATGTATGTATCTTCTATACTTCTCCCAATTGTATTTGCGAAATGAGAAACAGTTTGCGGAATGAGAATGGTAGATTTGAATTTCATTTCTGTAATGTTGAAGCCAAACTTGATCACCCAAGGAGATGAATCTTAATGTTTCAAAATATTCCAAATCCCTCATGATATCATTGAGGTTGACAAATTGTCGCCATGTTAATGTAATTCCTCTTGATGTATGACCATGAGAATTTTTGAAATGTACGTTTCCATCACGATCAACTCTGATATATTGTAGAGAGTCCAAAATCCAAGTCTTCATGATGTTATGCAAAGTTGCAGATTAGCAATATAAAAATGTCGTTTTATCATATTTTGCTTAGCAATGCGGCTACAAAGAGATTTACTAGTAATCGAGCCGCACTCTTTTCTACTCCCATTGATCATGCACAACAGCTAAATGGGAATTGGGAAGTGGGTGTCACTCAACTTGTTTATAGCAACTGTGTCTATACTTTTGATCATGAGGTGATGACTATTAATATGAGGCGTACAGCTGCTTATCAATGTGAAAAGGGGTGCCGAGTATACATTCCACAGTGGTCAAAGAAAGATCTCTTATCATGTAAAAAGTTTATATATGATTTCTTGAATAAAGCGTGTAAACATATTGTCCAATTTACTCCGCACAATGATGATTATAATTATGTACATCATGTAGTTGAGAAAGATTGGATTGTTGGTTTAAGTCCAAGTTTAAGAAATGATTTAGGCTACCTCGCTAGCGCCTTAACAAGCTATGATAATTTTAACGTTAATTACCACATAAGTGGTCATAAACAGTTAATATATCGAGAGGAAGCTTATTATGTAGATCTCATTCCAAGAAATGAGAAGACGTTGGTGAAGAAGATTGTGATTAAGCCAAGAAAGACAAACATGTCTCCTGAAACATTATTGAAGAAATTTAATTATCTCCTTCGAGTTGATGACAAACAAGTGGCAACATTGACTTATATTAAATCATGTAATCATATTGCAATAAGCAAATTAAATGATGATGATCTAGTATTAGTTTGTTCAAAAGATTTTCATCAGTTCTTACGACATCGTTCTTCAGCTGTTCATGGAAAATCTGATATGCAACATTTACCATGTGAAAGGTCAAATCAATTTGATACAGAATGGGCCGTATCTTTATACAGAAAGTGTGTAGAGCCTTTTGGTGGTTTCTTACATGAAACAAGAGTGTTGATGCCTCGCATTATTACTTCGGTTAAATTGGTTGTAGATTATTTAAATGAAGTGATTAATGAGCAACATATTTCATTTTCTGAAAAAGAAGGTACTTTGTCTCTCACTATAAATGGAAAAGGTATTGAACTAATTATGGATAAAACTCTAATGGACATTTTGGGTTTTGATCAAAATATCTTTAAAAGTGGTACTGTAACCAAAGCTAGCGCAGACATGTCGCTATCGCGTCGTATTAACTATTTTCAGATATATTCCAATATTGGTGAAGATGTACGTGTGGGAGATGTTGAAGCTCCATTGCTAGCAATGATACCATACCAGCCAAAAAGCTGCAGTATTTTATCTGAGCATACTTTCAAGAAAGTGCATTATACAAAGCTGAAATCAAACTACATCCCACAAATTGATATTGCCATTTATGATGATGCTGGTGCGTTGATTCCTTTTCATAAAGATGCTGTGACAAGTATTACACTCCATTTCCGAATGAAGAGTTAATGCAAAAGTATGCTAATATATTTTTCCAATGTGAATAATATGGAAAGTGAAAATAAGGACTCGTTTCTAATCTACTTGCCCAGTAATGCTTCTATGAATAAATTTCCCAAAAATAAACCATCAGACTATCGAGTAGAATTAAATCGGCCACTGCATTTAGAAGGTGAATGGGAAGTTGGCGTTTCTAGTATTTGCTATGATAGCAATATTCAGAATGTGAATGATTTGGAAGAAATGATATTGACTCCTCGCACCCATGATGGAATAACGATGAATAATGCATTTCAGTTCCCATACAATTTAACATCAGATGGAAAGTGGAACTATGAATGGATTCAGATAAAATCAGATTCTTATGAGCCATTTGGGAATGAGAAAATTATTAAGGCATTCAACAGTGGTAATACTTCCATCATGAAGAATAAAAATCAGAAAGCTTATGAGTTTACTATCTATCATTGGAGTGGGAGACAGTTCCTCCGCTTTCATTCTTTTACTAAAGGTCTTACGCTGAGGTTGGATAGTGAATTCTATCCACATCTTGGTTTTGGTCATGGACTACATCTAACGTCAATTGCTACTGCAAATGTTAAAAAAGTTTATTCAACTCGAATCAACAAATTTCATTATAGATTTAAAATATTTGATGAAGATGTTGTAGAATGCGAAGAACGCATCATTTTGAAAAAGCGCGGTGTTCAACCTTTATCACTTATTGAGTTAGTAAAACGATGGAATGAGACTGTGGGTAAGAAGTATGGAGAGAAAATTATGGCGGACAAAAATAAGTTGGTTATTCAGAAATATAATGACAAACTTACAGTTTATTTCTCTCCAACCTTGCGTCATTTTGTAAGACATTATACGCCTATTATTGGAAGCGGTGTGGTGTATGGTTCTCATGAATATCACACTAAAGCTGATTCAGTTAATGATGAATGGTGGGTGGACATCTATGGCGATCGCATCAAGAAAATTTACCAGTCTTATGAAGAATCTAAAGTTGCTATCAATATAATGCCGCGTCTATATCATACAGTTGAAAGCTTCATTCATGTAGTAAATCCTTATATACAACAGAAGTTGAAGCATGTGATGAAAAGTAAATATGATGCAAAGACACACCACATTTCGTTTTCAATTGAAAATCAACGCGTTGTTCTGAAACTGGGTGATGACATTCAATGTCAATTGAGTAAAAATTTGAAAAAACTCTTTGGTTTTTCAATGCTACAAACTGTGTTTGCTGCTGCGCATACGATTGGTATAGAAACACCAATGACACTTGATAAACATGAACAGCACCTTTACATTCAAAGTGATTTGATTCTACCTATTTCTGTTGGTGAGAAAAAAGAATACATTTTACGTGATTTCATTCATGATAAAGACGCTTCATATGGAATAGTCGAGAAGATGTTTGAATCTATTTTCTATCATCCCGTCGTCAAACAAACTATACCCTCTATTGCTATCAAAATTACCAATGGTTTACAAGAGTGCATCCATGTGAAAGATACTAAATCCCTCATAACGTTAGTGTTTCGGAAAACAAAGTGAAGTCTTTATACAACATTTATTGAAATATGTACATGAATGTGAAGCAATAGACTTTATACAACATCCACTGAAAATATATACATGAGCGCACTTCAATAAACATTGTTATATACAAAAAGTCTTTTTACTTCGTGAAGGGTGGAAATATACAGGGATAGGAAAAATGTCTTTCAGTGGAAAAGTCATCACATGGGGAATGTACAGATGTGGACACATATTCACAAGGAAAAAACAATCTCATGCGATACATAAAACAACAATGTTTATCTACAGAAATCAACATCAAAATACTAAGTTAAGGATGATTATGCTAAGACGTCTCCTGAATGTGGTAGTGTGAGTTTAATTCTTTTGGGTGGTGGTATGTTTGTGTCAGGATGTCCATGTGGAAGAGATATGTTGTGTTCTAGCCAGCACCTTTTATCCTCCCATGCTGAAAGCGCCCGTTTCCTAAAAGTATGAGTTTTGATCTCATGCGACTTAGATTTTAAGATTGTCATATTGACAAACGTTATATTTTTATTTCTATAGGCTTTCCTGAAATTCTTATGTTTCATATTTTGCACAATGGATTTTGATATGCCTTTAGCGCGCTTAATGCTATCGTCGCTATCCTTTAATTTCATACTGTACATTTTTGGACGGAGGAGAATCATTTCAGCTATCTCCTTCCCTGCTGTCTCATCCTTAAAGCAGCCAAGTTTTGCCTTATTTTTGATGGAGTAGAGTGGATGATCAGCAGGATAATTTGATGTATCAAAATATCTTTCTAAAGATTTTCCTACTTCATTGAAATTTAAATCTTTTTGAGTGGTAATACCTAAGAAGAAACTATCTGTATCACCACCCAACAAACGAACCTCTTTTACGAGAGGACATGGTTTTAGTATTTTATAAAAGAGTTGGTACATTTCAAGCTTAGAGTAATCTAGTACAGCTTGACCAATATAGATGGGTTTGCACAACTCAACTTCAGATTTTATCATTTTAACACCTATAAGGTCCTCATCGATAATGTCTCTATCGATGAATAGAGGTGATGAGACCAATTTGTGATACTTTTGATCATCATTAACTAGTTTGTAGTTTACGCGCTTTCTAACATCCTCCATCGTCTTACCAAATAGACTGTTGTTCTTATATTTATAAAAATCTTTTTCAAAATTATTTTGGGCTAGTGCACGTTTCTGGCTGTTGCTATCAATATATGGTTTGAGGAAGGCTTTCTGTCTAAATTTAATAATGCGGTGAACTCTTTTTAAAATCATACCCATTTCTAAATAAAATTTTAAGATGCTAAAGTGGACTAGATAGTTTTCTTTATCATACTGGGTGAGTAAAAGTTTGCGGCAAGGCTTATAGTCGGGTTGACCGCATGATTCTAAATCTTTATGAAATTGTTTCATAAAGTCGGAAAACATATCTTTGGTCACTTCACCTGATTCGGGTGCGAGTGGAAAATCCACGGTTTTATGTTTAATATTATTTGGATAGATTAGATCTATCTCAAAATAATATCCCCAATCACCTTCATCTGGAATTGCTAGTATGTTGGAAGGGTTGGAGAAATGTTGAATTTCACTATCATCTAACCAGCTAAACTCAGAGTGAGGTAGCGGTTTGGATAATGAACTACCATACAAATTATTTTGGTCATAATACTTCAGATGAGTCTGGTCATTGCCTACTATTTTTGATTTTAACCTATGTTTATTTACAAATGTGAGACCACCGCGAATTCCTCGCTCAAATAAATTATACATCTCTGGATCTTGTAAGAGATGAATGGTCTCACCAGTCATTTTAAAAGCAGACTTAAATGACATGGCTGGCAGACTGACAAAGTGGACGGGATCTAACTTATCTTCTTCTAATGCCACTCGTCGAAACTCCTGAAATACATCAGCCAGCAAAAATACATCTAACTTAAGGTAGGCAATCATATATTCACCAAATGTATGGCAGTCAAATTTTATCCATGCATCTTGTGCATGATCATAATCTTCGGTCTTACATTCTGCACCGGTCAAATCATTTTTAAATTTATCTATGGGCGGAAGAGAAGTCTCGCCGAGTTTACTAATTGCATCAAAATATGCATATGGAAAGACTCCTTTCCGTGTGATGACTTCATCGGTTAGATTTGGATATTGTTTCTTAAGATTTTGTGTTAGTGGAAGAGACTTTAGATTTTGCACGAGAGAGGCCAGTGATGCAGTCATAAATTGGTAGGAATCTAAAAATTTTATATCAAAATAGACCGTCTTATTTTCTTTAGTTTTATCGACAGGCACTTTTGCTGTCATGGCCATAAACTTCTCTCTCGTTTGCGCTATTACATCAAGCTTCCACTCTTTCATTTGACCTAAACCTCCTTTTATTATCATATGGCTGTCGTAGCCCTTGAAATTATGGAAAATGACGGGTAATGTACGCCGCTTCATCCTCAGCGAAAAATTACATTTTGAACAGAGTGCGTTTCTAAATTTACCAGTGATGTGATCATGGTCGCGCACTTTCTTAATCTTATCATCGTCAAATGTTTTCCTACATTTGGGGCAAACGTTGCAACTATCAAATTTTGCTTGATCATCTGCTGTCATATGCAATGATCTGCGATAGAGTTCACCATCATACTTTTGTTGAAATTTTACAGCCTGTTCGAGGAATTGTAGGAATTGGTAAATACAATCCTCACCTTGCCAGACGCGCATTTTATTTTGCCTACTCCTAAAGTGATCATGCCATACTTCATAGCAGGAAATGGCTGCTGGTCGATGGATGTTATCATCGATATAGCATTCGATGTCAGCATAGATGACACGAAGAGGACTTAGTTCATCACCATTCTCTCTATATGAAAACTCCTTATCTTTGGGCATGCGTTCCATTTGCAGTTTACCTCGCTTACACCACTCATAATGAGTTTCAAATTTAGTTTTCCTCCTAAAGTGGCGAATACATCTGTCGCAGTAATATAACTCTCTACTCGAGTTTTCTAAGTGGTGGTATAAGCGAGAGATTTTGGGAATACCGCAGTAGTGCCATTCCTCACTATCATCCTGTTTTACTAATAACAGGTTTACTGTACGTTCATAACAACTCGAACGCGAGTTGTAGCGCACACCCTTCAATCCTTTTTCCCAAACATGGAGAACTATTTTAATGTTGTTCAATTTTTCAAATTTTTCTATATCTTTAATTTTCATATCGTCACTATTACAGTCATCGAAGTTTAATTCATTCTCCCACTGCCTATAGCTATATGTGCGATTTCGATTCGCATTGATGTCATTATAGTGGAGAATGGAGAGGACAGCATATTTAAAACATTGCGATTCGCAATCGACATTGATGACTGCTGTTTTGTTTTTTAAATTTTTTGGAAGTTTAAAGGAGCCTCGACCACTATGATTTCCTAATAGACTGATTTTAAATAAGGCGGACTCAATGCCGTCAAAAATGAGACCGCTATCGCGCTCGTTAAATTTATCAATATTTAATTTTAATCCTTGGATGTGAAAATTTATCCAAGACTCATAGTCTACAACCTCGGTTGCAGGAGAGGAGGGTATGTGAAACTCTAACCTCTCTATTATTTGTCCAGTATGGTGGTCGATTTTTACATATTTTATTTTAAGATAGATGAGCGCCTTCATCCTAAAATTGTCTAAATTGTTGAAGAGCGCTTCTATCAATGATGAATTTTGATGAAACCATTCCTCAAAGTTAGCAATGGTTTCTGAGGAGTCCATCTGGTAGTTCCTCACTAAATTATTTATGGACACCTCAGTGAGTCGGATAGAGGAGGTACCGTTGGTGTAGGTATCGTTCGTGTGTGTATGTTGAAGTCTGTGCGAAGATAGTTCAAAACGTGTCTCGAAAGACTGAATGCACAAGTCGCAAGAAAAGGAGACATCGTTAACAGAATCATCCCTACCTTCGGAGATTGATGCCGGCTTAGGTCGACAAACACCTCGCTTGATGTGTCGGGTGAGATCCCATTTCCTCGTGAAGATGTGCCCACAGTCAGCACATTCCCACTCGTTACCATATCGCGACAGTTCTGAGCTGGAACTCGCATCACCTGAAAGAGAAATCATTCTATCATCTCTGTTCAAGCCTCAGTGTAGTGTTACAACCTACCTTGACTCAATAACTCTAAACTTTCCTCGAGAAGAGAGGGCGTTGGTGATGAAGTTGATGCCTGAAATTGAGGAAGATGCTATTAGTCACACGTTTGAGGGAGATGAGAGAGGAAATCTTTAACTTACCATTTTAATGAAATATGATCAGACAGAATAATAGTCAAAGAGAGAGATCGTGCGTTCGTCACTTGTATGATTCACAGATTAAATGAAATGATATGAATGTCACTTTGCTTATATACTTTCATTCTCTTCATTCATTGGATGTTCATTCTGATTGGCTGCTTGTGTATACTTTAGAATTAGAAAAATGTTAAAGTTATCATTATTCAAAGTCAGCATTTCAAAGACAACATGACAAGTCCTCCAACAACACCAAATACCGCATTGGAGTTCTCCTCTCCATGCACATCAGCAAAGGTGCTCGTTACACCAAATGCACCAAGAAAGGTGAAGGTGGAGAAGGTGTACCGACTGGACAATATACGAAAGTTATCATTACCAGCGGACGAGGAAGAGGAGAGTGTATGTGAGAAGGAGTGTCCCGACTTAACAGGCGTGAGGTGGAAGTATCTCCAGTACGATACTGACGATGTGATGGAGATCACCAGCACGAAATTCCTCCACCAATTATGGGAGTGGTACACCCCTAACTCCCAGCCACGAACTATGGCAGAGTGGGAGTATATTGATAAAGTGAGGCTTGCAGTGGAAGAACGATTAAAGCAACTGAACTGTTTTTGTTATCTATGTGAAGCCAGACTCTGGGACGATATTGACGATGAAGACCTTTTGAAATACATGCCATAATAAATGTTTATTTCGTATTATCTTTGCTTTCATACTGACTTACTTGAATGGGGCTTCAGTGGATGATTTAACCATGTATACTTTTTCATTTGGAAATAGTAGCACGCTTAGTCTAACTTGTAAATCTTATAACATTTCATATGGGCGATGATGGTAGATGAAATAGTGTTAGATAAAATTAAGATAGCTTACACTTCTGATACAGGGATAGCAATCGACTGCGATCCATGTGTAAAGAGCTTGTTAGACTACGGAAGAGAGAAGTGTGTTATGTTGCGTGTGGCGCGTGAGTGTCCTCCCATTTCATTCCATTCATCAATTCGTCTCATTGATAGAGACAGGTAGAACTCATGGTTCTCATAACGTATGCAATGGAAAGTTTTAGGCAACCTTCGACAGTTGGCTAAATGTCGCCCTGGCGCGAATGCATACTACGTTGAGACAGAGGCAATCACTTGCAAACATGACGCAGAGAGGTTTAACAAGATTGACCATTGCCGAATGTCCCTTGCGGTATACATAGCTACGGGTTTCACCGCCGCCCTTTACAGGAACGCCCGTCGAAAGGAAGTATTACACCGAACTTCATTTGCGACGTTCAAGTTGACTGATAGCAGATTCAACTTAATGATAGTATTCGCCAGTCCGAAGACTGCCCAGGGCAAACCGCGAGGAGGTTCTATCATGTCTTGCCCCATGGTGGCCCTTAAGAGAGCCGATGGTTCGTTCTCGGGGTGTGTGGTAGGGACTCAGGCTTGTTGTTTCGACTGCGGCTCCGGCAACGGGGCGGGTGGTCGCTTCTCTTGGATGTCTGTAAAGAAAGAAGTAGTGAGTTATCATCTTACATATCAATTTAGTCATTTTTACTTACAGATCTTCTCGGACGCTTCCTCATAAAGGAAATTCGAGATCGGATCACGATGATCGAAGGTGAAGTGTAGACACTCCACCCCTTTCTTCACCCGAGAGTAGCATTTCTCCCCTCTTCCACGCTCGTACAAGAGAGGAGTTTCTGCTACTCTCCCCTTTCTAATAGGGATGTGCAGACGACTGGAACGCACCCTTCGATCGCGATCCACCAGCTGCGCCGAACGGTGCAGCTCGTGGTTCGTCTCGACAACCTTAGCCATCTGCACACGGAGTCTCTCCACTTCCTCCTTCAACCTTCGTATCTCCTTCTCCCTACTTTCCCTCTCTGCTAGCAAAGCCTCTTCTCTGGCTTTCCCCTCGAGAGTCTTGAGCCTCTCCTGCTCCAACTCGCCATCCCGCTCGCTTAATCTCTCCTTCACCTTCTTCATCTCTCCGGCCACGTTCTTTAGGTCCTCATACTTTGCCTTGTATGAGAAGGCCTCCTCCTTCAACTTCTCCGCCTCTTTCTTTAATCTATCCCGTTCGGCAATCACCGGCGGGCGCTTGACAAAATTGCGACATTGTGTTGCAATTCCACTCACAGTTACGGCTGTAGGGGTCTCGCGATCGAGGTCGACGTCCTTGATAAGTTGCGACTGTAGCTCTCCCTCCTCCTCCTCACTATCGCTGCTGGTCAGCGAACTCTCGCTACTAAGCGAGGATACAGCGGCAATCGCTTCAATGGCGGATTGTAGCTCAGTGGCCTCAGTGGTGAAGAGTGAACTCCGTTCTTGCTCGTTGGCAGATTGTAGCTCTAAAGAACGGAGCTCAGTGGCGAAGAGTGAACTCCGTTCTTCTTCGCCTACTTCGCCTGTTTGACACTCGCTGTGTTGTGAGTGCCAATCCTCCAGCCGCTCACTTAAGCGACTGACTTTGTGGACTCCGCAATAGTAGCGAGCGACCCCTATCTGTTTCTTGTTAGTACAAGCGTGCTTTTTGAAGGCGTCAGCTCGGAATACCTTCCGGCATTGACACAGTTTGAAACTGGTCTTCATATTATTGTATTTCGGCATTTCTGAAGCGAAAAAACGGAAAACAATGATTTTTACACTTAGTGAGGAATGATAGATTTGAGTGTAGTGAGTGGCACTCGATCCCGTCGACAGCCCGAAGGCCTTGTACTGATCACTAGGGAAGTGAGAGATCTTCCCCGATACCCGCTATTTACAGCTGAAGACATCATTGTCACTGCCCCGAAGTGGTAACAGCAACGCCGAGTCAAAGGTAGTGAACAGTAGCTGGGATCTAACCCCTCAAAGCTGCCTTAGACTTAGTTAAATTTGAAACATGATATCAGATTTGAACTTAGCATACTTGAAAACCTTGAGGAAACATCCCAAGTTATTGCTTTGATCAGCTTGATAGCAAGCCGTAGAGTGCTTGATTCACCAGCGTTTTGCAATGGAGATGTTTAGAGGCCACCCATGACAAGATAGCTAAGACTCAACCGATTGGCGTTCAAAGTGCTACGTTGAGAGCTGTGTCAAATGCCCAACATGAGTTGCCCCAGCGGTTACGGTCTCAAATATGACACATTCCCTTGCCACACTTATCACTACGGCATCGTCCGCCGTCCCGAAGGAACACCCTGTCAGTGGAATATTACAGCAAAACTCTCCGTGTCTTGCTCGCTTTCAGTGAAAAGCCGCTTATAGCATGAGAAGGCTGGCTCAGACATCATTAAAAATGCTTTCATTGACTTCAGCAGGGTCGAAAACCCCAGAAAACCTCCAAAAATAGTGAATTTAAATTTTTCAACTTTTTAGCACTACTTATGAAATTTTATAAGTAGTTTATCACTTAGGGCAGGTCAATAGCGACCGAACCTTTTTTGAATCAAGTCAAACGGACTTGTAGAAGCAAAGTTACAAGCCTTTAAAGTTTTGGAGTCTTTTATGGCCTGGAGACGAAGGCCATCTCCTGGCGAACCTCTAAGTCTGACGGCTTAGCTGATATCAGCAATGAAATTTTCTAAGTCGGTTTCTTACAGAAACTCGGAATTTGGAATGTCCGAAGCTATCATCGGAGCTCAGAGAGACGACTTACCGTTGGCAATCTCTCGTCTGAATGACAAGTCTCCGTCGGTTCCCAGCTTATATAGTGTGTGACGATCAGCTGATGACGTAATACCAATCATCCAAACACTAAAAATCCCGTCTATCTCCGGTTCTAGTGCTCCGATTGAGCTAGAAATACACCATTTCCATGTAGAATTTGACGCTGAATCCGAATCTGGCCTCCGTTTTCCCATCCGATGCTTCGTTTTGGCTCTACAGTAGGCAGCCATCGCAAAAATTCTAACTCTGTCGTTTTTCCGAAAAATGTTGAAAATTTTTCTCTCCGATTGACTTGAAACTCTCCGCTTGACATGAAACTCACCATACAGATAAAGAATTTGACGCTGATTCCAAATCTGAAATCCGTTTTCCCATCCGATGCTTCGTTTTGAAGCTACAGCCCAAAACGTCCCAAATTCTAACTCTGTCGTTTTTCGCCAATGTCCCAAAATCTTAAATGGCGTCTCACATCTAAACGAAGACAGATAGGAACAAGCCGATTCTTTCACTGAATTTGTCTCACTCTTAGCTTTCAAACGAGCTATCGCACGACAAAATCCATCCACTGGAAGCCAAAATCGAAGCAAGCTGTCCAGAGGGGGGGGGAGGTCAGTGAAATTTCAGAATTTGATGAAAAATGTTTTGGTGACGGTCCCAGGTCGAAATTCCACACTTTGGAAAATTTTCAAAATTTTACCCATACAAAGTCACTCTGACACTTAGGATTTTTTCAGGTAAGCGAGCTCCGACCTAAAATCTTGTAACCGCTCTAACTTTTGAACGAAGACAGATAGGAACAAGCCGATTCTTTCACTGAATTTGTCTCACTCTTAGCTTTCAAACGAGCTATCGCGCGACAAAATCCATCCACTGGAAGCCAAAATCGAAGCAAGCTGTCCAGAGGGGGGGGAGGTCAGTGAAATTTCAGAATTTGATGAAAAATGTTTTGGTGACGGTCCCAGGTCGAAATTCCACACTTTGGAAAATTTTCAAAATTTTACCCATACAAAGTCACTCTGACACTTAGGATTTTTTCAGGTAAGCGAGCTCCGACCTAAAATCTTGTAACCGCTCTAACTTTTGAACGAAGACAGATAGGAACAAGCCGATTCTTTCACTGAACTTGTCTCACTCTTAGCTTTCAAACGAGCTATCGCACGACAAAATCCATCCACTGGAAGCCAAAATCGAAGCAAGCTGTCCAGAGGGGGGGGGGACGTCAGTGAAAATTTTTTCTCTCCGATTTCGCTGGAAACATCCTTCCTAACCCAAAATTTCACGTAGATTCCGAATCTGGCCTCCGTTTTCTCATCCGATGCTTCGTTTGGGCGCTACACACCAAAACGTCCCAAATTCTAACTCTGTCGTTTTTTCGAAAAATGTTGAAAATTTTTTCTCTCCGATTGACTTGAAACTCACCATACAGATAAAGAATTTCACGCTGATTCCAAATCTGAAATCCGTTTTCCAATCCGAGCCTTCGTTTTGAAGCTACAGCCCAAAACGTCCCAAATTCTAACTCTGTCGTTTTTCGCCAATGTCCCAAAATCTTAAATGGCGTCTCACATCTAAACGAAGACAGATAGGAACAAGCCGATTCTTTCACTGAATTTGTCTCACTCTTAGCTTTCAAACGAGCTATCGCACGACAAAATCCGTCCACTAGAAGCCAAAATCGAAGCAAGCTGTCCAGAGGGGGGGGGGACGTCAGTGAAAATTTTTTCTCTCCGATTTCGCTGGAAACATCCTTCCTAACCCAAAATTTCACGTAGATTCCGAATCTGGCCTCCGTTTTCTCATCCGATGCTTCGTTTGGACGCTACACACCAAAACGTCCCAAATTCTAACTCTGTCGTTTTTTCGAAAAATGTTGAAAATTTTTTCTCACCGATTGCCTTGAAACTCACCCTACCGATGCAGAATTTCACGCTGAACACGAATCCGACCTCCGTTTTCTCATCCGACCACTCCTTCCACTCGAAACAACCCATTTTACAACCCAACATTCAGCACGAAAAACATCACACACTATAGCCTCAAGACTAATCCTGGCGGTCGCCCAAGTCCACCACGACACTCAGACCCAAAGCACCACGGCGGCCGACCACGACACTCTGCCGTTCCAGAGGGGGGGGAGGGGGAGGGGAGGGGGAGGGGAGGGGGAGGGGAGGGGGAGGGGGAGGGGGAGGGGGAGGGGAGGGGGAGGGGAGGGGGAGGGGGAGGGGGGGAGTCAGCGATGGCGGCCATCTTGCGCTATCTGGTGTTTGTCACTTCCTTACTACTCATGTTAGTACACATAAACAAATTTCACAAGCTTTTATGCTTTTTTCTTGATCGCAAAACAAGCTCACCACTCTAAATTTGAACCACGACTGCAGCACAAAAATTACATTAGAATATATTTGATTTTTTGTGCAATAGTTTGTGAAAAAGTCTGTACTGCATGTTCCATGACCATTGAACTATGGGCATAAAAATCCAGCTAAACTAAACCCCATGTGCGTCTGCTCTAAATCGAGCAATGAACAGTAATACAAATGTAGCGATTTGATTCACAGATACCTTTCCCAGGTGGCGATTACTGTTTGAGATCGAAGACGCTTTTACGCCCAATTTGAATCAAACAGCCAATGAACTAACCCCACTTTGCATCAGTGTTGAAAGTCGATGCTTCCCATCGTAGCTCTTCTAAATTTTGTTGTTGAGATGATGCGCCGCATGATATAACAAAGTACCCTTATCATTCAAATTTGACTTATCTGGCAGATAGGCCATTTTTGGATAAGGCTGTCGATATCGTTAGACATCAAGGATGCTTGTCATCAAGCTATCATTTAATTAGATGCAATAACACGTGAATCATCAATAATTGTCTATTTCCCTGCTGAAGTTGCTTTCACTGATCATGCAGCTACACGCACAATAATTCGGATCCGTTGATGTAATTGTTCGCAATCGTGAGTTGCATGTACATGTACATGCTCATGTGATTTCGAATTACTTCCGATTATGTCATTATTTCATATGGCACTATGCACAGCACAGCTTCGAGTGTGAGTTAACTTACATTTTGCATCCTGTCGACGATAGGACCCATCAGTTGTTCGATAATTGGTTTTAAGATTGAGCTTACTAGGAAGTAGGATTGCTTTTCTATTGCACCTGAAAAATATTTTGATAATCTCATGAAGGTCCAATTAAGAAATAGAAGTAGCATTAGAAATTAGAAATAGAAATAATTAATGAAAATAGAAAACAATAATAAAATTGGCAGCAAAATATTATTCTATTTAACAGCATATTTACAGACCTTCAATCAAGATAGAAATTGTAAGCCAAGTTGCAGATGACAGACTTTCACTATAAAGATTTTCTTTTCACTTAGAAACGGATAATATCAATATCATGTACGTTACTTGCAATTCAAAATATAGAAATTGGCATATAAAACATATAGAATGGATTTTAAAAAATCAGACGGCAATAACTTTGATATTCTCCTTTGTTGTTCAATGGAGGTCTTAAGTCGTTGATTAAAATGGCTTACCTGAAGCGTAAACTAATGCTGTTGGTTTCTGATGTTGAAATCTTAATGGTGAAAGGAAAGAAGAGCGTTGATGGCAAACAAGATTGCTTGTGTTTGAAGTGCTTGAATCTTTATGCGTGATGTATTCTTTTTTGCTTGTATGCAATGCTGAGACCACTTTGGGTGGGACCGTGCTTCGTACATAAAATTGATGACATTTTATGCATTTTACTTCATGCATAATGATTGATCTAAAACAAGGTTTGTTATCAGATATGACACAGTTGTTTATTGATAATCATGTTTCAGTTGTTTTTCTATAGTTTCAATGATGTTCTGAGAATAAGTGACTGATGTGACGTTCTTCCAGGTAAATTAGGAGTTTTTTGATCCTTGAATTTGGCTGTAAGAACGTCATATCAGTCATTCGCAGAACACCATCGAAAAACTGTAGAAAAACAACTAAAGCTTGTCACTACTTAAAAAGAAGCATAGGTAGCATTTACGACATTATCAATAAATAATCAATCAGAAGAAATCAAGTTAGTTTCAAGACTTGAAGTCGGTTTCTCAGTGAACATACATGTAATACTGGCGGTACCTCTTTGATGTTTGTTTCTGATTGATTATTTATTGATAATGTTGTTAAATGCTACCTATGGCTCTTTTTAAGTAGTAACTGTAAATAGCTTTTCTATGATATCTGACATTTTAGAATGTTCTAGCAGCTGACACATGCTCATTAATTGAATAACTGTCATATCTGATAACAAAATTTATTTCAGATTAGTTAATGTGCATGAAGTAAAATGTTTTAAAAATAAATTCATCATTAAATGCATGATATCATCCTTTTTAAGTGAACAAACTTGTCTTATCGGTAAAAATTCTTATAATAAAAGTCCATCATCAGCAGCTTGGCTTATCATTTCCATCTTGATTGAAATGATAAAATCATTTTGAAAGGAATTGCATTTATCATTACAACAAAATTGTTGCCGTAAATGGTAAAGCTTTACCGATAAAGTCATGAACCATGTGATCAGCAAGGACTTGTTGATGATATTCACCCTAACCATTCTTTAGTTAGTGCTGTAGGCTCTAGATATTTGATATTCAGTAGTGAAGCACACAAGAATTTGTCAATAGCATTCCAGGTGATAACCGATATCTTAATGACCACCAACATCAAGTAGGCTTACTTGGAATCAGTCCTAACTGCGCATGGTGACAGTCTCCCAGATGCGCGTGCCCGTGTCAACGCAACTTGGCAGCAGTGGAGGAGGGTCACCGGCGTGCTGTGCGACAAGCGAATACCCACGAGACTTAAATCAAAAGTTTACAAAACAGTGGTGCGACCAATCACGATGCATGCAAGCGAATGCTGGCCGAACACAACAGTTCATGACCGTGCATTGCACGTCATGGAGATGCGCATGCTGCGATTCTCGCTGGGACTGACGCTGCTTGACCACGTGCAGAACGAGGAGGTGAGGAACTGTCTTGGTTTGACGGCCATCACCGAGAATCTACACGAAAACAGGCTCCGCTGGTTTGGAAACGTCGCCCGTGCAACTGGAGGTGCCAGGCACGCAGCCACGCGGGAGGCTCAAGAAAATATGTAAGGACATCATTATTGAAGATTTCAGGTCCATTCACACCGGACGCATTCCAACCAAATGACTGCTCTCACCGAGCCGCGTGACGAAGGGCGGGAGAGGGGAATGGAGAGGAGGGCAACTACAGAAATTATATCGTTATGAATGCTTCCTATTGCTAAACAATTGACATATTCACATTCCTTGTGTTACATGCACTCGAATGAGCCCAAGCAAGACACCATAATATGACACTTTCCCGAGATAGTTAAATGACGCACCCAGTTTTCAGAATTTAGATGAAATTAGATGCAACATTTTAAGAATAATGACTCGAAAATGATATCCAAACGACATATTCTCGAGGAAATACAGAGACATTTTGCATTAGATCTACGAGTGTGAACCAAGTACGATGTAATCAGGTTCTTAGAATTGCAAGTTTCATCAGACGAGAACAGTTCGTTATTTTAGAGCAATATCCGAGTAAATTCCATGATGAGTTTTGGTCGACCAACACTCTCAATCTGAGAAGAGCACTGAGTTCAGTATGATATGGCGACAAAAAGGCATTCCGTCCTGTTAATTTTCGTTTAGTAAATCCGAATCTGCAGAAATTATTCTCTTGTGTATCAAAACCTGGAAGTTGTGGTTGTCGCATGATTGAGGGAACATCAGATCAGATGTTTCACTGTCAATACTATCTATCGAAACCAAGTGTATTCAATCATTCTTTGAAGCTGTCAACACAATTGTGAGCTATATCGACTGTTGTCACGCACTGCGATGAGAAATGCAAGCTAGATAGCATTCTGAAGGAGAAAAATTTGCTGCCGGTTGCAAAATAGACACCATCATCATCTTCTTCGTGAAATTTCCTTTTATATGAAGTGTGCTTTAACAAATTTGGTTAAAAATTCTACGATCTATGTACATGATATAAGCGATACATAGCGTTTTAATGGGTTTTGATGACTTCATCGAAATACTTGAGGGAGTGACGAACAGTTGCACACAGATGAAAGAGATCGACATTGCAAAAGTTATATTTTCAAATTGCAAAATGAGCACGGCTAGCTTTTCAGTGATTAAAATTGCAAATTAGTCGCTGTATATACTACATGATTTTGTGATAATTAATGATTTGATATTCCACATTTGTAAAGAATATAGTCTCTAAGGACAGACATATCATATATACATTTTCTTTCATAGGATGACAACAATGCACAGGTGACAGGTCATGAAATAGAATTGATGTACGAATTGACTTTGCGTCTTTCCCATAAATTAGCTCACAAAACGACCTTTATTAACTTACACTGTCATTCATATTAACTTACATTGTCTATTCTATAGAAATTGGGAGTATCACACAAGTTTGGAAACAATATCAAATTACTCAACTTCGTTTCAGATAATCGTTTTGCAGCAAATGAAATAACATTCATCTCCAAATGCATTCATGAATTCGAATTCATGGTTGACAAAGTACGAAAGTGCACTGATGAGGGATTTTAATGTTCATTTGGTCAAATTGTCCTCACGGAGTATTGCAATTGTCGGATAGCAATGTCGAAATTCAATCATTTCATGCACGAGCATCTGGCAACTTGTTGTGTCAGGCTGGAGGGCGGGGGGGGGGTGCAGAAAGCCGTGAGGCGGTTTTGCGAGGGTTGGATTTTCCTATCTCGTAAGCAAACCGCGTGCCATTTCAGAAACTTTTTCTGAAATTACTTGGACACGTGATCTCGCGCGTCTCTGCGGGAACATCTCCATATGTTTGTAAAGGTTCTGAACGAAAATTCTGGACGCCTCAGACCTGCCGCGCCGCGTCCGGTGGGAATGGACCTTTCGTGGAACCCAACTGAAGGAGGACACCAGTGATCGATCAAAATGGAGACATGCCTTGCCTACTGTCACGCCGACCCGGCGTACCGCGATTCTTGTTGAAACAAATAATTAGGGACCTACGAAGCTTCGAGATTCGATTCGCGAATCGGCTGCCAGTTTGAGGCTCGATTCTATTTGATTTGAAATTGCGATTCGAGAAAAATTCGAATCGGTTTGTGACTGTTTTTAGACTGTCTTTCGTCAGGACTCTTGGGCCCAACTCGTGGCTTATTAAAACAGTGAATTATACTATATATATTAAGACAAGTAACCTGGCAATTGATGACTTTAAATCTCAACAGATGTAGCCACCACGAGACATGTCACAAACACAGGGATTCATGAACACCATAGTTAGCAGTGCGAAGAATAGATCGATTTGACTGGGATAATACAAAACCATTAGACACATGCAATCATAGATATGGAAGACTCTTTAAGGAAGCGTGGTACTCAGATCAAAGATCCATTAACATAGAACTTGACACTATCTGTGCCACTCTCCGCCAGAAACAGCAGCAGTGAATGATTTTTGTTTGAATTTTTTATTCTATGCATACATAGACATCCCCATTTTGCTATTCATGGAGTGTTGCTGTAAAGTAGCAGTATGGAGAAAAGTTCACAGAAAAGATTACAGTTCATGGAGAAAAAACAAGTCATACGATTTGCGTCGTTGTGTTTTGCTATTATCTTAGTAGTCTTAATTTAATCCCGTTGTACCCATTTAGAAAAATAGTGTAGTCTTGTTAAACACCCTTTTAGTCATAGAAAAATACTTCAAATAATGCAAACATATATTTTC
The DNA here is from genome assembly GCA_907163375.1 of Prostheceraeus crozeri. Taxonomy (NCBI): domain Eukaryota; kingdom Metazoa; phylum Platyhelminthes; order Polycladida; family Euryleptidae; genus Prostheceraeus; species Prostheceraeus crozeri. The sequence goes on from CAJQUW010012670.1 coordinate 833,592, forward strand.
ATCTCCTATTCTTGTTACTTTGACAAGAAAACAGTTCAAAGGTTAACGATAACATAGCTACAGTTTTCAAAACAAATGTTCTTGGAAGAGATATTCTCGGTGCCATAACTGGATCTACCTATATCGCTTCATGATAACCTGTTTTAGCGCTCTCTGCCTGTTTGTTTGAGCAGCAGCCTTTATTATGATTCTTGAATCAAATTTCAAATATCACAAGTTCGGATTGACAAATTCAGTGAGCAAGAGATTTCTACATGACCATAGAAGTTTCTAATGGCCATCATTTCTTATATCTATGCATAGAATAAAATTACATGCACTCATTGGCAAAGCTTTTTACAATACTCGTAAACATTCTATGACTCGATCGCTGCGCTCTCTCGTCATAGAAAGTTTACCTCGTATTGTAAAATGACGCTTTACCAATTTCGTGTAAATAATTATTAAGTAACTTGTATATCTTTTAGCTTAACTTTAGCACACACATTTTGTTCACACATGACAACGCACCGGAGTTCCGGTTGTGAAAATTTGTTAATTAAAGGCTTATAATCCTGATGAGCAAGTTTTTTTCTGAATACATAATTACTCAGTATGTCTATTTTCAAAGATATTATATATAATAATACACAACTAAGGAAAAACTATGGTTTGGATTCCCGACCGGTTTCGCCTCTTTGAGGCTAGTCATGGGAATGAACTTAATGCACAGCTTTATTTTCAAATAAACATAGTTTCTGGTAAACTACTAGAGAGGAATTAGCACATAGAAGTAGCCAAGATCAGAATTATCATGATTTGTTAAGTTTTATGCTGAAGCATAGATATAAGCATCTTTTCTTTGTTCTCTCGATCAGTTCTTGTGGATGATGGTGACATCTTATAAATAGGTGCAGTCTCAAAATTATTATGTAAAGATGTAGTAGCTGCGCACCTTATTAAATGACGACTAACGTCCAAAATTGTGTATTGAGGTCTAAACATCTGCTGTCTATGTACTGTAAGTCTTTTCCTGAAACTGCCTCCAGTATGCCCTATGTAATAATCTTGACAATTCTTACATCGAATGACGTACACGACATTACTGGAGTAGCAGTTAAGATTTGAATTAACAGCAAAACATTTGATTACACCATTGACATCAAAGTCTATTGTTTTGCCTGCTATCATCATTTCACAACATGCACATCTGGGTTCACCACACCTACTGACACCATTAATATTCTATTAATTTCTATTGTTCTGACAAAGAGATCTTAGGAGAGACTTCGGTTGCTTGAACACACGTGTTATTTTCGTGTCCTTGACATCAAGATGAAAACCGTGGAAAGAATAGATTCTGAAATAGTGGAATATCTGAATGACTGTTATGATAATAAGGAAGCAAAGCCCTGTGAAGACCAATGGAAAGAAATGTGTAACGATGAACAGAAAAGAAGTATTGACATTTGGAATAATAAACGTACTTTTTTAATCGGATAAGCATTTAATATCAATGAACAGTGAAAATAATTTGTAACAAAGAGAAATACGAACTGCAACCACTGTAGAAAACAACAAATGAATATCAACAGAAAACATAATTTCAATAATAATTATAGAGGATTTTATCGCAATAACTGAAGAATTAATGAACAAAATAACTTCAAACATTTCAATAACCAGGAAAAATGTATTTGGCGGAATAGAGAGGACAATGATAGGCATATCTATAGGTATAACGTCAGAATCTCGAATTCTATGGAAAGGCTATCTTCATGCTATGACCAGCACAGTTCATATGCAAAACGAAGACATACGTATTACTAACTGACTAACTCATGTCTATGTACCAACTGTGATATTGTGAGCTATAATATGCAAATTTCAAATAAAATCATTAATCCCTTGAAAAGGACCAGAAAGGGACGCAACCGGTTGGGATATTTCCTAAGTTTAGATTGCTTTTCTTTTGGGCTTTTATTACTGTATTGATTGACCATTTTTGACCTACTATTTTTTCATTTTATATATATATATATATGTAAAATCAAAAATTAATTCGAGGAAAAGCCATACTTCCAACCTGTTTCACCCTCTTGAACGAGGGCTACTCATGGAATGATATATTTATAAAATTTAAAGACCAAACGAAATCTAAATACATTAAAGCATAGATTCATCATAGAAATTAATCAGAATTAAGACTGGGACGAAACATAGAAATGAAAATCTGCTCCTGCCTCTATATATCTTAGTAGTAGAAGCACACAATTTATAAATAGGAGCCGCTGAAAACATAGGGTCTTGGTCTTTAGCACACGACGCAATATGCTGGCTGACCTTCAGCACTCCGTAGTTGGCATGAGCTATTTGCTGACGGTGAACAGTGAGTCGGTTGCGGAAATAGTCGCCACTTTGACCGACGTAGATCGCAAGTAGTATATAGTGTGACATCCGGCGCGACGCTTCGCTTCGCTTGCGCCGGATGTCACACTTTTGCGGGTTTTTTTCAAAATTTTCAAAAAATCAAAATTTTAAAAATTTAGGTAGACTTCAAATTTCACGTGGCCGAAGGCCGGAGGGCGAAAATTTAGGTAGTGACAAATTTTCAAAAAAATCAAAATTTCACGTAATCGAAAATTTAAGTTGTCTCAAAATATCACGTAATCGAAAATTTAGGCGGTCTCAAAATATCACGTGGACGAAAATTTAGGCGGTCTTAAAATATCACGTGGTCGAAAAATATCACGTAGGCGAAGCCCGAAGATCGAAAATGTAGGCAGATGAAAATCTAGGTAGCCCAAAAAATATCACGTTGTCCTAATATACCAGAAGATTGTATTCAAAATATTTCTTTAAAAATGGAAACCTCAACGGGGGAAGCCTCAGAAATGGAAGGAATCTGAGTGATCTGTTGTCCATTCACTGTCTTTGTTGATCCGTGAAAAAATTATTTTTTATTTTCATGAGAAAACAATTTTTATTTCCATGACATATATATCTTTTATTTTTTAAAAATGATGTTACCAAATGTTGGTGGAGGTGCATATATCCCGAATAATCGTGAATTAGAAATAGAGACAGAACATTATATCATGAAAACTGGAGACGTTTTATCTGGTCCATTGCATCTTCCTATTCTTCCGCAACAAAATACAGAGTTAACAAATAAACAATATGTTGATACACAAATCAATGACTTAAAAGAAAAATATATAAACGATGTTTTGGTTCCACTGATGAATGAATTAAAGTTGCTTAAACTTAATGACAAATCATTAAACGAAAAATTATCAAAACTTGATAAAAAGGATAGAGAGCTAGAAGCAGATATAGCAAAACTTTTTAAAAAGATTTCAGAACAATCAAAAATTTCAATATTACTTTCTATAAATTTAAAATCTGCAGTCATTAAAAATAAACATCAGATAAAATTATTGAAAGAACAATTAGAAGATGAAATAGAAAAACTACCTGAAAGAATTTAAAAAAAATTAAAGCAGTTACAAACTACATTCAAAAAAAGTGTTGATGAATTGAGTTCTAAAATTACTCAACAAATGAAAAAGATGAATAGAATAATAAAAGAAGTAAACTCACTTAATCAAAAAGTTGATGAAATGAAAAATCTTAAAATCAATCTAGAAAATGAATTAAAGAAAAATTTACAAGAAAACTCTAAAGAAAATAAAGTACAGTTACATTCTGTTAAAAGACAACTAGATGTTCTTAAAATTAAGTTAAATGCTCTTAAAACGGCGTTGAAGATGAATCAGGAGAAAATGCAAGTTAATAGAAAAGAAATTAAAGTACATCACACGCTACTTGACGCAAAAGATAAAGTGCAAAAGAAAATTAATAAAGTTATCACGAAGTTGTTGGACATTCACAAACGTAAATCTTGATCGGACCAAAGGTCCTCAGGTTACTAACCAATAGAACCTTGTTCAGAGGCTTAAGCCGATCGGAGCGAAGCTCCTCGAGGCTTTAGCCAATCGTAAATATTTTTTCCCAAAAGTCAAATTTAATCCTAAAAAATGCCTATAATTTATAAACACAATCTTAAACATTTTGCTTCAAATAAAAAAATTGCTCATGAACCATCTATGAAATCTGTTTACCATTATGACAGTGTAGAAACAGTCGGAACACAAAAGTTCCTAGGCACCGCAGGTGCCGTCCAAAAAGAAGGGGCTGGCATCTTTTCTGGTATTGGAAGTATCGTTAACTTGATTAAAAATAATAAAGATTTGATTACATCTGCTGCTAAAGGAGCAGCTGCTATAGGTAGTACAGCTAGTGCAATATCAAATGCTGTTAAGTCTCAAAACGAATTAAAACAATTAGAAACTATTCGTAAACTTAAGAATGATTCTGAAGAACTAAAAAAATTAAAAAAACTTTCAGAGGAAACAAAAAACAAAATTGCTAACATAGCTGTGGGGGGTGAAACCTTGAGGAGTGGAGCTCCGTCTGATAGTAAACAGGAGAAGAAATCAGGCGTAGCCATAGAACGTTCAATTGAAGAAATAAGAGGTAGTGGTGTTAACAGCAACCTTCGGTCTAACCAGCAAAGCTGTAGCGGAGCTGGTCTAGCAAAATTCTAAAATTATATTTTAGTAAAATTTTTTCTATGTGTGAGAAAAACAAAAAAGTCAAATTATTTTTTATAAAAATGTCTTCTCTTATCGAAAATAAATTTAGATTAGACGATCCTCCGTTCGTCAGTTACAATCAAAAAAGAATGACTATATAAGAGTTGCTATGAATCCCGGATCTTCCAGTAGAGTAAATACTGGAGGAGATTTAATTTTTGAAGTTGATAATCAGCAGAGTTATTTATATTTACCTGGTTCCTTTTTACACTGTGAATATTCTTTATATAGTGATGCCAATTTTACAACACCATTACCAGATAGCGATAATATTGCATTAGAGAATAATTTTTTTCCAAGATTATTTACACAAATGCGTTTAGATGTTGCAACTCAAAATATAGAAACAATAAGTGATTCTCCAGGTGTAATTGATACAATGCTTAGATTTGTAACAATTGGTGAAAATAATAAAAAGCATGAAATCGAAGGTTGGTTTCCTGATACTAATGATGGTGTAATTGTTGATGATTTATCTCACGCTGGAACAGATGCAGCAGGAATTGCGAAAGATGTAGAGAATATTGCAAAACATTTAAATAAAACAAACAATAGTGCATATAAAGAAAGACGTGAATTTAACAAGAAAAGTAAACAGACAGTTAATTGGTCATTGTCTCCATTATTCGGATATTTAGATTATGATAAAATATCATATCAATTAAAATTTAAGTTAATAATTCATCGGACAGCAAATAATGAATTAATCTTTTTTGGTAAGACTGGAAAAAAAGCATATTTAAAAATTGATAGACTTGAATTGTGGATTAAGCATATTACTCCTAGTTTAGAGGTCGAATTAGCTATTGCAAAAAGATTAAATACTAACAAACCAATTCCAGTAAATTTTCTAAAGTGTACTGCTAGTGAACTGGCATTTTACTAGAACTTCGAATACTCCAAGATATTTATTACTAACTTTTCAAAGAAATGATTCTCCAAGTTTTGATAAGAACAACAATCTCTTCCATATTAATACAATTCGAAGTTTACAAGTTTCATTAAATCAAACCCGATATCCAATTGATCCATTTAGATTCGATGATACCAATAATCAATTTATGGAAGGATATGATTCTTATCGAAATCTTTGTATAGAATTTGGAGTTGAACCACAATTAACTCCTGGAGATTGGAGACATTTATATCCAATTTTCTGTTTCGATTTAAGTGCACAATCAGAAGATATTATTAAAAATGGTTGTGATGTAACAATTAATATTGAAAAAAAAGATTCCACAACTTCATTGATGGCTTATGGTTTATTGCTAGAAGATGTAAAATATTCTATTGAAATTCTTAATGGAAAGATGGCTAGGATAGGCTAAAGCCAGAGGAGCTTCGCTCCGATCGGTTAGTAACCTGAGGACCTTTGGTCCGAATAATTAATTTTTTTTCATAACTTAAAATTTTGATAACTAGAATAGATTAAAAATTCTTAACTTAAAATTTATTCATAACTAGAATAGATTAAAAAAATTCTTAGATTAAAATTTATTCATAACTAGAATAGATTAAAATTTTTGATAACTTAAAATTTTTTTATTAAAAATGTCGCAAGCGAAAAGTAATAATAATAAAACTGTTGAATTAAAATTACGTAATATTGTTGACAAAAATACCCCTAAAACTATGTATTACGATTAACAAAAAGAAATATTACATAAGTAAACCAATGATAGAGAATATTCAATTACAAGAAGAAAAGAATGGTGGAATTCTCCCATTAATTCCACTAATAATAGGAGGCATAGCAGCAGCAGGAAGTGTTGCAGGTGGGACAGCTGGTATTGTCCAAGCAGTAAATAAAAATAAATCAGAGAAGGCAGCATTAGAAGAACAAAAACGTCATAATAGAGAGTTAGAAAAAGTTGCGAGGGGTGACGGAATAGTAGATAATTTTATTAGTAAATTAAATTTAGTTGATGAAGGAAAACGTGTTCTTAAAAATATTCTTCAAAATGTTGATGATTTGATTGAAATTAAAGGAACTAAAGATGGTTCTGGAATATATCTAAGTCCTAGTATGATTCGGTAATAACCTCAGGACCTTTGGTCCGATTGGCTAAAGCCTCTGAACAAAAGTGATCGGCTAAAGCCTCAGAACCTTTGGTCCGATCGGCTAAAGCCTCAGAACCTTTGGTCCGATCGGCTAAAGCCTCAGGACCTTTGGTCCGATCGGCTAAAGCCTCAGGACCTTTGGTCCGATCGGCTAAAGCCTCAGAACCTTTGGTTCTATAGGTTAATAACCTGAGGACCTTTGGTCCGATCGGCTAAAGCCTCAGAACCTTTGGTTCTATAGGTTAATAACCTGAGGACCTTTGGTCCGATCGGCTAAAGCCTCTGAACAAAGTTCTATTAGGTAAAACATTTATTTTATCTTTTAAAATGAATTCTACAAATTCCGAAAATTTAATTAAAAATTAAAAATTGCTAATTTAGATTTATTAAATTATCTATTAAACAAAAATAAAAACTCAAATTGCCAGCACACCGGTCGGCTGCACACTGGAGGGGATATACAAAAAACATTAGAAAACTTTCCTGGATTTATTTGGAGTAAATATTCAAAAGAAAAACATCTTCCTGGTCATTCATATACCGGTCCAGGAACTCGATTAGATATAAGACTAGATGAGAATGATAATCCAAAACCAGGTGAAGAACCAATAAATAGAGTAGATGCCGCAGCTTACAGGCATGATTTAGCTTATCGAAATCATGATCTAAGTTCTCGACATGCAGCTGATAAGAAGATGATTCAAGAATTAGATAGTATTCAAAATCCTACATTTAGAGAAAAAATTGAAAGAATGTTTGTTAAGAAAGCTTTACAAGCTAAAATATTATTCGGCCAGGGTTTAAATGAAACGACAGCAAAGCTGTCTGAGAGCAACGCTCGAACCTACGCCTCCGAAATGTCGAATGACCTAGATCGGCATAGTGGAACTTATGCCTCGGAAATTCACAAGGAATATAGAAGGCCTAAATATTTATTGAAAGTAAAAGTATTTAATAAAGATGATATTTGGAGTGCTGATCTTATTCATATGCCGAATGAAAGGGACTACAAATACGCATTGACCATTATAGATTTATATACACGATACGCTTGGGTAAAGCCTTTAAAAAATAAAAGTGGTCTATCAGTTAAATATGCGTTTGAAGAAATCTTTAAAGAAAGTAATAGAAAGCCAAGGAAATTGTTTGTTGATAAAGGGTCGGAATTTTATAACAGAAACGTTCAGCCACTATTTGAAACTGTTTATTGAACTGAAAATGCAGGGAAGGCCGTAGTGATAGAAAGATTCAATCGGACGTTAAAAAATAAATTATTCAAGAAATTTACTGAGCAAAGAAATCAGAAATGGTTGAAGATATTACCAGGAGTTGTAGAAGAGTACAATAATAAAGTTCATTCTGGTATTGAAGAAACCCCAAAGAATGCTTCTGACGACCCTGATTTAATACGGAAGAAAATATTCGAAAATAATTATTCGAATGAGAATAATCCGAATGTACAGAAACGTAAGCCGGAATTTAAAATTGGAGATAGAGTTAGAATATTTAAATATAAGAATAAATTTGAAAAAGGCTTTGTTGGATACTGGACGAAAGAGATATTTGAAGTTTCTAAAATAAATCAAACTTATCCGATCACTTACGAAATCAAAGATCTAGATGATGAAGATATCAAAGGCCGATTTTATCAAAATGAATTACCAAGAAGCGAGCTTTAACCTTTAGGTGGCGCTGTAGCTAGCTTCGCTTGATTTTCAATTATCATTATTATTGGAACTAACGTTTCGGGAATGAAATTCCCTTGTTAGGCGTAGCCATAGAACCTACGGTTCGTTCAATTCTAACATAATATCAAGAAATGGTACTCCTTTTTGTAATTTAAATAAAACATTAAGACATAATTGACCACAATAAGTAGTTCCCGGTTTTTGAATTTGAAATGTATTATAAATTCCATTGCCAAGTAATTTTTTGACTTCGTTTGTAGGTGGAAGTCCATAAGAGTCGAACCAATAGTTCTCAGCCTCCGGGCGGTCGAAATTTTAATTATCTCGATTTTTATTAAAGATACCTGCAGACCAATGTATTCCTTTTTCATCTGACGTATGAAGATTTGTTATGAAATTTATAGTTATTGATGGAACTTTGTTCCGGGAACTGAAGGTTCCTGTTGGCTTATTTTTTAGGAATTGTAATTCGCCTCTCATTAGAACATGAAAATTCTTTATTCCCAATTGATTTGCGATTTTCTTTAAATCGAAATTTGTCGTGGTTTGTGTTCCATATAATTTCAAAAACTCGGTAATGCTAGTCATTTTAAATGGAATAAAATCTATTTCAGACATTTCTCAAAAGAATTGGCGTGTAGCAGCTGCTAAAATTGTTTCAGCTGATAGGGGTGAAGGAAATCACAGACAATAGCGCATAATGCGAGTTGTGAAATCTCATTCACACTATGAGAACAAAAGAACAAATACAATCTAAACACAATAGACATATGAGAGAGGATGAATGAATGAATGAGCATTTCTCTTCATTTTAATTGCCATAACAATCATTCATGCGACATTATTTTGAATGGAAAAATACACCAATTGTCGAACCATGTCGGCACTTTTATCGGCAGCCATATCGACACATTTTCCGGCTCCCAGAACAATTTTGGTGTAAATTTCCATTAGCGTTCAAGGTCATTCTATTAAAAGCACACGGGAATTATTCTCATCGAAAACAAGCAATTGTTTTAAAGAATGCATGTCATTGTGAATACAATATTCCTGTAACAGACAGGATCGAGAGAGAGAGAGAAAGAAGTCACACTGCTCCGTAAAAGTTTTAATTGTGTTGTCCGAACAAACAAACAAACAATTGAAGATAAAAACCAATAATAAACGCTGTGAGTGCTATAATTAATTAATTATATTTTTGGATGTAATAAGTTTTTGGATGTAATAAGTTTTTGGATGTAATAAGTTTTTGGATGTAATAAGTTTTTAGATGTAATAAGTTTATGGATGTAATAAGTTTTTGGATGTAATAAGTTTTTGGATGTAATAAGTTTTTGGATGTAATAAAAAATTATTATTCCCACGTGTCATCATCATCACTTAAATTACTCTCACTGACGATTGTTTGAAATATTTCAGCTTGAATATCTTCTCCGTTATAAGGTAACATAATTTCATTTTCATCAGGTGCTTGACGTTTAAGAATATTTATTTGACCAGAAAATTTTTTTTCTTCAGTATTATTATTTTTATCAGGAATACTAATTCCAGTTTCTAAAGATCTTTTCCATGGTTTATTGACTGTAGTCGATAATGTTTTACCCGAATATAATTTTATAAAATCTTCTACTTTTACTTTATCTTGTGAATATCCTTTGAATGTTTTCTTTTCACTAAGTCTCCCTTGTTCATCTACAGTAATACAATATTTTATTTTAGGAGCAATAAACATTGCACATAAAATTCCGCCATTCCCATAATCATTTTTCCCTTGACACAATTCCCCACCAACATAGCCAGGAGCATCTAATTTATTGAAGAGCTCATTAGAAATGTATATTGAATCAGTGTTTTTTACAATCAATGGAAAACCACAATTAAATGTGCCATCTTCTGTTTCAATATCATAAACATATTGTGGTTTATTATTTAAATATCTTACAGTGGTGACATCTTTGGTAATATCATTTTTAACTTGACACGCAGTAAAACACAATGGTTTATCTTGTCTTTCGCTTACTACCAAATTAATACCTAGTGATGATGCCAAATTGTATAAACCACTAAAGGTTTCTTTATTTTTCTGTGTAAAACAAATAGTTGCATATTTAGTTATAAAAAAAGATTTCTTGCTCCCATCTGCTGCATAAAATCTAACAAAGAACCAATATCTAATATTATATTCAGCATTGAGAACATACCAAGGAACACGTTTTTCTCTAAACTGATTATAATAATTTTCACTAAAGTATATAGCATATTGTTTTGGATTTTGAAAATTAAGTTTGAATACACTAGATGATCTCATTGTATCATATATTTTACAATCATTGTTATAAGCTTGATTAATATATGTTTTTAATTTCATTAAGAGGTTAAGGTCTTGGTTATTTAAAGTACAACAATATCTGACTCCTGATTCATAATTATAGATTCCAGCAGAACCATCTCCTAACAAGAACCCTTCTACAAATGCTCGCCTACATATTAAATTAGGTGGATGATTAACATAAATATCATATAAAATTTGTTTCAATGTGATTGTATTGTCGTGTAAAAATAATTTATTATGTAGTAAATTTGTTCCTATATTTAATTCTTGTGGCTTTATTTCATTACCTATTTCATCTAACAATGAATGATCTTCAGTAACATCTACTATTCCCATTTTTGTTCTTATTCGATAAATGCGTTTATTTGTAAGATGTCTAATAATTTTTTTTACTTTACTCCATCCATTATGAGTATAAATTTCTAAATTATCAACAAATGAAATTTCTTTCATATCACCATTAATTTCAAACGGATTAATTTTATAGTTGTTTACAATACTATCTATTCTAGAAATAAATAATAAATTATTCTTTCTCAATATTACAGGCGTGTCAGCTGTTACTGAATCTGTATAATGAATGTATTTTTCGTTGAAACCATTAATTTCTAAAATAAAGTTATTCATGATTCGTCTAGAGTGAGCAAGAATAAAAGAACCTAAATGTGATGGCATGAACGACGTCTTCCCATCTTTTACAATATTAGTTTTAAGAAATTCATCATCCTCCATTTCTACTTTCGCTAAATATTGTTCATCATTTAATTTTTCATAATCTTTTACTTCTTGAGTGAAATTTTTTCTCAATGTATTCTCATTCCATAAATGATATTTAGTGGTTATATCTTTTTGCACAGTTTTGCCATATAGTGAATTCATCAATAATTTAATTAACTCATCGCCTACAGTATTTCCTTCTGTTTTATATTTTTTTCTCAAATTAAAAAGTTTTTCAATATAATTTCGAAATGGTGAAACTTGATAATTTTTTTCATAAATTATACCATCAGTAATATGTAAGATTTTTCCACCACATCTAACAATTTCTTGTATGTCTACAGAAGTTAATACATCATAACATATACCATTTCTAAACCTGATTACTTTTACATGAGAATTATTATTTTGATTTTTAACTTTATCTTTTATAGGAACTGGTTGAAAAAACATATCATTGGGATATTGAAACGCAACTGTAAATATTCCAGTTTTAGGTCTAAATGTTTGAATATTAAATTTATATACTATTTCCCGTTCTTCTTCTTGACGAAATTTTCTAGCGGATTCAGCTTTAGGGTATTCTGAATTTTCATCATACATAGCTGATGGATATAAAGATGTGGCATCAAAAGCCATTAGAAATTCATGTTTTTGTTCAAGTAGTTGATTTGAAATTTTCCTTACAAATTTCAGTTTTATCTCCTAAATCTCGATACTGTTTCATTAAATCTATTAAATTACTTCCAAGGGACAAAGTCCCACCAGCGTAGCAACCAGGGGACAAAGCCCCACCAGCGTAGCGACCAGGGGACAAAGCCCCACCAGCGTAGCGACCAGGTAAATACTGTTTTAATATTGGTAACAAGATGTTACAAAATGGCGATATGTATTTTCTTATATTTGCTGAAACTCTTCCACCTTTAACAGATTTTCTAATATAATTTCTAGCCCATAAATCTATATGAGAATGAATATTTATATTGTCGTTTTGTACGCTTTTCATCCAACCGTTAAATGTTAAAGCAGAGGATGTCAAATTGGTAGTTATATCTTCGCCAACTAAATCTCGCATAACATTATTATATTTGTAGATACAAAAAGCTAAAGAAAGAATATCGTTAACTAAATATGATCTCCATTCATTTTCTTTATAATTTTCATGTGTTATGCCTCCAATTTCATAATTTAATTTACACACATTCATAGGAATTTTGAAATTCTCACACCATTTAGAAAGACTTGTTTTTACATGTTGATAACTACATTTCATTATAATAGTTTGAAGTGGTAATTTACCTGAAGGTGAATCTTTTTTCATATTGTTTTTAAATCTAAAAGATTTTTGAATGTATCTACTAACACATTCAGTTGTATAAGGATTTTGTAATGAAGCAGTCAATATTCCTCTTGAAGTTTTAAGAGGCGGTTTAGATAATTTAAAATTAGCTTTTATCGGAAAATAGGAATCAAAACCTGATGAATTGTGAGCTATTAAAGTTAATCTCGAATAATTAAATTTTCCAAGAGTTTTAAAAAATTGATGGATCGGACATGCGTCCTCTGGGTTTCCCCCGGTCGGACATTCATCATCCTCAGTTCTCGTAAATATTTTCACACAATTTTGAAGTTTATTAAATTCTAATTCAGTTAAATTATTATACTCATTAATCTGTTTTTTAAGTTTTTTAATTTCATCTTCATCTTTTGATCGTTTAATTTTAATCATATCACTCAACAAACGTGTTTCTAATTCTTTCAATCTTTGTTTCGGTAAGCAACATATAAATTTATTAAAATTAATAGCTCCTACAGCATAAGGAATAGGATGAGCTGTTGAACAGTTAGGATCAGGAAAAGTTTCGAGATCTCAAATATATGTTGAACTATAGTCAATTTTTTTCTTTGTTATAATTTTATATGGACGCGTTGTTAGATTTTCATCAGTAACTGTTTTATATATGGGTTTGAAATTATTTTCAATTTCTCTAATAGCTTTTAATTTATGAGATTTATTAATTAAACAATAGTGACCAATTGTTGAACCTGCGTGAAAATAATTGTAATAAACATAATTATGAAACGTTTCAATTCCTCTGGGATTTAAATGACGATTGGCAGGACTATAATATTGAACACATTCTCCAAAATATTTATTGAATTGAGAAAATTTGCAGTTTGACATAACTCCTGTTCTAGATGTGGCTTTCTCTTTATATAAAAAATTATTATACATTTCTTTCATAATTTCTCCTTGTTCTTCATTAAAACTTCGTAAAACATTATAACATTTAATAAAACAAAAATCTTCAGAAGGAATATAACAATATTCACCGAAATATTCTTTGATTCTATATTTCATATTAATCCCTGCCCCTCTATGCGATCTTTGTACTAACTTCATTCCAAAATCTTCATATTTAATATTACCTGTAAAAATCCATTCGTTAGCATCGGATTTCTCATCCAGATTCGAAAACCATATTTCAAATGAATTTTTATTATAGAAGGTTACGTAAAAATTTTGAATTATATTTTCCTGATCTTTAACAACTTTTCCAAGTAAATTAATAATTTTACCATTTGCTAAAAGTTTCCGCATATCATTTACTACATTAATAAAAGATACATTTTCATATTTAATTTCATTTGGATTAAATAAATTACATAAATCATCACCAAGTTCATCCTTAATTCTATCATCAAAAAAAGATATCAGTAATAGGAGTTTCTAATATTTCTTTTGTTCCACTTTTCTGTTTTTTAATATTACGTCTAATACTACGCCTAGTACGTTTCTGTTTTTTAATACGTTTACTACGTTTGCTATGTTTAATTTGTGCATCAAACTCAGCAGTTTGTTTCTTGATTAATTCATCAATCCTAGACGTTTGTCCGAGAGACATTTCACGATTCATATTTTTTAAAAGAAAAAATGAATTCTTACATAGAACCTCGGTTCCGTTTTTACATATACACAGGAATATGTAATTGATGTAATGTTTCTAATTCATGTGTTGTTAAATGTTCTGTCTTAACCAACCACCATAAATTATTATACGTCAAAAATACTCGGAAACTGCTTAAACAAAGTGGAAAGTCCTTTGTTTTAACACACGGTTTAATACCATGTTTTGTTTTATAATCTGTAACGAGCGCTACTTATTTATGATGATAATAAAATCTAACTTCTTTCTTCGAATTTACAGGATTTGTAGGATGACGATAATCTTTTAAAACTGGTACATGTTCTATCTTGTAAACATCCAACATATTTTTTTATTTTTATTAACAAAAAATTTATAAGAAAAAATTATTCGGTCACTCCGTTTGATCACTCCGTTCGATCACTCCACAAAAATATTTTCTATCGACTTTCAGTCGGGGCGAAGCTTAGTCAGAGAACAAATCTTCTATCGACTTTCAGTCAGAGAACAATTGTTCGATAACTCTATCATAAATTTTTTTATCAATATTTATTGTAATGAAGCCATAATCTTTTGACCAAGCATTGTTACACGATTGTTTAAATTCATCTTTATTTCTTACACATAAATCTCTTAACAAATCACTTAAGTTTCTTGCATTTATTTCAAATAGTATAAATATATTTGCATTCTTGCATACTTCCGTCTAATGAATACATACTTTGTGTTAAAAAACACTACAGTTATTATGTCTACCTCTTGTGAAATAATTTCTCTGAACTGACTGATTTCTATCATTAACACAATCATCAAAAATTGCACAATGTTTCATTGTTTTATCTATTTTACTAGGATCTTGCATATTACCACTATCATCTATTAATTGTATCTTTATATGCTTATCTTTATTAGATTCTACTAACTGATTATTTTTTGCTGCTTCTTCACACCACGAACTTATTTCTTCTTCATATTCAGAATTTTCATATTCTTTGAATAATGAAGCAATTGCTGTTTTTTTAAGATTATTTTCAAATCCATATTTTAAAAATTGATAGACGGGTTGTTCTGCTGTTGTTGTATAAATTATAAGATTGTTATAATCCAAAAAATTTGGAGTCGTTAAAATTTTAAATAATAGCAATACGTTTTTCCACATCCTGATCTTCCACAAATAACTGACAAAACTTTATTAGATAAATTTGGATGATGATTAAATTTAAGTTTTTTATTTAATGGGGGCACTTCACTCATTTTTTAATAAAAAATTTTATTTTTATTTTAAAAGAAGAAGAAGAAAATTAAACTTCTCTAGCCTCGCGTGGGAGTTTATACCTCCCGAACCAAAAGATCTATCATAATCTCTTCACCTCCAAAATTTATTTCTTGTCCTTTCTCATCAGTGATTCTAATGTTAATGTTGTTAATAGTTTTTCTTGTAATAAGGAAATATATTAATGTTTGTGGAATTACATTTAGTCTATAACCAATGGGTACAGTAAAAGCTGGAAAACTGAATATCAAATTTGACAATTTAACATTTATATATCCTCCTTCAACAATGTCACAATGTACAACAATTGAATTTAGTTCAGTTATTTTTGGAATCTTCTCACCTAAATGATAACCTTGACTATAAGTTTGTTTATTAAATCCTAATAGCTTTGACAATGATCTATCATGATTAAAATCAACTTGATGATTTTCGTCTAAAGTAAGAGAAAATTTATTAACTGCCGGTTCAACTGCAAAATGTAATTGTTTCTTATCTTTAAATGGTATACCTAAATGTCTCTTAATTTCATTTGATATTGATTCAACTTCGTAAGAACCAGGAAGAAAAGTTAGTATTTTCCACGTTTTGCCTTTATTAGTAGAATATCTAAATTGATCATTCACATCTTTGATAACGTTTTGAATAGTGTTAAATGTGGAGAAACTAGTCAATGCAATTTGATAATTTTTATTTTGTTCCAAATGTAGAATGGGTTCTAAATTACAAGTGTGTGATGAAGTAGTTGTTATAATTTTTAACGTCGTACTAAATTTTGATGAACCCAAAATCTCTGTTAGATTTTCTAAATGATTATTAATTTTGTCTAAATCTGCTGAACACATTTTTTAGTTAAAATTTTGAATAAATATCTTTTATCAAATATTTTTTTATAAAAAATTAAAAACAACAACATATTTCAGCTACGGGCGAAGCCCTAGAACATTCGGTTCGTTATACTTTTATAATCCTCTTCATTTAGAATCTTCTTTTCTAACAGTCTTTTCAATATAGCATGAATTTCATTGAAACTAGAATTATGTCCTTCTTTTATTGCAGATATTAAAATATTTAATCTATTTAGTAATTCTTGTAGATCATCTGGCAAAAATACAGTTGTTTCAGTTTTAAAACCTTTTCCTACTTTGACTCCCGTTGATAATAAATTTTCTAATTCTCTATAACGTTTAAGAGTTTTTCCTGCTTTAACTCTATCTAACATAGCTTTATATTTTATGAGATCTTCTACAGCATAATTTTTTGAAACTGCTCCTCTTACAAGATCAACAAAATTTCTATCTAAACTAAAAGGACATTTATCTGGTGAAAAAATTTAACCTCGAAAAGGTTGTGGAAATATTTCTTTTTGTCCGAGATAAAATCTAGGTATTGTTTTTCCATCTATAAATGAAATAGAATGTTCAAATTGCATAGATTTTGGTAATTTCTTATTAATGTTTGATTCTAGTAATCCATAGTCATCTAATATAGTTTTCTGTGCTGGATCTGTTATATTAATTTGTTTATCATTATTTGTAAGTTCTTTTTCAAGCTTTTTAAATGGTTCCATAGTTTTTTCAAAATCAGTTTTTACTTGCTGGGTCTGCTGCATTTTTTCAAACATATCAGATTGAATACCAGCTTTTATCATTCTATGCTGAAGATGATTTTCTTTCATAATATTTTTTTGTTTTATTAACTCGTCTAATTGTTTAATTCTTTTTTGATTATCAGCTTTAATTTTATCCATTTTTAAAATATAATATTTGAATTTTGTGGTAACATTGGAATACAACAAAAACATTTTACTGAACAAATTATTTTTTTATTGCTTTGTTGTCTGACATCTTTTCATTTAAAGTTTTCTCGTTTTAAGTTTTGTTTAATAAAGTTTTGCTTAAATTTTCGCTTAAGGTCTTTAGCTCTTCCGAAAAAATTTTATCATTTTCTTTATTAGAAATTTTACCATCACTAGAAATTTTGCCATCCTGTCTATTCTTATCATCAACTTTTTCGGACTGTAATTGAAAGGATATTTGATTTACTTCATTAGCTATTTGATCAAATTTTTCAATCTCATCTAACGTAATAACATTATCATCACATACTCTTTGAAAGTAGTAATGCAATTTGTCATAGACTTCTTTAATATGTAAATGTTTAGTTTTTAATGATTTTCGTTTCTGAGTTATTAAAGATTTATCTAACATTGTAACAAGTGAAGTTGCAAAAACACCCGTACCTGTTAAAGCTGTAGCAACAACAGGAATTACTAAAACACCTGAAGATATAACAATTGTTAAAGCACCTAAACTTATTGTTAAGAATATGCCAATTCCTTGTGTTACATTCTTAACTTTAGACCATCTCTTTCTTAATTTTTTATAATGCTCTAATCTTAATAATAATTGAGATTCTTTATCTTTCATATACCTAACTCTGTCTTTATGTTTTTCTTTGTTCATCTTTTCGTTGTTTATCTTTTCAATGTCCATTAAAGTAGAACTACGTTCACATGATAACGAAGGATATATTCTTGCGGTTTCTTCCACTTTTGTTTCATCCACTTTTGTTTCTTCCATTTTTAAAGAAATATTTTGAATACAATCTTCTGGTATATTAGGACAACGTGATATTTTTTGGGCTACCTAGATTTTCATCTGCCTACATTTTCGATCTTCGGGCTTCGCCTACGTGATATTTTTCGACCACGTGATATTTTAAGACCGCCTAAATTTTCGTCCACGTGATATTTTGAGACCGCCTAAATTTTCGATTACGTGATATTTTGAGACAACTTAAATTTTCGATTACGTGAAATTTTGATTTTTTTGAAAATTTGTCACTACCTAAATTTTCGCCCTTCGGCCTTCGGCCACGTGAAATTTGAAGTCTACCTAAATTTTTAAAATTTTGATTTTTTGAAAATTTTGAAAAAACCCGCAAAAGTGTGACATCCGGCGCAAGCGAAGCGAAGCAAAGCGAAGCGTCGCGCCGGATGTCACACTATATACTACTATCGCATTACATCCGTTACAGCGTAGAATATAAATGATGTTCTTTGATAGACAATTCAGGTTTCTCTTGATTTCAAATTTTGTTAATTTTTTATTGATCATGATATTGACATGTTTTCCCGTTATCAAAATAGGCAGCAACCGCATCTCGGTTCTTCACACTTAGTGATGCCGTGTATTACTGGACGATTGTTCTTGTTTAATAAATTAAAAAGAGATGGAGGTTGTTTACATGATCTAATGAATTTATATCTCTGAAAAGGTTCCATTAGGCTCAAGCTGGCACTGATGGGCTTAATAACTTTGTTATAAATGTCTGGATTATTTTTATTATAGGTGCTCACAAAAGGAATTATCTTAGTAGTATTATTTTCTTTTCGAACTGGGGACGTTTCTTCTCTTAATGCTCGAGAAATTCCATAATCAACTACGCCTTGAGGATATTTCGATTTTAGAAGTTGTTTCTTTAATTCACGCAATTGTTTACTACGATTTCGTAGTAATATATATATACATATATGTATATATATATATATATATATATATATATATATATATATATATATATATATATATATATATATATTTAGACAAGTAACCTGGCAATAACAGATGTAACCACCACGAGACATGACCACGACACATGTCTCGTGGTGGTTACATCTGTGGAGATTTGATAAATATATATATATATATATATATATATATATATATATATATATTGTCATTGTGAAAAGAAAAACACTTTTTCCCGGACTAGTTTCAAGGCTAGTTTATTGCCTCATCTTCAGCGGTACAACAAAGAATTCAATAAAATACACAATAAAATTTATATATACAAGTTTGCTTCAAACAGAAACATTTTCATTAACCAAAATCTCAAATAAAATACGTCACAAAATACAGAGAGCGTTGAACTACATAGCTATTGCGCTAAACATGACATCATTACGAGCGGATTGAATGAATCATTCTGAATGAATAGATTCTAGAATCATTGGGTATTTCGAGCAACCTATAATTTTGAAATTTTCATGTTTCGGTGCATGAACATGCATGGAAACCTCAGTTTGAGTAGGATACCCTAATAAGTGTTCTGAGATGCGGGTATAGAAATGCCTTTTGGTGGCACCAATGTACCGCATTGGACAGCGGTCACAGTTATATTGATAAACAATATCCGATCGCAGATCACTCACAATTTTATCTTTGTTGCGAAAAAATCTTTCATTTTACAAGTACTGTACGTAGTTTGAATTTCAGCCTTAGACAGTTTTTGATTGATTTTATGAATTCTATGATTGAAATCTTTAAATCCTTCACGAATGAAAGACACGGACTAATAAATAATTTTCTTATCATTCTCTTTATTTTTATTCTCTTGCTTTGCACAAACTTTTTCTTCGACTTGTTTTTTTACTTCCAAAATTGTTTCCAATTGAAAACCATTACCTATAAATGCTTCAATAATTTTCTCAGATGATGATTCATACAGAGTCTGATCAGAGCAAATTCTGAAGGCTCGAGACAGCAACGAGCGAATGGCTGCTAATTTATATTTTTCAGCCGCATAGGCGACCTGAGGAGTATAGACTCCAGTGTTTGTTGATTTGATATGGAAATCAATTTTGAAAGAATTATCAGTTTCAAGAGTTATCTCCGTATCTAAAAATGTGATGCATTTGTTATTACTTTCTTCTAGAGTAAATTGGATGTTCTCATCCAATGAGTTGATGAATTTCAGAAACTTTTTAGCATCACTACTATTTTTGAAAATCGTGAAACAATCGTCCACATAGCGACGATAAAAAATTGGCAATGTGCCTCCATACTTATGGAATTTGCTTTCAAGCATATCGAGAGCAAACGCAGCCATAGTAGGGCCAAGGTTAGAGCCCATGGCCATACCGTCCACCTGGTGGTATAGTTGGTTGTCAAAACTGAACAAAATGTTTGTGCACGCAAGGTTCAATAGACTTTTTAAAGCTTTCTCTGAAATTGGAAAGTCACCGAAATCGATCAACGAGGTTATGTGATTAATGGTTCTGTTCACAGGAATATTAGTCAATAAACTTTTAACATCCAAGCTAAAGAGATCAAATTCTTTTTCCTCAGGAAGAGATAAAGATTTTATGTCTTCAACAAACTGAAAAGTATCTTTCAAGGAAAACTTTCGAGGAATATACTTTTTCAGTAAATCATCAAGCCAAAGAGCTAATTTGGATGTGTAAGAATTGCGCATACTCAATCGGACGGAACGGTGGGTTGGAAGTGCATTTATGAACTTTCGGTAAGCCATAAAGGCGAACCGGTTGCGAACCACATGCGCGAATGGATTTGAAGATATCGTCATTTATCAGTTTTTTAGCTTTAAGGTCTTGTAGCTTACGATTAAAACGATCTTCCTCAAGAATAAAAGGATTCTTTTTAGAACGCTTGTCAACTTTGTAAGTTTTGAAACGACTCGTATCAGATAAAACTTCTTGAAGTTTCTCGATGTAAATTTTCTTATCTTGAATAAGGATTCCGCCTCCTTTGTCAAATTTTGAGACAACAATATCGTTATTTTTGGCTAATCTACGAATAGCATTCAATTTGGATTTCCATCCTTTGGAAACGCGATGCTTACTGAAGTAACTTTTGAACGCATTTCTAATTTTAGCAATGATATCATTATTGATGGGTTCACCATCCTGAGCTTTCAGTCTCGAGACTAGACTTTCAGCTTCAGCTTTTTGTTCATCATAACGAATTTTAGAAGGAGGAAAACACATCGAAAACCCTAGAGGGAGTAAATCTTTTTCAGAATCCGTCAAGGATACAGAAGACAGGTTAAGAACAGTCGATTTAATGCCTTTCTCAGGGAAAGAAGAAACAGAAGTTTGAGAGCTTTCTAGGTTCTTTAGTTTTTTGTTGTGAACAGTTAGAACTATCGATTTGGTCTTAGCTATCTTATGCTCAATGATCGACTTCATGACCTCCCTATCAGGATGCTGAACAGAACAGTAAAACTTTTCTAGCTCGCTCGATTTCAATTTTTTGTCATGTTTTGTCTCACCAATTTGCTTTCTCAGGGCTGCTCCTTGCACTTTTCTGATTCCTTGTTTTGAGGATTTCAGCAAACGTGGAATACGCAGATTGAGAAATTTTGGTATTACGCGACGTTTCTTGCATTCAGTTAGAAAACGTAGTCGAAGATCAGCACGAAGTTGTTTGTCCGCGATTTTGACCCCTTAAACCCTTTAAACCCTATTTAATAATGTTTACGCACAAAGTTCCCAGACGTTTCATATTGTCATTGTGAAAAGAAAAACACTTTTTTCCGGACTAGTTTCAAGGCTAGTTTATTGCCTCATCTTCAGCGGTACAACAAAGAATTCAATAAAATACACAATAAAATTTATATATACAAGTTTGCTTCAAACAGAAACATTTTCATTAACCAAAATCTCAAATAAAATACGTCACAAAATACAGAGAGCGTTGAACTACATAGCTATTGCGCTAAACATGACATCATTACGAGCGGATTGAATGAATCATTCTGAATGAATAGATTCTAGAATCATTGGGTATTTCGAGCAACCTATAATTTTGAAATTTTCATGTTTCGGTGCATGAACATGCATGGAAACCTCAGTTTGAGTAGGATACCCTAATAAGTGTTCTGAGATGCGGGTATAGAAATGCCTTTTGGTGGCACCAATGTACCGCATTGGACAGCGGTCACAGTTATATTGATAAACAATATCCGATCGCAGATCACTCACAATTTTATCTTTGTTGCGAAAAAATCTTTCATTTTACAAGTACTGTACGTAGTTTGAATTTCAGCCTTAGACAGTTTTTGATTGATTTTATGAATTCTATGATTGAAATCTTTAAATCCTTCACGAATGAAAGACACGGACTAATAAATAATTTTCTTATCATTCTCTTTATTTTTATTCTCTTGCTTTGCACAAACTTTTTCTTCGACTTGTTTTTTTACTTCCAAAATTGTTTCCAATTGAAAACCATTACCTATAAATGCTTCAATAATTTTCTCAGATGATGATTCATACAGAGTCTGATCAGAGCAAATTCTGAAGGCTCGAGACAGCAACGAACGAATGGCTGCTAATTTATATTTTGACAATATGAACACGTCTTTTACAATGACAATATGAAACGTCTGGGAGCTTTGTGCGTAAACATTATTCAACCGGGTTTAAACCCAGAAAGCCAGCAGCAGTTGAAACAAGGAGTCAAAATCGCGGACAAACAACTTCGTGCTGATCTTCGACTACGTTTTCTAACTGAATGCAAGAAACGTCGCGTAATACCAAAATTTCTCAATCTGCGTATTCCACGTTTGCTGAAATCCTCAAAACAAGGAATCAGAAAAGTGCAAGGAGCAGCCCTGAGAAAGCAAATTGGTGAGACAAAACATGACAAAAAATTGAAATCGAGCGAGCTAGAAAAGTTTTACTGTTCTGTTCAGCATCCTGATAGGGAGGTCATGAAGTCGATCATTGAGCATAAGATAGATAAGACCAAATCGATAGTTCTAACTGTTCACAACAAAAAACTAAAGAACCTAGAAAGCTCTCAAACTTCTGTTTCTTCTTTCCCTGAGAAAGGCATTAAATCGACTGTTCTTAACCTGTCTTCTGTATCCTTGAAGGATTCTGAAAAAGATTTACTCCCTCTAGGGTTTTCGATGTGTTTTCCTCCTTCTAAAATTCGTTATGATGAACAAAAAGCTGAAGCTGAAAGTCTAGTCTCGAGACTGAAAGCTCAGGATGGTGAACCCATCAATAATGATATCATTGCTAAAATTAGAAATGCGTTCAAAAGTTACTTCAGTAAGCATCGCGTTTCCAAAGGATGGAAATCCAAATTGAATGCTATTCGTAGATTAGCCAAAAATAACGATATTGTTGTCTCAAAATTTGACAAAGGAGGCGGAATCCTTATTCAAGATAAGAAAATTTACATCGAGAAACTTCAAGAAGTTTTATCTGATACGAGTTGTTTCAAAACTTACAAAGTTGACAAGCGTTCTAAAAAGAATCCTTTTATTCTTGAGGAAGATCGTTTTAATCGTAAGCTACAAGACCTTAAAGCTAAAAAACTGATAAATGACGATATCTTCAAATCCATTCGCGCATGTGGTTCGCAACCGGTTCGCCTTTATGGCTTACCGAAAGTTCATAAATGCACTTCCAACCCACCGTTCCGTCCGATTGAGTATGCGCAATTCTTACACATCCAAATTAGCTCTTTGGCTTGATGATTTACTGAAAAAGTATATTCCTCGAAAGTTTTCCTTGAAAGATACTTTTCAGTTTGTTGAAGACATAAAATCTTTATCTCTTCCTGAGGAAAAAGAATTTGATCTCTTTAGCTTGGATGTTAAAAGTTTATTGACTAATATTCCTGTGAACAGAACCATTAATCACATAACCTCGTTGATCGATTTCGGTGACTTTCCAATTTCAGAGAAAGCTTTAAAAAGTCTATTGAACCTTGCGTGCACAAACATTTTGTTCAGTTTTGACAACCAACTATACCACCAGGTGGACGGTATGGCCATGGGCTCTAACCTTGGCCCTACTATGGCTGCGTTTGCTCTCGATATGCTTGAAAGCAAATTCCATAAGTATGGAGGCACATTGCCAATTTTTTATCGTCGCTATGTGGACGATTGTTTCACGATTGTGTGTAAATAAATAAATAAATATATATATATATATAAAGTGAAAAGTTAAAATCCAAAAATTGATTTATTTTTTAAATTTTAACAAAAATGGATCCCCGATTTAGTCGATCATCTACTAATAATGGAGCACAAGGATTAGGTCAACGCTTGGAAAAGAAAATTGATATATTAAATAGCAAATTAGATTCTTTAACAACAAGATTTGCTGACCTTTGTTCATTTATATTAACAGTTCTTCGCGATGACATAACTGAGATCAAAATTGAGTGTAAAAAATCGAAGGAATCACAAGGTATTACAGATTTGAAAAATGAAATTAACGGAATGAATGGAGAACTAAGGAGCCTATCAAAAGAAATCAAGAGGGCTAGTGTACCTACTCTAGATTGGAGTAAAAGATTGCAACAACGCAAATTCGCCTTCTATGAGGTGCATAGGAACATTTCTCTTGCAAATATTTACCAAAAAGCTCTAAAAGAAGAAACTCCGAAGATACCAAGGAAACTGTTCAAAGAGCCTGTCAAACAGCATACCGAGGGTGAAAATATCTTAAGAAAAGATTTTTGTATTACTAAATGCGAATATGAAATTAAAAGACTGAAATTAACCGCTAATGTGAAAGAACAAATAGTAAAGAAAATTGATAAAGAAATGATAGAATTTATAAATCAATATTACGATGAACAAGAATCAAAAGTACAAATCAATCTATGGAAAGAAATTACTGAAAAGGAAGAAGCAAACAGTATAATGATTTGGGCAGATAAAACGATTATAATTCATGTCTATGTAATAATTGCTATGTCCATAATCATGTTTAGATTTTGAAATTTCCTGTGCTATTAAATTTATGTAATAGAAATTCATTTACCACCTTGACAAGTCCGTAAACGGACGCAACCGGTTGGTGGACATTTTAGTTTTTGATCTTCGAGATTGGGTTTTTCTTTTTCGTATATATATATATATATATATATATATATATATATATATATATATATATATACCCGGTATAGCTCTTGCCAAAAGTAGGTCATGACGTATGGCAGCAAAACTTAAACAGGACATGTAATAAGAAAATATCGCTTTACAACATCACATCTCTCGACAGTGTTACTAAGACTTCTTCTAGCGAGGAACTTCAAATGACTTTTCTTAATGAGGCTTTTTGCACTTAACTCCTATAGCTTTTGAACTACTTAATTACATGCAATTCTTGAAGTAGACCTACAAAAGCTTCAGGGTAAGGGGAAGATTTCATCTCAACTGTACATGCATAAGATTAAATCTCTACCAGAAAAAAATATAGTCAGCGCAACAAATTTCGATCATCGCTTAAAACAGTGAAATTTCTTCATTTTTAGTGATGGGGTAATTGGGTCCGCTGACTAGAGATTCTCTTTCCTGTTGAAATTTGGTCCATGGTTGATGGAGACGAAATCTTCCTCTTATCCTGAGTCATCTGTATCTGATAGATGAAATTAATTGGAATATTGAAGCAGAAGCAGAATGTTAAAATGAGTTTAAGTACAAAATTAATTTATTGTCGATTTATGGTCTTTGATTTGAAAATTTTTCCATGTAAGCTAGCTGCTGGATTTTCTTACTTCAGTGATATTTATTTTCAAGTTGGCAGGTCAAAAACTGCAATAATTATGTAGTTATGCATTAAAGTACTCAATGTGACTGTAATCCTTTGCTTGCATGGGCTTGAGTAAAATTTTGCGGTCTACCGGTTATTTAATAATTTATTTTGAATTCGTCCATAATAACTTAGTGACGGACAGCGATAAGATAGGAAGCTGTGGATATCAATAGATAGTTGCGAGAATTGCATTATTATTTTCTGACCTGAAAATTGCGATGAAAGTGATAGAGTGAATCTACTAATTATTTGTTCATGAAAACAAGCGCTTTCCAGGGCTCAGGAATTTAAGTACAGGGACGATTGATGAAGGTTGCATTTCCACTGCGTGAGATTCAAAGATATTTTTCTATTAACTCGAGGTTATAGAACTAGTCCCGATCATCAAGATGCCTATACGGGAAATTAGGCAAAGCATGGGCATTTCAACAGATTCTAGCAGATTGTACAAGAATCGCTAAGGACAGATGTGGCTGGAAAGCTCTGGTGCATACGTCCATGATACCCGACACTCAACATTGAGGATGGGAGTAAAGGTAAAGGGGCCATTTCAAGACATGTTGTCAAACAGCATGATCTAACTCATTTTCTAGCGTCAATAGTCTTTCGAAATAGGTTGTAGCAACAAAGCGTAGTAGATTTTGATTTTTCAGAAAAATATAGACTTTAATTTGACTGCTCATTTCCTTATAAATGCAAAGGTGTCACTGCATCTTTCAATAGCCATGCAAATTGCATGATTACTGGGTCATATTTGATAGGCCGATTTTCTTCACGGCTAGCGTAGAGCTGGCTAAGTAAATCGCACATAGTAATAAGCTCAAGTAGGCCTATTAAAGTTTTCTATGATTCGATTCGCGAATCACGACCGATTCGATTCGATTCGACTCAAAATTTGCCGATTCGCAAGTCCCTACAAATAAGGTATGAATTTGGACGCATCTTTAATAATTAAAAAATACCGGGGACATCAATCAAATGCGAAATCATTTTTAGCTTTTACATCAGCCCGGTCGATAGATGGAACATCCACAATGCTATTAAATGCAATTCGCATTCATGCAGTAGGATTTATTCGCATTTCACAAGCCATTTTTAGATGCTATTTCCACCAATTTTGGAATTTTGAATTCTTATTTTGTGATAACATCTGCAAAAGATCAACACACCAGCTAGACACGCAGATGAAATAAAGCTGCAATTAATGGGTGCCATGGGCCAGCCTCGCGGAAAGAGACATCAGAAAATGTATGCATTTTCACGGACTTTTGCAAAGACATTTCCACGAAAATATTTCTGATGCTGCTGGCATTGAATTCTGAATAAAGCATGGTGATTATCATAACAGTACATAACAGGGATGCGGAGTCCTATCATTTTGATAGGACTCCGACTCTTAAGACGCCGACTTTTGATAGGACTCTGACTCCCGGTGACAAGTATATAAGCCTAGTTCTTGCAACCTACATCATGGATCATTACAGGCTTATATGAGCCTGATTTTAGCGATCATTGCTGTATCAAATCAATCATTTTCTATGAAAGTTTATCAACTTTGCACATCACTTGTTGATGTGCGCTTCACAATGTTTTTCTCCAGTCACTACCAGGCAGGAAAATCACCCATCCTTCTCCAAACAATATGAGTACACTTTCAATTTTTATACGCGCTTTGGAGGCGCCATCACACACGATTGACGTTAGGGTGAGAGATTAATGTTCTCAAACAAACTAATATTTTACTTTTGTCTGCGATGTGACCTTTGGTGCGCATGTATGATCGAGGCTATGAAGGCTTTGTCTTCTCTACTAAATCACCGAGTGAAGCGACAATCCCTTTTTCACTATCACGGTTCATTCCCTCAACTATTACATGCTTTGCATGCACTGTTGTATCTTAATTTTTGTTTGACGAAGAAAGTTGACATCAAGACAGTGACAGTTGTGCACGAGGATAAATAATTTGCCTGTATTATTTTTCGGGTCTCATAGACCGGAGTCCTATCATTTGATAGGACTCCGACTCCGCATCCCTGTTACATAATCATTAACACAATCATTTGAATAAGCAAGCTACATTTGAATCTAAGCAGCATATACAGTAGAAATGTAAAAGGTGATGATGTCGCAAATTGCTAATGTCCTTAGACAATGAACTCCTTCGAAGTAAAGCGTTCTATAATACTATATATACCTGTATATCATACACGCGCTGGATGCTAAATGTTCATATACTTAACGTATGTGCATATGCTACATGTGTTGCGTGTAAGTGACACGGTGGCTATGGCCTTGCGTTACCTGTTGGGTATTCGCTTCAGAAAAAATGTATGGCTTATGACCAAATACTTAATCTAATTTCCAAAAGAAGTAAGCACATAAAATCTTGTTATCATAGTGAGAAAAACATACCATTTTTCTTCGTCATTGCATTTGACTGACGACCGCTGTCGACCAGTAAATTTGTCATGTACTCTATTAGTCTTGTCAACAGCTCCTTGTTCGCTTCCGAAATTCCAGTAACAACTTCTGAAAGGGCAGTATACCTAGTCATGAATTATCCGGATGTAATGAAACATGCTTAGGATGTTCTTAAGAAAGTGAGATTAAACCAGTACATGAATAACAATATAATATTAAAATGATGATGCTATTTAGTCAGACAATACCAAGTTTTCCGCAACTCCAAGTTTCACGGTTTATTGACCGATTTTCAAAAGCATTATGTACAAAAGGATATTTCCATTCGATGGCTCAACCATGGACTCCTAGATATATAACACATGGACTGTCAACCAAAATGTAAAGTGTATATCAAAGGGGCTAATTTCTTGCAAATTATGTTATAAAACAATTAACGTTTTTTTAATTGACAAGTGCATGATGCGCAAAATTCGAGGTTGGATATAAGAACGCATGCCTACGCATTCTAAATACTTCTAAGTGTATTAATTTTGTGATCGCTCCTTTGAAGTTAAATATTTATATCTTATTTCTTGAGCCAGATGTTTAGCCATACAGTTCTCACAATATTTAAATTTTTTGGTTGTTGGCTCAGAAAAATGCTATTTTCGTGTAATTTTGTATTGTATGTACTATTATGCATGTATGTATTGCATGTTAGCCTTATAATTTGTCACATAGGAATGTCTATAAATCCCTATCGCACCATAAATAGAAAATAGTGGTTTCAAAAGACTAGAAAATTTCAAAGCGATTAATTTCAACTTTTTGTAGTAATTCTGTAACTTCCCTACAGTATCTTGTAGACTTTCATCATGTTTCATCATGTGCACTGGACACATCAGTAGTGCCATTGTCATTTCATTAAATCTATTTCATCATGAAGCAGCGTCGTCGTTGCAATTTAATTGTCTGAATGAATTCCACCACTGTAAATTCGACTATTCGGCTCTTTTAGATCACATTTCATATATCATTTGTAAAGCTTGATGCTCATTGTTCGAATAATTTTGCATGTTGCATAGGTAGGAGAATTTAACAATAAGTTTTGTTGGTCATATAATTACGCTAATTCACTACTGAAATACAGAGAATACAAAAAGAAGGCTCTCTCTCATTCACCTGATGATGCGCATAGGTTGTGCATGAAATACTGTGTCCTGTGTACTTTTAGATTCAGGATAGAAAGACGGCTAATATCATAAGTTCAGATTTAAAAGTGTATGGCAATTGCCATATCTTCAAGAAGCAACCACTTTTTCAACTATCAGCTTGCTATTTTTCTCTATTCTCCGAATTTTAATTAGCATGCTCTAAAGAACATTTCGCACGAGTTATTTTTGGACATTGAAAGCATACAAGTGTCAGTCGCATAATGATTCACTTCAATTAAATGAGTATCACAGTTCGCCATTTACGAGCGGTTGCCAATGTGCGAACCGCACTTCATCTCTGTCTATTTCGAATATCATCATGACATGCACGTATGCTAGTAGCTCATTGTTGTCTCTTCCTTCTGCATGGAATTTCTGCATTGATTGAGATGTTTCAGAGTAGGAGACACTTGGTTATCGTAATCTAGGATTTCTTGTTGGAAGAATTCTTCAAGCCACTTTTTCATGATTATTTTCTCTTTACATTATATTTATGTCCGCTGTTGAAATCATGAGCGCAGTATTAACTTTACCACTCTCACATTTTGTCATCTGATTTTGAAACAAAGTAACTGATAAACATGAATGTTGGACTCTGATGTGGGCAAAAATTTAGAATTTTGCTTGGCTGACAGTCCAAGTGTCATATCGAGTGGCCCAGAAGTAATCGAACCCTAGTTGAAGTTGAAAGCTATCGAGTTATCCTAGGCGAAAATGGACTTTATAATTATTGTTAAAATTTAATGGATGGTTCGGACGAAGTCTATTGTTTGACTTGGATTTAACCAGTTGATATGAATTTAAAGAATTTGTGAAAAGACATCACTTGCGTGACATAGTTAACCGACAGAGTCATCAACATTGAAGCTTATCAACCATGGAAATATCATGAAATAAAGTCATTGGAAATACGGAGCACTACCAAGACACGTTACTGATGGAAATCAAGAATACATAGAGATCTAACAGAATTATCTTCAATAGAAAGTTTAAAATCGCTTGCATCTATCGAAACACATGTTGAGATGTTCATGCATCCCTGATTGCTATATTAACAACGAGTTTTGGTCGACAACTCCTGTATGCATTAATGCATTAAGCCATTTATTGTCTCCCAAGAATTTTTGAAAAATTAATTAATGTGAAGGACGTGGCTTACACTCGACATTCTCTGTCCTTGGAAGAACGTATTCGAATGCTGCTAAAAGTTGTTTTTTGTCAGGAATTTTGTGAGATTTATTTGACCTATTTTGAAGATTTTCCTGAGATTTTGGATCACATAACGTGGTCGGATGAAGAAAGCTTTGAACTTAATGAGCGAATAAATCGGAATGCTTGTATTTGCGTGTGTTGGTCTGAATCTAAGCCACACGAGATATTGCAACAGGAGCTCAATTTACTTAGTGTAGCAGTTTTGGGCGATTTTTTGAGCTCTGGATAAATCTGTCAAATATTTATTCGACAAGGCAGTGGTAGCCGAATGAAACCTAAAAATTCTAAGTGAAAAATTTTAGCCTTTGTTGTCTGAGCGTGAAGACTATTGACATGATGGATGCCCTGCTCATTATGACATCTCTTTCCGAAAGTGGCTGGATCATTTTCCAAGAAGATGGATGGACCAAAGTGATTGGGATAGACCGGGCCTCCCGTGGAATGGCCTGCAAGATCCCCAGACCTCAGTACTACACTTTTGCGGAGAGTCATTAACTGTATTACGCATAGCAGTTTGTATTTTGAACATTTGCTGTAGTTATATGTAATACAATTATCCCGTTTCATCGTAATCTTTCGCCTGTGAACATTCGGGCTCGATTATTTTTCGGCCACTCTGCATATCTAGCAGTCCATGGTTCAACATACACTAAATATCTATGAATTTTAAAACGTCTATAAACTATGAAGCAGAATAGAAATTGGATTAGAAAATATAGCAAAAATAGAAATAGAGGATGAGCTACGGAGTCAGAAATCGTGTAGAAGTAATCATTTTTATGTTTGTCAGAAGTAATTAACGTTTATGTCTGCAAGATGAAATAATTTCACTTTTATTGTTGAGTAAATTATATGTCGAGCTAAGAAATTTTTCAGAATGGTACAAGTTACATATTTTGTAGCTGCATTGATACGGGCTTAGTTTTTGCATGATTTTCCACTTGATGGCATAACTTTTGTTGTTGTCGTGAAGGTTCTATATGTATTTTCTGAGTGAAGCTTCATTTTGGTATTGAACGTTGTTGAAGATTTCATATGATTTCTACATGGGGATTTCTAATATCGGGATTTGAAGTCACCCTCACATTGGCCGGTGTAAATTTTTGCTTGATGGTCTTCGGCTTCAACGATTGCTTGATAAACCACGCACTGTTGTAAACATTCTCCTTTAAGTTGGTATGGAGATTTTACTCTACAATTGCACTTTTGTTTTTCTTTTTCCTTATTGACACTCTTCTTATAAATTTGATTGTTGTGTCTTTTGAATGATGCAGCTGTAGCTGACTGTTACATAGCTGCCATTGAATAAATGTGAAATGTTTATTTGTAAGCGACAGAAAATGACGCTCATATACATATATTGCAGCATAGAGTTCCCAGGCGTTTCATATTGTACAAAACAAATTATTTTCGGACTAGTTTCAAGGTCTTTAATTACTTCATCTTCAGCGGTACAAAGAGCTTTGACATGTACAATTCACATTCATATAAAACTTTCTAAAGCTGAAGATGAGGTAATTAAGGACCTTGAAACTAGTCCGGAAATAATTTGTTTTGTACAATATATGTATATGTATATATTTTCCCAACATGCCTATGCCAATATATTTCGCAGCTCGGCTGCTGTCAAGGCATCTATGCATATGACTGATTCTAAAACAAATTACATACCGTACAAACTTAAATACATGAGGAGATGAAAATTCAAAAGCACTCATGCATCAAGGGAAGGGAAAAATTTCTGAATGAACATAGCTTTTTTGCCTGTATATAAGTAAGCTCAAATGTATGAACATTGAAAACTCTGCCTCAAATTTTTCCTGATTCAAGTCAATTATTTTGATAATTTTGAAGCACTGAGTGATTGTTTGATATTATGGAATTGATTTTCTAATTTAAATGAAGAAGCTAATTGAAATCTTGCATTACCAATATTTGCATTTATTAACTTACTGACTATCATGTGTAGAACACTGCTCACAGAGTCTTTCAAGGAGCCCATATCAATTCCCATGTCTCTTATCACAGTCATTAAATGGCGAACCAGAGGATCCAAAAGGTTTACGATGGCATGAGCTTCCTTCTTCAGTCGATCTAGGGCATTTGCAGCTCCCTCCGCAATAATTTGGCGGGCTACATCAAGGTGCTGAAAAGATGATCGCATAGCCTAGGTAAGGGGTCGTCAAACTTCTCTTGTTGTAGGTAGTGTTGCTTCGAAATTTCAGTATAAAAACACCAACAAAATGAATTTTCGAATTAAAATTCCCTATAGCTTCCATTAAAGATTAAAGAATCATGTTAAAAAGAATACTTTGCTTTTGACTCCGAAATAAAGATTTCCTTGGAAAAATTTTGGAATTAAAAGAAGTTGCGTATACGTAAGCACTATTATGGCTTGCTCTTTGCTTCTCTATCAACTTAAAGAATTAGCATGATAGCATTCTCTTGTCGCATGGTGTTACTTTCATATTCCGTTACGAATATTGAGTAAAAATCCTCTACCGAACAACGAAGACACTACATCATGACATCCACTCAGTACTGATCATCAAAAGTTAATTACTATTAATTGACCGTCATCTGAAAATTGCGATAAATAGATTGCTGTAATCGAATAATTGCAATCACTTCATTGGTCTCATCGAGAAGGCCTAATTTCAATCACAAAGCATCAAAACTCATGTGAAATCTAAAAAATGATATTATACAATTAAAAGCCTTATATCAAAGTTGGGATGATTTACACTTGCAATTAATTTCTTATTGTTCACATATGAAAACGCTTTACGATATTAGTGTTCGAAAACAACACTAGTCGTGGGTCACACTTAGGATGCAGTTAAAATTGATAATACAGAATACCTATCATTCCTAAGAAATCATAATCCCAATTCTTTTCAATCGGAAGAAGCATCCTTGGAAGATGTTATACACTATAGGTCTGCATGTTCTTTTATACTCCCTGATGAAAGTGATTGGTGGTCAATGAAATACGTATCGAAGCTAAACATTATTTGCATAATTTGTATAATTTGTAGACTTCCTATATTTTCTATCGAAACAAGCACCTGGCCTATTCCTTGATTTTCTATTTCTTTTATTCTTGGAAGAAACTGAGATGTAATACTTTTATAAAGATACCGGACATGAATACAGTTTTGCATTCATGATGGTGAAATTTAATATTCTGTAAGTTCTCTAGAGATTACTTCTCCTCAAACCATAGGAAGATATGTTCAAAAGAAGATAACGTCTACAGAATATATCGAGCACAAACGAAAGAAATCATAGAAAGCCCACAGGATATGCGCATGTGAATAGCAAGAAGCTAGTAATATATATTTAAAATAAGAATATCTTAATTAATTCATCAAATTGATAAAGAGAGGGATTTCATGATATTTTACCAGATTCATATTTTGATTGAAAACCTGACAGCAGTTTTAGAAATGTAGTTGCCTGTATTTTGCTTTATAACATGTAGCTTTGAAATGATACATTTTGTACTTCACACTACTGATTGGCGAGATTAGCAGGGAATGACAAATTGATGATGCATATCCCCACTTTTACAAGAAAATTGAAGGCAGCAATGCTGGTTCTCTTATCTATTCAAACTTGGAAAGTAGTTCTCGAAAAAATTATTTAGTCCACATATGGACGTGTAGCAGCATTCAAAAGAGCATTTTCTACATTTCTTCATCAATGTGATATGCTGATTTATTTATTAAAGAATTATTATTAAAAAATCAAAAATTTTGAAATGGGGTCTATGTGATGTTTTTGCAATGAATGGAAGACCCCTATATTCACACTGTAAAATCCAAAATCTGTATATATTAAATCTGAAAATTTCATCTCATAGTAACTTTCTGAATTTCTATTGTAACTAATAATCTTGGCTAAAGAAATCTGGAGATAATTAGGATATTGCTTTGATTTGTATTTTCAACAAGCAAATCAGACATTGATACAGGTCACATGTGATACATCTGATTCATTGAGGTCATTCCTGGATTAATCATAGAAGCATAAAGTTATTGCCACTGGCTTCACAAGAATTTTATTGTAATTCGTAAAATCCGATATTTCAACTTTCTTTCTCAAAGGTCAATTACAGCTCACTTTACAAGTCATATATGAGGTAGGAGTTCCATTTAAGCCAGATATTAGAATTTATTAATATCAATATATGAGACCTGCACCAAATTCTAAGACAGGAAACTTTTTCGACATCTGATTGACAAATTCAATCAAAACAAATTTTGAAATCATTTTCCTGGCTCTTTTGTTGATGGCTTTGCTCTGCCAACTATTCAAATCAGACACACAATCTTTTTCCATAGCACCTCCCATTCTACAGATTGTTTCATAAAAAATGGATCACCCTTAAACATCGCCTTAACTTCAACTTTGTCTAACTCCGCCAAACTTGAACGAATTTCTCTGAAATTTCTCTAATATCATTGTTGGAAATTTCAAGCATGAATATTGAGTTGTTTTCCTGTTATAGATAAAAAAGTAGTAGATAATTTGATCTTCATTT
The DNA here is from genome assembly GCA_907163375.1 of Prostheceraeus crozeri. Classification (NCBI taxonomy): domain Eukaryota; kingdom Metazoa; phylum Platyhelminthes; order Polycladida; family Euryleptidae; genus Prostheceraeus; species Prostheceraeus crozeri. Next base: position 868,968 of record CAJQUW010012670.1, read on the forward strand.
AGCAATGTCACACAAAATCATACCTCACTCTTATAAAATTACATTTGTTTCCTTTGTTATGTAATATGTTGTTCTACAAGCCAAAAGCTATCAAGCAAAACAAAAATAAAAAAATCGGTCAATCAGAGCCAGTATAGCACCATTATTCATCAACAATAATGTAACTGCTACATGTGATTAACTGGACTTCATGTTCCATAGCTTCCTGACTTCGTTGCGGTGGTGTTGGCAGCACTCCTGATTGCTTTCAGCTAGAAATCTATCTCCTACCGGTTGAAAACAATACAAAGCACAAATGAACAATAACGAGATCGCATTCACAAAAGGCAAAGTGTCAGCCTTGCTAGAACTAGGGTTTTCTTTGCGAGCTACAAGCAAGCGACTAAATGAATTTTGAGATTTGTTAAAGTTGATCCAAGTCTCTCGTTAACTGAGATGGCTGCACTAGACTCGTCTATTTCTAAGTCCACTATTCGTAGAAGACTTATTGAGTCGAATTTCAAGAGCTGTAAGAGGCCCTCTCAGATCGAATTATCAGATCAGCATACAAAAAGACGTCTCAGATGGGCAATGAGTCATTGTCACTGGCGAAATCAATGGGATCGGGTTGTCTGGTCTGATGAGGCATCAGTCCGTCTGAAGGATAGTGATGGTCGATTGAGATTATGGATAAAATCTGATCAGGAAATTCCGAGACATTTACATCGTCCCCGGGTACAAGGTGGTGCGACTCTACTGATTTGGGTTGGCATTTGGACCAATGGCCGCTCTGAACTTCACATACAGCAAGGAACCATGAATTCTGAACGCTATGTGAATGTTTTACGAATGAACATTGGCCAAATGACAGATCAACTTGGTGATCCATCGACTTGGTTATTTATGGATGATAATGCTACGTGTCACAGGAGTAGTAGAGTAGTCAACTTATGCAAGTCTCAATTAGGGCTTAGGACATTATCTTGGCCAGCTCGTTCTCCTGATCTGAATCCCATAGAAAATGTATGGAGTATTCTAAAACGTAACGTTCGTCGTTCACTGCTACCTACAGATGGTGTATCACAACTTACGTCACTGTTAAAAAGAGAGTGGAGAAAGTTAGATCAGTCAAAAATCAACGATATCATCGAATCAATGCCTAGACGAATTGGTAATGTTATTGACAATAAGGGTAGGGCCACAAAATATTAGCTTCTTAAGAACCGTTACTGTATCATAGCTTATCAGATTATATAAGGACATTTAAATATATTAGGGACATGAAATAACATGAAAAATGCTTTCTGTATCATACTTATGTTTTATTTAGTCAAATTTTAGGATGATCCACTTTTTATGAAACGGACTGTAGTATATTGCGGCAAGAATTTGAATTAGCATTGAGAGAGAAGCGATCAAGTTGGCAAGCCAATAGTCGCGTGATATGGAAAAATAAGTATATCTAACATATTTTAGTTGACTGCTCTGAATTGCTTGTGCAAGTTGTGCTACTTACCGTACATGTTCTTATTGCTGTGTTGTTACTTGTCACTTGTTCCTTATTACTATTTTTAATTGATTTTTAATTGAAAACTTTAAATGACTCATTTACGAATAAAGTTGAATTCAAGTGTCATCAAGTAATGGAAGAACTTGATCGGATGAAGGGATCAGTCACACTTCTATACATTCACAGGAGAGAAATATGAAGATTTTGAAATATCAGCAGACAAAGTTTATGCTTGCTAGTCAAGATACAAGTTACAATAAGACAAGCAAGGGGTTAGCAATTAAGACCCCATACGGGGAGGAAAGAAATTAAAGTAATTCAGATCAAGGCTTGAAGGCGCTTCTTTTGGCCACCAAAAATGAGAAAATAACAGCCGGGTTTTAATTACAAAATGTTGAAGCAGCGTAGTGATGCACTTACGGATTCGACCTATGCAGCAACCTATTCAAGAAAAATAACAAAATCTATATGCATGCAACTTTTACGCATTCAACTTTGTCAGCTTTCTAGAAATCACATACGATAGCTTCCGATCGTAGTCTAACTTAGACAGAAGAACTATCATGATGATAAAATGAAATGTGGCCAAAAAAATTTTCGAAAAACTGTGACTTGCGCTCTTCAATGCTTCCTTTCAATGCATCTTTTAGATATTCCAGTTAGTCTTTCCTTACCGCGTTGATGGTGCTTATTATTGGAGAGACAACAGAATCGATTATTGGGCTGATGATAATTTCGATAAAGGAGTATACATGTGCCGGTCCGACAATGCTCCTATCATCTGGAAATATATGGATGTCTTGACGTCAGTTTCATAAAGTCAGCAAGTAAAGCATACCTGTTCTACAATGTCTTGAATTCCATCGACCCGCACATTCTCCGATATTTATATTGATAGGACCAACATATTTCAACAAAACATTGTAATTTTCCGCAGAAATGGTTTTGATTTTTTCTGTTGATGTCAAGATAAATAATATTTTTTACTCAAAGTCATGACAGATATCCACAACCATAAATTAAAAATAATAACCGTAATAACCATAACCAGTAAAAGGACATTTACAAAAAGAAATGCTTCATGTTCCTGAAATGAGATGAATTGAGTAGCATAATGTGTGAATTTAATGCTGTGATAGCTGTCTGACGAATGTAGACGAACTGTGGCATTTTTAACGAGTTTCAATCATAATGATGATATTTGACAGGAGGATCATATTGAGCCCCTTAAAGTTCAGATACAACATTCACTCAATTTGCTAAAACTGGTTCCCATGTCTAACAGTTTCGACAGCGAATATTATGGAAAACTTACTTTGATGAAAGCAAAGTTTGATAAAAACAAATAAACAAATGTATTAAATGTGTATTTGGGCAAACATTTTGCATGACAACTTTCAACACAGGAAATCGATTTTCAATATACAGGCAGTGCTTCAATTCCATTAAGGTCTATAAATCATGTACACGGTAGGTTTGAAATATGATTTAGTCGAAAATCATCTACCACTTCTAATTTTTTTGCGATATGTTTTCTCAGGTTTATAGAAAGATTTTAGAGCAATTACAAAAAATCGTGGCTCCCCATCTGAGAGAATTTTCGATTCTTGTAAGAAATTGTAAAATTTTTATAATAAATTGTCTACAACCCTACTTTTTGCAGGATATGTTCATTTTTGTCTATAGAAACGATTTGAGATCAATATTGGATAAGTTATGATCCTCCGCTCTGAAAAAATTGAATTTTCAAAATGGCGGCTGTTAGATAGTACAATTCGAGGAATTCACGATGGCCAAATGCTTTTCAAAAGTAGCCTGTTATTAGATGTGTACACAATATAGCGAATTAATTTTCGTAGGCTGTATGTAGAATGTTATGGAACTTAAGATTTTCAATTGAAAACGGCGACCGAAGTAGTGAAATACATACCTAAAAGTGTATTTTATTTCTTACGTGATTTGATCCATCAAATTTTTATTCACTTGCATGTTGTTTATCATATATTCTATCTATATCTATGCGTCAATTTGAGCTTGAAGGTCATACATACTAGATGTCTTGTGATACGATTCAAACTTCTATAATGATTGACAGTCCTATTATTAAATTCATTTTCCAATACTGCATTCGGTGACAATAAACTATAATTTGAATTTTCAAATTCGTTCTTGCCATTAGCTCATTCGCAAGCCATGCGATTAGATATTCTACGATCGATGTGCCCTTTTAAGTGTTTCCCATTTTTGGAGGTACTTTCTGATTTGCGCGATATCGTGCATTCGTGCTTTAGTACTGAACTTCAGCCTAATTTCTTAAACATTATTAAAAATTCTAAGAGACATCACCTCGACAAGAGACAACACATCATTCGTGTTGCTCCAAAGGTACACGCAATTATTTTTCGTGTTTCGAATTTTTGTCAGAAGAAAGGAACCGAACTTGCAATTAGCAACGATATTTATATTGAACATGTTTGGCATCGTGAATTTCTCAAATTGTATTATCTAACAGCCGCCATTTTGAAAATTTAATTTTTCAGAAAGGAGGATCACTACTTATCCAATATTGATCTAAATTCGTTTCTATAGACTAAAAGAAGCATGTCCCTAAAAAAATTAGGGTTGTAGACATTCTTTGCATTATTTGAAAAAATCAAAGGTTCAAAAATTTGAATTTTCTCAGATAAGGGCCAACGATTTTTTTTGTAATTGCCCTTAAATTCTCTCTATAGAACTGAGAAAACATATCGCAAATGAATTAGAAGTGGTAGATGACTTTCGACTAAATCATATTTCAAACCTACCGTGTGCAGGGATCATCTATTATGCCATAAACATCCTATACATTCTTCAAGATTTGAATGTTATGCTAATTACTACTTATTCAACGTATTATCAGTCATGTCAACGTGTTAATTATGCAAACGTGTTTTGTGTCTATTCCTATTTGACAAAAAGATTGGGGCGTCTTCACTCTTCAAAATCATATTAGAAAGCCAGGCTTATTAAGTATTTTCATATACATTTTGGCTGCTTTCATCAAATAAATCATCAAAAAATATTCATCAATCTGTTAAACTTTCAAATTTTTGAAGCATTTCTAAAAAATGGTTTTTTAAAATTTTGAAGTGCTATTTTCAGAACGAAGGTGACAGATGAAAGACAAGTGAATACCACCATTAGAAAGTTCGCACGCCAAAGAAATAAATAAACAAATGGCGCGCTACTCTTAACTTATTGGAAAAAATATCAGGAGAATTGCTGGTCATGAAAACCAAGCAACCTTTTTTCTCCGCCATTTTGAATGAATTTTATTAAGCCTGCTGTAAAGCAGAATGGGCCTGGATAATGTTACAAGCAAAACATTTTGCAAAACATGTTACAAGCAAAACAAGGAAGTCACACTCTCTCAAAATGGAAATTGTGCGACAAAACATTGCCTTTCTGAAGAACAAGGCCTACAATGTCAATCGAGAACTCTCCTACGCCTATCTTAATTTTGCCAGATATCCTATGGATACAAGTCACAAGATGGACATCCTCAAGGGATTCGAGAAGATGTTGGAGGAACAAATGAATGAAATCCACAAGCAGCATGGAAAAAAGTGGCACTGGTGGACCGGTCAACAGTTTCCCTCTGTCTATGATTTTGAGTACAAGTGTGGTTTTCTCTTCCCGTACACCGATAACTTATGGTTTAACGTGAGCGATCCATCAAATCACATAGACGCGTTTCAGCTGAGAGATGATCGTTTGACTAATGAAAGTAATGTTGATGTTCCTACAGATATTGAAACCTTTCTCCGTAAAGGTCCTAAATTTCGCCTACCTCATAAAATTAATGACACTTTTGTAGAGAATAATGAAGTCGCTATAGACAGTGCTGCCTACAAATTACGGTGGCAAGAGCATTTCATGAAAAACTAGAGTAGTTCTGATAAAATGATAATTCCTTTTGATGAAAATATTGTAAATTTGCCTCCCGCCGCGGATGCAGACCTGGAGAATCGTAGAAAACTTTTTCATTCTCAAGCCAAATCGTTGCTGAAGCAGGAAACACAGAGTTTGAAGTCAAATAAGAAATATACTAGTAGTAATAAAATACAGAAGAAAACAAATCGTTTTCTAGAAAATAATAACCTCATCGGTTATCATTCTTTCATCGGACAAGTCTAACAGAATTGTACGAGTAATTGTCGATAGAGATGCCATTGTTAAAAGAACGGAAATGATTTTACAAGATAGTCAGACGTATCAAGTCCGTAATGTCTCTAAATGCGCTGCGATTAGAAGCAGGCTACTAAAATGATAAAATCGAAATGTAAAAATAATATTAGAATCGATCAAGATAGATTAATCACTAATGGTAGTCAACCTGCGAAGTTCCGCGTTCTTGTAAAAGATCACAAAGAAAAAATTGATAATGCTTATCGGCTTAGACCGATTGCGTCTGTTATTGGTACGCCAACCGAAAAGATAGATTGGCTCGTGAGCTCTCTACTTAATCAACTCGTTAAATTTGTTGACGCCCATTTAGAGTGTAGTAAAAATCTCCTTTACGTTTTGAAAAAACATGAAAATTTTCTCAAAGACAAAGAATAAACGTTTCTCTCTCTCTCTAATTACTTTTTGTATCACTAGATGTTATTAATTTGTACCCATCTATTCCTATTCTAGAAGCGATTGATATGGTTGAAGATTTTGCTTTGTTACATTGGGATAAAATAGATGACTTTTGTTTTAACGTGTGCGATTTAATTGAATTTCTCAAGTTGACGAACTTTAATTACGAAATTTCTTACAATAGTAAAACATATCTCCAAATTAAAGGCTGCCCAATGGGAGCACATTTATCTCCACCGCTGGCTATAATTTTTATGCACATAATTGAGCAAAGAGCATTAGAAATATTAAAGAAACAACATAATATTAAGCCGTTGATATGTAAACGCTACATAGATGATAGAATTGTTGGTCCGTTTCCAAAAAATGATGCATCTCTTCCAAAAATTTTGCACACATTTAATTCCATAAATGACAACATACAATTCACTTTAGATGTACCCAAAAATAATTTTCTTAATTTCCTTGATGTTAGCATAGCCACCAATAATAAGCTAAGTTATAAATGGTTTTCTAAAGAATGCCATTCGGGCATTTCGCTACAAAAAGATAGTTGGCTTCCAAGCTATGTCAAAAATAATTTTGTCAAAAATAGCACGTAATACGTCTCTGACAGATGTTCTAGTAGAGATGAACTTGAGACTAGCATGCCTCTGATGAAACATCGGCTTAATAGCAATGGGTTCTATAATACTAATTGTAAAACGAAAGATAGCAAATCTAATTCCAAAAACGGTGAAAAATTTGTTAACTTATCTCTAGATTCTGTTCATGATAAATTTTGCTGAAAAATGAAAACTTTAACAAATAAATTTAAACTCCCTATCCGCATCACTTCTAAAAGGTTTTGGCTAATATTCCAAAGCGCTGTTCTCCTAACAATGCATGTCATTGTGTTGTGTGCTAGGCAGTTTGTCTTCTTGCTTTATTATGCATTTATTATGCATTTTATTGTTTTGTGAGAACAATCTCCATTCCATTGTTAGAGCAATAACTTTTCCGCGGCATGCATTTCAAGTTCCAATGTCATACAAAAGTCCAGCTTGTCAGCTATCTACGGTACATGACTGACAACAGACATGTCATGTCATCAGACAATGGATGATCAAACAATTGGTAGCTGACCGTGAGCGAATCTTCACAGACGTATTTAACGCGGCATGAAGAACGCCCGCTCACGCAGTCTGGTATCTCCAAGCGAAGTTGTCGGCGAGAGCCGTTGATGGTGTTTCAGCCTATCTTCTATGTGCGAACTATCATCGAACTGCTGCGGACGTGATCACCACGGCTTGTGGTCCTGGAAGAATCTGGAGACTCTGTTGGTGCTGTGACTGTCTTATAACTGTGAACGTACCATCTGTCCTTGTAAGGACTGTTTGCACCATTTATTTATTTTCACAATATAATTTATCCACATTATTCATTTACATTTTTCAATCATATGTTTGGAATATTAAGAAAATAATAACCCGTAACACATTGCAATGTGTGTTCTGCTGTGGAGATTTACTTGCAACCATAAATATATTGTTTACAATTTTAATTGCAAAATCTGCAATAAAAATTATATCGGTCAAACTTGTCGTCCGCTTAAACATAGATATGCTGAACATCAACGCAGTTTGAAAAATCGCGATCAAAAAAGTGCACTATCTGAACATGTTCATAAAGATCACAGCAATCTGACTGACGTACAAATCAAGAACTTTGACCTTTCAATTCTAACCAAACAACATAATTCAGTTCACACGAAGTTGTCTGAAAGTCGTCACATAGCTAAGAATAAACCTCTCCTGAACAGAAAACATGAGATGATTTGATGGACCGCTTACTTTTACTATTTAACCCCTCGCATAGTTGTACAGCTCATGTGCCCTTGATAACATCGGAGGACGAAGCGCGTCGGGCCCTTGTACATATTTTTTAAAACAATAAATGAAATTTGTCCGAAAGAAGGGAGCGACTGCTTTTTATTTAAACGCTACAATGCACCTCCCGTACAATGGACGCTTTATTTTAAAACATTTTGTCCTCCGTATTTTACGACCTGTAGACGCATGCACTCCTTCGTTCCTTATTCATGTTTAATTGCTATTGCCTTTGTGTTACATTCCTTGGTGTATGGATGTGATAGGCCTACCTTATGTTTGGTTTTTAAACTTGTACGTCATGCATGAATATTATGATTCTCAATTATTCTGAATTGAAGGCGATCTCACACTGGCACGATAGCGATAACGATAAAATCGTGACGATATTTCATTTTACCGTTGAGCTCCACTGTTTACACAGCAGATATTGTCGTTGAGAAAATCGGTCTAATGTGAAACGTGCCTTAACGCTTCAGTTCACTAACAATAAATATTCCGTTTTTATAATTGGAATTACATTACACGACACACCTCTCTTCCGCGTGGCAGTGTTCCATTTATCCCGCACTCACTCTTTCGTGTTGAATGTTAGGCCAAAGCAAGAATGAAGACGTACCAAAACAGATGTCATCGAGTCAAAGTATTGTTTGAAAAAGAAAGAAAATCCGAAAATAGGGCTTAGAACTCGAACACTATACTTGTATGTATATTACAAGTATAGTGTTCGAGTTCTAAGCATATTTTCGGATTTTTTTTCTTTTTCAAAGAGCGTACCAACTTTAAAGGAGTTTGGTTTGACCCGACCTAAGTCTCCCAGACGCAATGCACACATAGGCCGCTGTCCTGGTAAAATTATTGGTACATAAAGTAGTGATTTGAAAAGTTAGTCAATTTTCACCAGCAATTGGGTTTCAAGTGAAAACCAATTTTCACGAGCATTCGTGGTTCCAAAGTTCATTTGCCAAGTGAATTTCACTACTTGTCCCTTCGTTATTTAAGATGGAAATCTCATTTATTGTGGGTACCTTTTCATGTAAAAAAAGAACTTCAAACATTGAATTTATCAGACCGAGTAAAATACCGAGTTTACTTACCGAGTAAAATGTCAACTGCTTCTTCGGCAATAGTGCGCGTATCCTCAAACACCATCCCTAATTCTGACAAAATGTTAAAGGTTCTTTTTATTGAAGTCTTTAGTAGATCCGAAATTTTGCTCAATGCATAGCTCACTTCTCCATCGTTAACACTGTCTTGTGTGAGCAACCGCTCATGAATTGACACCACATGCTGTAAACAACAATGAAACATTGATAGAGGAAATGTAGAGCATGTACTTTAATGGCTATGTACATGTACAACAGGGAAATTAAATAACTTCAACTTGATAGTTTAGTTTGACGTGTACACGTAACTATTTGAATTTGAAGCCGCTCATTTGCTCACATAAATGAATTCCGATATTTTGCAATTAATAGTCTTAGCAGGACGGATGAAATAAAACTTTTCATTACATATAAACATCTTTGATTATAATTTTTGGCGCCTTATTAACGTATTCTTGAATATCTGAAATTCTGAGTTGTTCCACTATTTTATTTTAAATTCCCTTCACTCTTGAATAATCGATCAAACTATTCTACTAAACACCCTCTAACTCCCTAACTCCGAAATACAAATCGCTGGGAACAAAAACAATTATTTGAAGCTATACACCACTGCGAATTCTATTTATGACGAAATGTGTCTTCAGCTTATAGAAGTTTGCAGGATTTTGGCTTGTTGAATAACCAAGATTTTGGAGTCACAGTAGGAGTCCTATTGTTTTGGTCCAAGTCGGAATATGAGTCCTATCAACTGAGAATATTGTGGAATCACACCCAGTAGTGTTACTGTAATCGAGTAATAATATACAAGTAACTTAGCAATAAATAAATCAGCCTACATGACTGATGCATTTCCAATGAAGTGATTCAGATGATGTCAACGCAATTTTGCGGTTTTTATTGCGGCCTGTAAATGCTTTGTAGCAGGGTTTGGTCTCCCGGTAGAAATTGATTTCTTCCAAAAAAGTGGGAGAAGTTAGTTTTTACCGGAAAAATGGGTTTTCCGGATGAAATGGAGGAAAATCATTTCCACACTTGGTTGTCGATGTTCATCATTGAAATGACCACAATCAATTTTCTCATTCTCATACGATGATGAAAGTCATCCCAGTTGCCATTTATAATAGAATATAATGCTTACTAATTTAAGTTATTAGTTAAAATAATCTTAATGATGACTGATGGCGTTCTCCAATCCGCAAGTGTACAAAGGCAATGCTACTGTAACCATTGGATTAATCAGTTCTTAAAAGAACTCAATGTAGCTTTCTCGTGGCAACGAATTAAAATTGATCAGCTTTGGCCCAATATCTGGTAAAAATGGAAATCTTGAGACTTGTAATACTACTCATTCTTGCTGTTAATATACTAATACCACCCAAACACTGCCGTATACATGTTCAAAACAGACGTCTACTATACTGTACCGACTACAGATGCTGATAGTGGAAATAGAATAAGACAATGGTCACCATAGGTTAAGGAAATTGAAAATGGATATTATAAAACAGCAGGAAACCGATGAATAAAAATTGGAAAAGTGGAGGTAAAATTTGGAAATACAACGATGCTACTACACCGATTACAAGTGAATTACATCTGACACTACACAAAGTGGATAATGGTAAGAGTGGATAAGTGGAAAGTGGATAATGGAGCCACACATAGTGGCTGACAAAATACTGAATAGGTAATGATATGTCTTGAAAGATATGTCACAAAGATAAATCAGACATCATTCAATTGTTGCGTTTCCCACATGTAAACTGATCCTGTCATTAAATTCATCCCATTAATAAATACAGTATGCTTTTTGCGATCCGCACATGTAAACAAATCCTGTACATCAATCTTTGCCTTTTCGATTCCCACAAGTAAACAGATCCTGTTCATCCTCGAATCCCATAAAGATGTAATCGTTGTGTGATAAATATGTAATCCGCCTTTACACAAACTTCGCCTCATACATCAAGACTTAACAATGGGAGCTCTCTCATCTCCCGTAAGCCACGCTAAGCGCTCTGTATTCACTCTTCACCGCCCCCATATGATGGCTACAAATCATTGTTAGTCGTTTATTCACCTATGCAGCAAGGCATTAAGGAAAATGTGAAGTCGTTTGTTGGTCGCGTGCCTGATTGAAATTCACAGAGTGAAATGAATTGTCGAGGCGAGAAAAGACCATATTTGTGAAGCGATTCATTATGCCTTGTGAGAGCCTTTTCTGTGTAACTCATCAAGTTATGCTGAGAATAACCTATAGATTTCATGATACATATTTAGTGTCTTGTTAATTTTGTGTACAGCGTCTTGTAACTTCGAGCATATTCTACAATATCTGACTACCTGCGACGCGAAAACATGAAGGGTCATCGGTAATGGGATCATGCTCTCCGGAAAAGTCAGTTGCACCACACAGAAAGAGAAGTCATCTACCTTGTGATATACTGAAGTTCTCAAGCTGTTCTGTGAGATTTGTATTTTCACATCAAGGTAAACTACCTCTTTATTGTTATCACCATTTCTCTCCGCCAACAAGTCAGGTGGATAAATTCTTTGAATCAACGAATTAAAGTGTTTATAATTGACAACACATATATCGTCTATGTATCTTGATGTAGGTGATAACAAGCGTGATAAATGATATTTCTTAGTTTTTATCAAATTTTGCATAAAAACATATTCGCAGTGTAAGAGGAATAGGTCAGCTAGGAGTGGACTAGAATTTCCTCCCATTGGAATGCCTTTAATCTGCCTGAAAACTAAATTACCGAATGTGACGTAGGTCTGTGATAATAGGAAATGTATGGCTTCTTTTAACTTCTGTTTATCAAAAATATAACCATTATATTTTTTCAATGAGCAAAAGGACTTATCATATCCAATGCAAATAAATTTTCTATTTGAGGAATTAAACACCAAATCCATAATAGCGAATATGTGATCTTCAATCAATTTTTGATCAAGATTCGTATATAAGGTTGAAAAAATCGAAAACTTGCAATGAATGAACTTGTGTCGAATTTAATCTGTGTAGAAATTCTTGTGTGGACTTTATACTCCAGAAGCAATCGAAACCGCTGTTTCTCTTAATTGCCATACAATCAGTAAACCTCATGGCATTTACTGAAGCATTTTTGCTTAAATCAAATGTCAATTTACTAAAAGAAATAGGCTTAGTACCCTGCATGGGTGCTCATGACATTCGATGAGCACAGGGGTAAAACCAAAGTGTTTAAATATATACTAACTTTATATACTTACTTTGGGTAAAACATTTAGCCAATTTGACGATAAAATACTTGAAACAGCGATATCACTCATGTAGAAATCTCCCGTGAATTTTCTTGAAAACATCCTTTAATCATAAATAAGCCAGCCTCTTGCCTTGACGGTGTGTATCTGATGGCGAAGGTTTATGTTGCATGCCGAATCTGACTTTGACATCCATATCAAAGTTAAAGATTTATTTCAGCTGTGCCATTTGTGATCATCAAACATGCATGTCAAATGCTGGATAATGCATGATTTTCTAATTATCTTGTCAAAGATGAACATCAAATGTTGAATGCATAAATATAGCACAACTATGAAAAAGAGTGAATATAAAAAATAAATGTTTTTTAAGTCACCATGATTATCATTAGAAATTTGAATACCTAGATCAATGATTGCTACATGTATCACTATTAGAAGCATATCGTAAATGAAATTACAGGAAATTCGAAATCACCATGGACGGGGTTTTTTCAAAGCTGTTCACTCCTGATGCTTTGATGATCATTCTCATCTACCGAACTGCGCAAGATGCGATAACAAAATACCAACTTAGAAGCTTTGAGAGCTCCAAAGCGATTTCTAATCTGTTTAAAATTTAAAAAAACTACAATTGAAGATCAGGCAGAAAGCAAATTTTGTGCCATTGACTTGTGAAATTTCTCTGAAGTAGAGCAACACTTAGGAATTCCACGTCACCATTTCACAGCTGCAACACCACGCGGTTTGAAGAATGGTTTCGGAGAAGTGGTTGCTTCAGCATATTGAAGGCAAATTGATGAATTCATGTATTCGTTTTACTTATCAACCATTCATTCCAATCGCTCATGATTCGGAATTTCTGATGTAGTATATATGCCGCAAAATGGTAAGGTCAAATAACTTGTCTAATGCCATGCATGACAGCATAGGAATGATTTTCTAACTTTGGTTTATCAAAGGTCGAAGAAAATGTTGCATGCATCTGCCAGAGTAAAATGTCTTTTTCGGCCAAGTGTATGTCGAACTTGGTGCCAGCTGAACCGCACTGAAAGTTCCATAATCTTCCGGATGCTCAGAGTAGATGAGGGTGATCTAAATGCACCAACTCTCTGTGTTATATGTCTGTATTCTTCATGTTTCTCACAGTATTCATCAGGATTACTTCTCCCATGTCTTTTTACAATGGAATTTCTTTAAGTTGCTATAGTTAGTCACAATGACATCTCATTCGAAGCTTCTTAATTCTATTAAATGGCAGAACCCAAGGCTATGGTACAATCTTCAAGGCTATGAGGAAATCGAGAGCCCCTGTAGGATTATTCATTGATAAGCGTCAACAATAATGTGCATATCAGTTACGCATGTTTCATTTATATGCATATCATTATCATATAAATGCCATTTTGTAATGTTGCGATTTCAAATAGTTCCGAATAAACGCCTACTTGCTTACTTAATGTGCTCTATTAAATGAAATTCGATGCATTTATTTATGTTATCATTTCATTATTTAACGCAGCAACAGCATGTTAGCTCCAGTACACTTTTCTGAATTTCTTCCATTTCTACCAATGTCTTCCAAAATTCGGTGAACGAAATTATTTCTTCCGACGTGGAAAAAGCCGGTATTTTCCGCGGAAAACCACCTCTTGGAGGAAATTGTCAACCCTGCTTTTGAGTATTTGTTGAGGTAGTAGTAACCACCTCTTGTCGAGCTTAAATTGTGCTGAACAATATTCGATATTGTGCGATTCAATATTCATATGTTTAGATGGTCTTCAAAAGCGTGCTACTAATGCAAACTTTCAATTTCTATTGCCGAGAGACTGTTGTATGGCAAAATTTATTGAAGATAGAAAATCACTTAATTTTCTGCTTTTGACTGTTTTATCCTACTTTTTACTGTCAGCATATCTGCGTCAGGCTTTATCATTCAGAGTATGGCAAGAACGCGAGAGCACCGGATGCCCGTACCATAAAGCGGTGGCACACAAACCTGTTGACCAGTGGTAGTGTGGTGACTGTCAAGCGGGACCGGTCATCTTCTGAACGAACGGAGCAGAATGTGGAACGAGTTGTGCAGCACTTCGAGGAGGACCCAAACGCATCTACCCGTCGTGCATCTAATGCGCTTCAAGTGAGTCGCCGCACTATCCAGCGCATCCTCCATGAGTATGGATGGCATCCGTACAAAGTCCAGGTGGTGCAGCGATTACACGAAGAAGATCTGGAAATCCCCTGACCTGACGCCTTGCGATCTCTTCTTGTGGGGTTTTGTCAAGTCCAAGGTTTACCATACACGGCCAACATCCATGCAAGACCTGAAGGACCGCATCATACAAGCATTTCAAGAAGTGACAACTGAGATGTGTCGAGAAACTGCTCTGGCCTACCAAAAGCGACTCGAATCCGTCCTCGAGTATGGAGGAGGACACGTTGAAGTTCGACGAAGTCTACTAACACTTTTTCTTATGTTTTTCATTCAATAAATGTTTTCTATGACATTTACCTTAATTCGTTTTGGTCATTATTGATAAAGACGTGGGGAAATAAAGGGAAAAGTTTATCATTAATTTTTACATGTTAAGATACATTGTTGGTATGTCAATTTTACTACATGTCATTCGATCAATAGAGTCAGAATTTTCTGACAGTTCTCAGTACAACGGGTATAATCATCAAAAATCCTATACTCCAAACTAGTATAAGTCGAAATTTTATGACTATAGGATGAATATTTGAGGAGTAATAAAAGTTTAGAATCCGGCGGTTTACGTGCGCCACCCTGTATATATACGTATATGTTGATGACAAGATCAATATTTAGGCATACACTAGTAGTATTACCGACATAATCAGTGATAATGATATCGTTATAAGTATTGGTGAAATATTGATGATAAGTTGCTATCGATAATACAGGTATCGATATAGTATATATCAAAGAATGTATGTCGATGTTAAATATTGTTTAGAATATTGATTTTCCCTACCGTACTTTTCATAAAAATATCGATCTCGCACCTATATTTTGCACACTCCTATGTACACATGTACTTATACATTATATTCGGTAGCTCATAGTAGGAGACCGCAGCCTCAGAGATTAATTTCTGTCCTTAGAGATGACTGCTCTCAACAAAATAAGCACATAACGATATGATTTGTCGGAGTAAACGGCAGTAGCCCATTGTTTCATGGCGCACACATAACGACTGCTGGCGATAGGCAATGTAAATGACCTTTTATCAATCATCGTTCGTTACTCAGTCTCCCCCGTGAACAATAGGTCAGCTGATCCAAACATCAACAGACGACATCAGCTTGCGCAGCCTGCTATCGATCGAGCAAATTTCCCAAGGCGACGCACACTGTCTTGGTTACACATTGACTAAGCGAGACCATCCTACTTCCTCATGTCATATTAGTGACAGACAACCACTTGATCTCACTCATTTCGAATACTTCATACCATGGGACGAGTGAAATTAAGTCCGGTGTGGACACACTTTGATTTGTCCTCGCGTGAGAAGAAGGGGAAATGTAGACATTGTACTACCGCAACTTTCATAAGCACAGCTTCAACAACAAACTTGCTTTATCATATGAAGAAACATCATCCTCTAATAAACATTTCATCTGAAAGTGCAAGTGGTGCTTCTAGCAATAGAAATATCGATATTAATATCAATAGAAATATCGATATTAATATCGATAGTATCGATAAAGAATTTTGAAATATCGATAATATCGATAATGAAAATTTCACTATCGTTTTAACCCTAGACTTGAGCCATCGATCCTAGGCCATCGCTCTCAACTGACATTTATAGCACATCCGAAGAATTGGCTTATGAAATTCATTAGCTTCATCGTACATGAAGATTCTGTTGGTATTAACTGATAAGTATTTAGATTTGGAAACATAGCAGCTAAGGTACCGGGTACATGTACCATAATGAAGCATATCTTTCTAGGAAGAAGGGAGGGAAATGGGAGATAAAGACGAGTCCTTATGTATGTTCAAATTGAATTCGTTCACAGGTGGTTACTGCTGCAACAACCCATTAGCAAACATTATTTGTTTGTGGTGGAATATTTTGTTTACTATTTTTTACTTGCCTTCTGGATTTTCCCAAACACAGAATCGACGGAATCTTCGAGGATAAGGCTCACCAATTCTCTCCTTAATTCTGCTCCTTCTGTTTGACCTATAGGACCTGATGAAAGAGATATTGATATAGAAGATGATGAAATATGTAGAGATAAGATCACCCACGGGTGTCAAACTCACCCGCATCACAAGTGGATACGTGAGATATCACAAGGAAAACAATGAGAGCGTATACAAGCCTCATTTTAAAAGTAAATGCTAGCCAGATCGACGCCACCTATATAAAAACGTTAATTATATTGCCATATTGTTTTCTCTCATACGCGCAATCGGAATGTGTGGAGATCATATTCATATATTGAGCTCAGAATGTGAGAGAAGCCACAATGATAAGAATTGTTGCACCAAATGTGTGACGTCATGGGACTTTTACAGACGGCATCCAGTTTAGCAAATATCATTGCATCGAGGAAAAAAATACATTGTTTTATTTATTTATAGTCTGATATTCTTTGAAGTTACCGATCCATTACTATTCGAGCAAAGTAAATGTGGCAAAGTGAATATATACATGTCAGGACATTTATTTTGTATAACTTCCCCTTAAAATGTAAAACTTTTCCCCTATGAGCTTTGCTCCAAAATTCAACACGCTTAGAAGTTTAAAATAAAATAAATGAACCTCTTTCAAACTCGGAAGCACATTAGGCACGGAGCCTTTCTTTCATGTGGCCAAGTTGTCATTTATCCACTCTCATTCTTTTTGTGCTTAGTGTTTAGCAAGAATGCAGAGTGCACCTATTTTAAAAGTCTTAGGTCTGACTCGAACAAGGTTTGAACCAAGGTCTCCCGGACGCAGAGCGAACACCCTACCACAAGGACACATCGCCGGTGGTTAGTGTCAGTAGTTGCCAACCGCATGTGTTCGTTAATAAAATTTAGAGAAATTCAATTAATGTGAGCTTATTATTACGAAGGAATATTAATATCATGAATACAAAATTTAGTCAATTCAGAATATTGAGGGAAAGGCAATTAAGTCAAAAAATATTTACTATACGAAATCTTCTCAATATATTTTTGGCTATCAAAATCATAGCCATTATCAAGAGGACTAAAATATTTTTAAACGATAGATAGAAAATACAAAATTTGATTTAGTAGCTGTAGGAAGGAAATCACATGACCTGAATCTTATAATGCTGAGCTTTTCAATGATATTCAAACGGAAAGATATCTTTCAGCAACAGTGTACGGTACCAACGGCTAGATGATTCTTCCCTTTTCACATTTAACCTCATAAACATAATTACGCATAGTAAAGCATGATATTGGATCTTTGATCACACAACTTTTAAACTTGCAGATCCTGTTATTCTTTCGTGTACGAAAATTTCCCAACGAAAAGTTTCAGCGAATGATCCACAAAGCATCTAATGTTTTGTATGACAGCCGGTTGGGAAGCCAAGCCAATAGTGGAAAACACTCCGTTGTCACTGAGGTCGATGTGCTGTTGAAAATACAATCGTAAAAGCTGCACTGAAGATGACAATCGAGCTGCTACTCTGATCTGCAGATGAAAGTTCACTTGATATGACGGAACTGAAATCAGCACCGTCGTGTTCCGATGAATTTTTATGCAAAAATTCTGAAATTGCTTTTTTCCATTTATTCATTGTCTTCATGCCTTGTGATGATGTCTTCACCTTATCTGCTTCTTCAGAAGATTGACGATCGATGTTAGAAATTAGTGGATTATCTTCTTTTCGTACAATTCAATCTCTTACTTCAATCTCTTCAATCTCAACTATCTCAGTGGACTGTTTTTCTTCCGTGTCATGAAAATATGGAATTCATTGAACGATACAATAGTAAAAGCTCCAACCTTCATGAAGTTCAAGAACAGACTCAAATCAGTTGATCTAAATGAAGTTTGCTCATACTGTGACTGCTAATACGTGATTTCGTATAAAATGATTTGACAAGTGCATTTTTATACCTGATGGTAAATTTTTATTTAGATACACACTTATATTCCATAGTGAAGATTCTCATCATAATGAAGATCAAGAAAAGTTTCAATGTCAATGATCCGAGTGAATTTGCCTATACTGTGACCATGATCATTAAAGTGTAAATTTTGTATAGATGACTTTGTTACATTTATATATACTTGTATAAACTCATTGACAAATTTTTGAAACATTTACTTCTTCAACTTCTTTCATTTTGACTGGTATATATACATGTACGTATGATACCTTGATAATTTAGTCACAATCTCCACCAAGTCGCTATCTCAGAGAAACAACGCATGTAGCAGATTCAACTTTAATAGCGCGTGTGCCCCCCTCTAGCTCCAATACATTCAGTAATCCGAGATGGCATGGATTCATAAAGTTTCTGAATGAAGGATGTTTCAAGGAGAAGCCACTGCTCTGTCAGTCTTTCAGAGAGAATCTTCAGGGACACTGGTGGAAGTGAATAGTGGTCTCTCACTCGCCGCCCAAGCTCGTCCCAGACTTGTTCAATGGGTGACAAGTCAGGTGAGCGTGCAGGCCAGTCAAGGGTTTGAATGTTCAATCTCCTAACAGTGGCAATGACAGCCGAGGAGCGATGTGGTCTTGCGTTGTCGTCTTGGAAGACGAGATCCTCCACCCTGACCACTGGGGCAACAACAGGAAGCACAATTTCATTGAGATACCTCTCTCCAGTCAACGTGCCTTTGATGATAACTGCTGTCGTTCGTCCGCCATGCCAAATGCCACCCCACAGCATATCACTTCCACCACCATATCTGTCGTGTTCTTTAATATAGCATGGGGCAAAGCGTTCACCTGGAAGACGATACACTCTGACACGACCGTCACTGAAATCCAGAGTGAATCTCGATTCATCGGTCCACAAGACTTTCTGCCGGTGATGGTCATTCCATGAGCGATGGGCATCACATCAGGCAACTCGTCTTCTGCAGTGCTCAAAACTCAATGGAATTAGGACAGCTGGTCGTCGCGATTGAATTCCAGCTTCTCGCAATCCTGTAAGCCATTCGAGCGCTACAGTCTATATTTGAAGCACTCTTCCAGTGTACGACTAGCTTTGGGACTGACACAAATCTATTCCTCTTTGCAGCTAAAACTAGACGTGCGTCTGTCCTTCCTGCAGACTTTCTTGGTCGACCAGATCCCTTCTTCTTTTTAACATCTCCTTCTGCTTTCCATCGACACCACCACCTCCAAACAACGACTCTCGATAGTTGCAGCTCTTCGGCAACACTCGCACAACTTCTACCACAACGAATCATTCCAAAATCCATGCCTCTGGTAAACTGATCGTGTGCCATTTTATTTTACAAAAGCTGGATTTCAGTTCACGTTTATGTTCAATTTGTAAAAGCAATTGCGACAGTTGTATCGATATCAAAATTTGAAATTTGACCACCATAGATCTTTCTCCATTCTCTAATGTGTTGAATGGTAATACATAGAAAGCGAGATATTGCATCATACCTGAGAAAAAATGAAACAAACTTCAATTCAAGCCAATGATAGTTTGCTTCATTAATTATGTCAATGAGTATATATATATATATATATATATATATATATATATTGATCATAAGTAATCGCCATGAGACTTAATAATAAAGATAAATTAAAAAAAATTCAACGTAGTCTCAAGATAGAAATTGTTTATTCACGAATTTTCGTCTAAGACTTCATCAGGTGAACGAAGTAAATGTACATGAAGTGAAATGACATTGCATTATAAAGAAAAGTAACAAGAGTTCAACACGTGTACAGTATGCCCAGGCATGGATTCCTTAATAGTAGTGGCCGGGATGGGAACTTGAAATTAGGGAAATACGGAAGAAGGGTCACTACCGCTCGCTCGCTAAAGGTGTGGATGGTAGCACGCAGTTGATATTTGACATGCATAAGTACCTAATCGCCTTTTTTTGTAATCATGTGCACTGTCTGCCTTGAGAGAACAAGCACATTGTTCGCATCACTACCTTTATATTATCAATACCACGAATATAATAACTAAAAATTCATAGCTAATAGTTTATTAGCATTAAATGGACCTTCATCTCAAGAGGATAAACGTGTCTAAATTTTGCAGGATCAATTTCAAATTATAATAGCAATACATTCTTTTATCCTTGGCTATCGATAAAAATGAAAACAATCAGAATCATAAAAGAAATCGCTTAGTGAATTGAAAAAGTGAATTCAACACAACGGAATTGACAATTGATATGTCATACAAAGTTATCTATTATCAGTGTTGTCAACTGACTTTTCAAGAAACTCAGTTAAAACTAGGTTAACCAAGTTTACCAGAAATTAACCAAGTTAAGTTAAACTCGGTATACTGAGTTTTTCAAAAAAAACTCGGTTATAACTCAGTAAAATAATTCGCTAAAACTCAGTTAACTCAGTTACATAAAAATCCATGTAAAACTGTCAGTATATGCATAGGCCGTCTGAATTTGATTCTGAAAAATTGCATGTTATAAGCGCTCCAGTCAATAACTTTTTCATGAAAGTTTGGGCGTATTCACAGGCAGTTGTAGTCTAAGCATAAAAGCAAAATGATAAGATACGCAATAGGTAGATGAAAAGAGAAAAGTAAAGATGGAAACTTAGAAAATGAAAGCATTATCTTGCAAGGTTTAAGAACGTAACAAAAGAGCTGATCTAAATTCGCACAAAAATATATGACTAGAATGACTGCTACTTATAAAAGTAACCAATGTGTAGACTTTCTATGGAAGGATGAGTCTGTATGTTTATACAAAAAAGATCTGTTTTAGCAGGCATAAGCCTGCTACAGCCTATATACCTAAACTAAACTGTATAGCTTCAAAGTTGCGGTACATGATTTTGTCTATAATTGAGATCTAAACTTCATTACTTGTTGTAGCTAATTCTAACAGTCTAATTTCCTTTTTATTTTCTTGAGAAACAATTTTGACAATTCTATTCGCTAGAGTATATGGAACGTTATTTAATGTGTGCCTAGGGTGAGCCGAGTTATAAGGTACATAACTAAAACCATCTGTTGGTTTGTAAAAAATATCGGTTTCTACTTTATTCTCATCCCTATAAACCAAAACATCCAAAAACGTTAATGCTAGGCTATTAGATTCCATTGTAAATTTTATACTATCATTTAATCCATTAATTACATTATAAAAGTCCGTAATATCTCCAAATCTCCTTTCCCAAATAATCCAGCAATCATCAATATATCTCAACCATGTATTCTTAATTGAATTACTTATTTCTTCATTATGAATCTCTTTAAGAATTCTGTACATGTTTACTTCGATGAAACCCATCACTAAAATGGCATAGGTCGGGGCCATCTTTGTACCCATGGCAGTACCCCTAATTTGTACATATAAGTCATTTTCAAAACTGAAAAAGTTATTTTCTAAAACGAACTTGACCGATCCCAAAATAAAGTCATTTGAAAACCTTTCCGAAATTAGTGATCTACTATTTTGGAGCCAATAGGAAATAGCTTCCATACCCAATTCAAGGGAAATGTTCGTATATAATGAAACGACATCGAATGAGGCAAAAATTGCATCATTTCCAATTGCATCAAGATCCCGTGGCAATTTAGACAGGAAATCGCAGGTATCTCTACAATAACTAGGGAGTGATGTGCTAACCGGCTTCAGAATTTCATCTACAAATGAACTTAAATGATTCGTTGGTGAGTGGCTACTAGATATTATAGGTCTAAATTTCAAATTTTGTGGAGGTTGAACCTCTACGTGACCATATCGATCTGGAATTAGTTGACTAAAATCGTTTGCATGCTTATGCAACTTAGGAAGACCATAAAGGAATGAAACTTCAAAGTTAAATTTTGTAAGGTAATTGAATTCTCTCTGAGAAAATTTACAAGTCATCTTATGATCATTACAAAATCGCTTGATCTTGTTGACAGTTTCATTCGGGTTATACTTATCTAATTTTCTGTACGTATTATCATCACACAAATGTTCGAATAGAATTCTACTTTTGTAAAAAGAATAATCTAAAATGACGAAAGATCCTCCCTTGTCTGATTTTGTTATATGGATAGACTTATTATTTTTCAATTCTTTAAAACAAACATTCTCAGATCTAGACAAGTTGAACCATTTTCTACAGCTCTTTTTCGAAACTGTTGCAGTTTTATTCTCAATTAAATCGATTGTCGTATCTAAATTCGGATTTAGACCTTTTCCCGGAATAAAATTGGAATGATCATAAGCCACCTTAATATCATCATTTTCAAATGTACTATCTTTGAAATAATCATTTAATCGCAATTTTCGACAAAATTCAATTACATCAGCTTCATTTCCAACCGCATTTCGATTTGGATGAGGAGTAAATTTGCAACCTTTTTGCAGTAAGCTCTTATCATTATCTCCTAGTTCTAAAGTTGAAAAGTTGAAAGTAGAGATACCAATTACATTAAAAAAGAATTTGAAACATTTTCAGCTTACTGATCATCATCACAGTCATTCAAATCAGATGTATCTGGATTGTTTCGATTATCTTGATTTCTAAAGTTTCTCCGGAGAAATGATTAATGAAATGATTATTTCAAAGATAGTACATTTGAAAATGATGATATTAAGGTGGCTTATGATCATTCCAATTTTATTCCGGGAAAAGGTCTAAATCCGAATTTAGATACGACAATCGATTTAATTGAGAATAAAACTGCAACAGTCTCGAAAAAGAGCTGTAGAAAATGGTTCAACTTGTCTAGATCTGAGAATGTTTGTTTTAAAGAATTGAAAAATAATAAGTCTATCCATATAACAAAATCAGACAAGGGAGGATCTTTCGTCATTTTAGATTATTCTTTTTACAAAAGTAGAATTCTATCCGAACATTTGTGTGATGATAATACGTACAGAAAATTAGATAAGTATAACCCGAATGAAACTGTCAACAAGATCAAGCGATTTTGTAATGATCATAAGATGACTTGTAAATTTTCTCAGAGAGAATTCAATTACCTTACAAAATTTAACTTTGAAGTTTCATTCCTTTATGGTCTTCCTAAGTTGCATAAGCATGCAAACGATTTTAGTCAACTAATTCCAGATCGATATGGTCACGTAGAGGTTCAACCTCCACAAAATTTGAAATTTAGACCTATAATATCTAGTAGCCACTCACCAACGAATCATTTAAGTTCATTTGTAGATGAAATTCTGAAGCCGGTTAGCACATCACTCCCTAGTTATTGTAGAGATACCTGCGATTTCCTGTCTAAATTGCCACGGGATCTTGATGCAATTGGAAATGATGCAATTTTTGCCTCATTCGATGTCGTTTCATTATATACGAACATTTCCCTTGAATTGGGTATGGAAGCTATTTCCTATTGGCTCCAAAATAGTAGATCACTAATTTCGGAAAGGTTTTCAAATGACTTTATTTTGGGATCGGTCAAGTTCGTTTTAGAAAATAACTTTTTCAGTTTTGAAAATGACTTATATGTACAAATTAGGGGTACTGCCATGGGTACAAAGATGGCCCCGACCTATGCCATTTTAGTGATGGGTTTCATCGAAGTAAACATGTACAGAATTCTTAAAGAGATTCATAATGAAGAAATAAGTAATTCAATTAAGAATACATGGTTGAGATATATTGATGATTGCTGGATTATTTGGGAAAGGAGATTTGGAGATATTACGGACTTTTATAATGTAATTAATGGATTAAATGATAGTATAAAATTTACAATGGAATCTAATAGCCTAGCATTAACGTTTTTGGATGTTTTGGTTTATAGGGATGAGAATAAAGTAGAAACCGATATTTTTTACAAACCAACAGATGGTTTTAGTTATGTACCTTATAACTCGGCTCACCCTAGGCACACATTAAATAACGTTCCATATACTCTAGCGAATAGAATTGTCAAAATTGTTTCTCAAGAAAATAAAAAGGAAATTAGACTGTTAGAATTAAAAGATAAATTACTGAAACTAAATTATCCCGAATCTCTTATCAATAACGCTTTTCTTCGGGCCCAGCAGAGTCAAACAACAAATTGTAACAGACTAAATGAGTCAAAGTCAAACGTAAACTCTGTGATCCCTTTTATTACAACTCATAACAAGAACAATCCCAACATATTCCAAGAAGTGATTCTTCCTGTGAGCGGTAGCTTGAGCTTAATTGAGTCATTCAAGGACAAGAAAATAATGCGTGTGTTCAAGCAACCGAAATCTCTTCTTAGATCTCTTTTTCAGAACAATAGGAAAACTATAAATGGTGTCAGTAGGTGTGGTGAACCCAGCTGTGCATGTTGTGAAACGATGATAGTAGGCAAAACAATAGTATTTGATGTCAATGGTGTAAGTAAATGTTTTACTATTAATTCCAATCTGAACTGCTACTCCAGTAATGTGATATATGTCATTCGATGTAAGAATTGTCAAGATTATTACATAGGGCATACTGGAGGTAGTTTTAGGAAAAGACTTACGTTACATAGACAACAGATGTTTAGACCTCAATATACAATTTTGGACGTTAGTCGTCATATATCTATGTGCGCAGCTACTACATCTTTACATAATAAATTCGAAGCTGCACCAATTTATAAGATGTCACCATCATCCACAAGGATTGATCGGGAGAACAAAGAGAAGATGCTCATATCTATGCTGCAGCCTAACCTAAATAAATCATGACTACATGAAGATGCTACTTCTATGTGCCAATTCCCCGATTGTAGTTTGCATTAAACTATGTATAATTTGAAAATATATCCATTTAGTTCATTCCCATGACTAGCCTCTAAGAGGTGAAACCGGTCGGGAAATTAGATCTTGGTTTTTCCTGAGTTGTGTATTCATATATATATATATATATGTATATATATACTCATTGACATAATTAATGAAGCAAACTATCATTGGCTTGAATTGAAGTTTGTTTCATTTTTTTCTCAGGTATGATGCAATATCTCGCTTTCTATGTATTACCATTCAACACATTAGAGAATGGAGAAAGATCTATGGTGGTCAAATTTCAAATTTTGATATCGATACAACTGTCGCAATTGCTTTTACAAATTGAACATAAACGTGAACTGAAATCCAGCTTTTGTAAAATAAAATGGCACACGATCAGTTTACCAGAGGCATGGATTTTGGAATGATTCGTTGTGGTAGAAGTTGTGCGAGTGTTGCCGAAGAGCTGCAACTATCGAGAGTCGTTGTTTGGAGGTGGTGGTGTCGATGGAAAGCAGAAGGAGATGTTAAAAAGAAGAAGGGATCTGGTCGACCAAGAAAGTCTGCAGGAAGGACAGACGCACGTCTAGTTTTAGCTGCAAAGAGGAATAGATTTGTGTCAGTCCCAAAGCTAGTCGTACACTGGAAGAGTGCTTCAAATATAGACTGTATTGTGAGGACTCCCATCCAGTGAACTCTTATCAGGTCATGATCATCACTCTTCAAATTTGTAAATATAGGCCATATAGATCTCACGTATTTTGTATATGGGATATGATGTATATCATGATTACTCTGTAATTTTGTAAATATATATATCTCATGTATTTTCATTGATGTTAAACTTTGCGTATACATATGTTACACGTGTTATGAACGCTTGCTTTTAAGTGCCCTTGCGGCCATCGCATTGCGTTTTCTGTATATTTCAGATTAAACATTTATGACGTATTCAATATTCGAATCAGCAAGTCTTCACAACAGTTATCTTTTCGAGTATGGATTGCGGGTTGTGAAGATATTGTAACATAACCGATTTAATAGTGTAGTGATTTTGATGTGTTTTTGGCTCGATAGCTCTTTTCATTTCCTTATCTTCAATTGTTCAGCAAAATTACACAATAGAAACACAACAGAAAACATACCAGTATTTGAAAATCGTAAAACCGGTTTTCGGTGTTTCTGAAAAATAGAAAATACCAGTAAAACCAATAACGGCAATACAGGTATTGCGATCCCTTGATGACGAGCCATATTTAAGACTAAAAGAATATATTTTAATAATAGCTGATTGTAAAGGGCTCAAAGGCTTTTTATAAATTAAAATTATATTTGGTTGGGAGCTTGGGGAAAGATGAAAAGCCTCGAGCAATACACTGTTGCTGGGAAATGTCTTTCCGCTTATACATAATTGATAAGCTCAGTGTTATAAAATTTAAGTCACAATGAGATTTCTTTCCTACAGCCATTAAATCAAATTTTGTATTTTTTCCATTTATCGTTTAAATTTTTTATATAATTGATCAAATATTTCAGGAGGTTCAAATCCATTGATAAAAAGAAAAAACCAAGTTACTTGGTGCCTCCGTACCAGTATATTTTTTTGATCTGTTTAAAAAATAAATAGAGATACACTGAAGTGCACAGAAGTTGCACTGTACTTCGGCCTTTGGCCTTCAAGGTGCGATGGTTTTAAAATAAATTTTTTTAGTCTCGTTGAGAAAGGCCATGATTTAGATAGCCTAAATATATTGAGATTGCAAATATGATTTAGATAAATATAACTTGGCTTTTCCATCAATCGTCTGAAAATTATGATGCACAGCCAGGGGCACTCTCAGAACAAAATTTAGTGATCTGTTGCTTTGTTTTGGTGTGGTGAAATTTGAAAGTCATTCTAGGCGATGCTATAATTTTTCACCCAAAGCGATTTTGTAGCAGTTGCCACTGATCGGCTGTCTGATAAAGAATATCAAAGTCGGAGCCAAGCAGTTGTTCTTAAAAGAACAGAAAAGATATAACCCCGAAACGCTGTTCCAGTTCCATAAATTAGACCAGTTATACTTCCATTTTTGAAAGGATTGATTAGAAGCGCAGTTTCACAACTCCTTTCAAGAGCTGGGGACAATGCATCTCTGAGTAGTATAGGGTATGACATCCGGCGCATCGCTTCGCTTCGCTCGCACTGGATGTCACACCTTGCGAGATTTCAAAAATTTACGTAGGCCTAGTCTATAAATTTCAAAAATTTAGGTAGTCTCCAAATTTCGAAAATTTAGGCGGTCGAAAAATATCATGTGGTCGAAAATTTAATTTGTCTCAAAATATCACGTAATCAAAAATTTAAGTTGTCTCAAAATATCGCGTAGTCTAAAAAATATCGCGTGGTCGAAAATTTAGGCAGATGAAAATTTAAGTTGTCTTAGAATTGCACATAGTCTCAATATACCAGAAGATTGTATTCAAAATATTTCTTTAAAAATGGAAACCTCAGAAATGGAAGAAACCTCGACGGGACGGCGACGACGAAAAGGGAAGAAACTTCGAGAATACATCCTTCGTTATCACAATTAAAAATAACTGAATTGAATAAAGAAAAACACAAGGATAGAGTTAGGTATATGAAAGATAAGGAATCTCAATTATTATTAAGATTAGAGCACTATAAAAAATTAAGAAAGAGATGGTCTAAAGTTAAGAATGTAACACAAGGTATTGGAATATTCTTGACAGTTTCTTTAGGCGCTCTTACAATTGTTATATCTTCAGGTGTTTTAGTAATTCCAGTAGTTGCTACTGCTTTAACAGGTGCGGGTGCTTTTACAACTTCATTTGTTACAATGTTAGATAAATCTTTAATAACTAAGAAACGAAAATCATTAAAAACTAAACATTTACATAGTA
The DNA here is from genome assembly GCA_907163375.1 of Prostheceraeus crozeri. Classification (NCBI taxonomy): domain Eukaryota; kingdom Metazoa; phylum Platyhelminthes; order Polycladida; family Euryleptidae; genus Prostheceraeus; species Prostheceraeus crozeri. Next base: position 897,100 of record CAJQUW010012670.1, read on the forward strand.
AAGAAGTCTATGACAAATTGCATTACTACTTTCAAAGAGTATGTGATGATAATGTTATTACGTTAGATGAGATTGAAAAATTTGATCAAATAGCTAATGAAGTAAATCAAATATCATTTCAATCACAGTCAGAAAAAGTTAATGACAAGAATAAACAAGATGGCAAAATTTCTAGTGATGGTAAAATTTCTAATAAAGAAAATGATAAAATTTTTTCGGAAGAGCTAAAGACCTTAAGCGAAAATTTAAGCAAAACTTTATTAAACAAAACTTAAAACGAAAAGATGTCAGACGCCAAAGCAATAAAAAAATAATTTGTTCAGTAAAATGTTTTTGTTGTATTCCAATGGTACCGCAAAATTCAAATATTATATTTTAAAAATGGATAAAATATAATATGAAAAATATAATATAAAAATAAAAAAATAAAAAAACACAATATAAAAAATGGATAAAATTAGAGCTGATAATTTTAAAAGAATTAATCAATTAGAAGAGTTAAAAAACAAAGAAATATTATGAAAGAAAACCATCTTCAGCATAGAATGTATAAAGCTGGTATTCAATCTGATATGTTTGAAAAAATGCAGCAGACCCAGCAAGTAAAAACTGATTTTGAAAAAACTATGGAACCATTTAGAATTCTTGAAAAAGAACTTACAAATAATGATAAACAAATTAATATAACAGATCCAGCACAGAAAACTATATTAGATGACTATGGATTACTAGAATCAAACATTAATAAGAAATTACCAAAATCCATGCAATTTGAACATTCTATTTCATTTATAGATGGAAAAACAATACCTAGATTTTATCTCGGACAAAAAGAAATATTTCCACAACCTTTTCGAGGTTAAATTTTTTCACCAGATAAATGTCCTTTTAGTTTAGATAGAAATTTTGTTGATCTTGTAAGAGGAGCAGTTTCAAAAAATTATGCTGTAGAAGATCTCATAAAATATAAAGCTATGTTAGATAGAGTTAAAGCAGGAAAACCCCTTAAACGTTATAGAGAATTAGAAAATTTATTATCAACGGGAGTCAAAGTAGGAAAAGGTTTTAAAACTGAAACAACTGTATTTTTGCCAGATGATCTACAAGAATTACTAAATAGATTAAATATTTTAATATCTGCAATAAAAGAAGGACATAATTCTAGTTTCAATGAAATTCATGCTATATTGAAAAGACTGTTAGAAAAGAAGATTCTAGATAAAGAGGATTATAAAAGTATAGCTGAAATATGTTGTTGTTTTTAATTTTTTTATGAAAAAATATTTATTCAAAATTTTAACTAAATAATGTGTTCAGCAGATTTTGACAAAATTAATAATCATTTAGAAAATCTAACACAGATTTTTGGGTTCATCAAAATTTAGTACGACGCTAAAAATTATAACAACTACTTCATCACACACTTGTAATTTAGAACCCATTCTACATTTGGAACAAAATAAAAATTATCAAATTGCATTGACTAGTTTCTCCACATTTAACACTATTCAGAACGTTATCAAAGATGTGAATGATCAATTTAGATATTCTACTGATAAAGGTAAAACGTGGAAAATACTAACTTTTCTTCCTGGTTCTTACGAAGTTGAATCAATATCAAATGAAATTAAGAGACATTTAGGTATACCATTTAAAGATAAGAAACAACTACATTTTGCAGTTGAACCGGCAGTTAATAAATTTTCTCTTACTTTAGACGAAAATCATCAAGTTGATTTTAATCATGATAGATCATTATCAAAACTATAAGGATTTAATAAACAAACCTATAGTCAGGGTTATCATTTAGGTGAGAAGATTCCAAAATTAACTGAAATAAATTCAATTGTTGTACATTGTGACATTATTGGAGGAGGATATATAAATGGTAAATTGTCAAATTTAATATTCAGTTTTCCAGCTTTTACTGTACCCATTGGTTATAGACTAAATGTATTTCCACAAACATTAATATATTTCCCTATTACAAGAAAAACTATTAACAACATTAACATAAAAATCACTGATGAGAAAGGACAAGAAATAAATTTTGGAGGTGAAGAGACTATGATAGATCTTTTGGTTCGAGAAGTTTAATTTTCTTCTTCTTAAAAAATAAAAATTATTTTATTAAAAAATGAGTGAAGTGATCCATTAAATGAAAAAAAACTCAAATTTAATCATCATCCAAATTTATCTAATAAAGTTTTGTCAGTTATTCGTGGAAGATCAGGCTGTGGAAAAACATATCTATTATTTAAAATTTTAACGACTCTAAAATTTTTTGAATTATAACAATCTTATAATTTATACAACAACAGCTGAACAACCCGTCTATCAATTTTTAAAATATGGATTTGAAAATAATCTTAAAAAACAGCAATTGCTTCATTATTCAAAGAATATGAAAAATCTGAATATAAAGAAGAAATAAGTTCGTGGTGTGAAGAAGCAGCAAAAATAATCAGTTAGTAGAATCCAATAAAAATAAGCATATAAAGATACAATTAATAGATGATAGTGGTAATATGCAAGATCCTAGTAAACTAGATAAAACAATGAAACATTGTGTAATTTTTGATGATTGTGTTAATGATAGAAATCAGTCAGTACAGAGAAATTATTTCACAAGAGGTAGACATAATAACTGTAGTGTTTTCTATTTAACGCAAAGTATGTATTTATTAGATGGAAGTGTTATTAGAAAGAATGCAAATATATTTATACTATTTCAAATAAATGCAAGAAACTTAAGTGATTTGTTAAGAGATTTATGTATAAGAAATAAAGATGAATTTAAACATTCGTGTAACAATGCTTGGTAAAAAGATTATGGCTTCATTACAATTAATATTGATAAAAAAATTCATGATAGTGTTATCGAAAATATTTTCGCGGAGTGATCGAATAATTTTTTCTTATAAATTTTTTATTAATAAAAATAAAAAAATATATGTTGAATGCGCACAAGATAGAACATGTACCAGTTTTAAAAGATTATTGTCATCCTACAGACCCTTTCAATTCGAAGAAAGAAGTTAGATTTTATTATCATCATAAATACGTAGCGTTCGTTACAGATTATAAAACAAAACATGGTATCAAACCGTGTGTTAAATCAAACACCTTTCCCCTGTGTTAACGCAGTTTCAGAGTATTTCTAACATACAATAATTTATGGTCGTTGGTGAAGAAAGAAAATTTAACAAAGCATGAATTAGAAACATTACATCAATTAAATATTCCTGTGTATTTGTAAAAATACATTTTTTCTTTTAAAAAATACATTTTTTCTTTTAAAAAATATGAATGTTGAAATGTCTCTCGGACTAACGTCTAGGATTTATGAATTAAACAAGAAACAAATTGCAGAGTTTGATGCACAAATTAAACGTAGTAAACGTATTAAAAAACAGAAAAGTGGAACAAAAGAAATATTAGAAACTCCTATTACTTATTTTTTGATGATAGAATTAAGGATGAGCGTGGTGATGATTTATGTGATTTATTTAATCCAAATGAAATTAGATATGAAAATGTATCTTCTATTAATGTAGTAAATGATATGCGGAAACTTTTAGCAAATGGTAAAATTATTAATTTACTTGGAAAAGTTATTAAAGATCAGGAAACTATAATTCAAAATTTTTACGTAACCTTCTGTAATAAAAAATCATTTGAAACATGGTTTTCCAATCTGGATGAGAAATCAGATAGTCAGGAATGGATTTTTATGAAGATTTTGGAATGAAGCTAGTACAAAGATCACATAGAGGTGCAGGTATTAATATGAAATATAAAATCAAAGAATATTTCGGCGAATATTGTTATATTCCTTCTGAAGATTTTTGTTTTATTAAATGTTATAATGTTTTACGAGGTTTTAATGAAGAACAAGGAGAAATTATGAAAGAAATGTTTAATAATTTTTTAGATGAAGAGAAAGCCACATCTAGAACAGGAGTAATGTCAAACTGCAAATTTTCTCAGTTCAATAAATTTTTTGGAGAAAGTGTTCAGTATTACAGTCCTTCGAATCTTCATTTAAATCCCAGAGGAATTGAAAGTTTCATATTTATGTTTATTACAATTATTTTCACGTTGGTTCAACAATTGGACACTATTGTTTAATTAATAAATCACATGAATTAAAAGCTATCAGAGAAATTGTAAATAATTTCAAACCAATATATAAAACAGTTACTGATGAAAATCTAACAACGCGTCCATATAAAATCATAACAAAGAAAAAAATTGACTATAGTTCAACATATATTTGGGATCTCGAAACTTTTCCTGATCCTATCTGTTCAACAGCTCATCCTATTCCTTATGCTGTAGGAGCTATTAATTTTAATAAATTTATATGTTGCTTACCGCAACAAAGATTGAAAGAATTAGAAACACGTTTGTTAAGTGATATGACTAAAATTAAACTAACAAAAGATGAAGATGAAATTAAAAAACTTAATAAACAAATTAATGAGTATAATAATTTAACTGAATTAGGATTTAATGAACTTCAAAATTGTGTGAAAATATTTACGAGAACTGAGGATGATGAATGTCCAATCGGGGGAAAGTTTTTAGAAGATCAAAACGTCGCAAAAATCAAAAACTGAAATAATTATTCAGTCTCTACCGGTTTCAATTGGCAACAAGATGACAGAGATTGGCCAGAGGACGCATGTCTGATCCATCAATTTTTTAAAACTCTTGGAAAATTTAATTATTAACTTTAATACCTCACAATTCATTAGGTTTTGATTCCTATTTTCCGATAAAAGCTAATTTTAAATTATCTAAACCGCCTCTTAAAACTTCAAGAGGAATATTAACTGCTTCATTACAAAATCCTCATACAACTGAATGTGTTTGTTGATATATTCAAAAATCTTTTAGATTTAAAAGCAATAATAATAATATGAAAAAAAATTCACCTCTAGGTAAATTAGCACTTCAAACTATTATAATGAAATGTAGTTATCAACATGTAAAAACAAGTCTTTCTAAATGGTGTGAGAATTTTAAAATTCCTACCAATGTGTGTAAATTAAATTATGAAATTGGAGACATAACACATGAAAATTATAAAGAAAAAGAAAATGAATGGAAACCATATTTAGTTAACGATATTCTTTCTTTAGCTTTTTGTATCTACAAATATAATAATGTTATGCAAGATTTAGTTGGTGAAGATAAATTAACAAATTTAACAAATTTAACATCCTCAACTTTAACATTTAACGGTTGGATGAAAAGCGTACAAAATGACAATATAAATATTCATTCTCATATAGATTTATGGGCTAGAAATTATGTTAGAAAATCTGTTAAAGGTGGAAGAGTTTCAACAAATATAAGAAAATACACATCGCCATTTTGTAATATCTTGTTACCAATATTAAAACAGTATTTACCTGGAAGTAATTTATTTAATAGATTTAATGAAACAGTATCGAGATTTAGGAGATAAAACTGAAATTTGTAAGAAAATTTCAAATCAACTACTTGAACAAAAAATGAATTTTTAATAGCTTTTGATGCCACATCTTTATATCCATCAGCTATGTATGATGAAAATTCAGAGTACCCTAAATCTGAATCAGCTAGAAAATTTCGTCAAGAAGAAGAACGAGAAATAGTATATAAATTTAATATTCAAACATTTAGACCTAAAACTGGAATATTTACAGTTGCGGTTCAATATCCCAATGATATGTTTTTTCAACCAGTTCCTATGAAAGATAAAGTTAAAAATCAAAATAATTATTCTCATGTAAAAGTAATCAGGTTTAGAGATGGTATATGTTATGATGTATTAACTTCTGTAGACATACAAGAAATTGCTAGATGTGGTGGAAAAATCTTACATATTACTGATGGTATAATTTATGAAAAAAATTATCAAGTTTCACCATTTCGAAATTGTATTGAAGAACTTTTTAATTTGAGAAAAAATATAAAACAGAAGGAAATACTGTAGGCGATGAGTTAATTAAATTATTGATGAATTCGCTATATGGCAAAACTGTACAAAAAGATATAACCCCTAAATATCATTTATGGAATGAAAATACATTGAGAAAAAAATTCACTCAAGAAGTAAAAGATTATAAAAAATTAAATGATGAACAATATTTAGCGAAAGTAGAAATGGAAGATGATGAATTTCTTAAAGCTAATATTGTAAAAGATGGGAAGACGTCATTCATGCCATCACATTTAGGTTCTTTTATTCTTGCTCACTCTAGACGAATCATGAATAACTTTATTTTAGAAATTAATGGTTTCAACGAAAAATACATTCATTATACAGATTCAGTAACAGCTGATACGCCTGTAATATTGAGAAAGAATAATTTATTATTTATTTCTAGAATAGATATCATTGTAAACAACTATGAAATCAATCCGTTTGAAATTAATGGTGATATGAAAGAAATTTCATTAGTTGATAATTTAGAAATTTATACTCATAATGGATGGAGTAAAGTAAAAAAAATTATTAGACATCTTACAAATAAAAGTATTTATCGAATAAGAACAAAAATGGGAATACAAGATGTTACTGAAGATCATTCATTGTTAGATGAGATAGGTAATGAAATAAAGCCACAAGAATTAAATATAGGAACAAGTTTACTACATGATAAATTATTTTTACACGACAATATAATCATATTGAAACAAATTGTAAGTGATATTTATGTTAATGATCCACTTAATTTAATATGTAAGCCAGCATTTATAGAAGGGCTCTTTTTAGGAGATGGTTCTGCTGGAATCTATAATTATAAATCAGGAGTCAGATATTGTTGTACTTTAAATAACCAAAACCTTGACCTCTCAAGTAGATTAAAAACATATATTAATGAAGCTTATAACAATGATTGTAAAATATATGATACAATGAGATCATCTAGTGTATACAAACTTAATTTTCAAAATCCAAAACAATATGCCATATACTTTAGTGAAAATTATTATAATCAGTTTAAAGAAAAACGTGTTCCTTGGTATGTTCTAAATGCTGAATATAATATTAGATATTAGTTCTTTGTTGGATTTTATGCAGCAGATGGGAGCAAGAAATCTTTTTTTACAAGGAAATATGCAACTATTCGTTTTACACAGAAAAATAAAGAAAGCTTTAGTGGTTTATTCAATTTGGCATCATCTCTAGGTATTAATTTGGTAGTAAGCGAAAGACAAGATAAACCATTGTGTTTTACTGCGTGTCAAGTTAAAAATGATATCATCAAAGATGTCACCACTGTAGGATATTTAAATAAGATACCACAATATGTTTATGATATTGAAACAGAAGATGGCGCATTTAATTGTGGTTTTCCATTAATTGTAAAAAACATTGATTCAATATACATTTCTAATGAACTCTTCAATAAATTAGATGCTGCTGGATATGTTGGGGGAGACTTGTGTCAAGGAAAAAAGGATTATGGAAATGGCGGAATTTTATTTTTGCAATGTTTATTGCACCTAAAGTAAAATATTGTATTACTGTAGATCAACAAGGAAGACTTAGTGAAAAGAAAACATTTAAAGGATATTCAAAATATAAAGTAAAAGTAGAAGATTTTATAAAATTATATTCGGGTAAAACATTATCGACTACAGTTAATAAACCATGGAAAAGATCTTTAGAAACTGGAATTAGTATTCCTGATAAAAATAAAAATACTGAAGAAAAAAAATTTTTTGGTCAAATAAATATTCTTAAACGTCAAGCACCTGATGAAAATGAAATTATGTTACCTTACAACGGAGAAGATATTCAAGCTGAAATATTTCAAACAATCGTCAGTGAGATAAAATTTAAGCGATTATGATGACACATGGGAATAATATTTTTTTTATTACATCCAAAAACTTATTACATCTAAAAATTTCATTACATATGAAAATTTTATTACATCTAAAAAATTATATCTAAAAAATTTATATCTAAAATTTATATCAAAAAAAATTAATTAATTATAACACTTACACCGTTTATTATTGGTTTTTATCTTCAATTGTTTGTTTTGCTACAGCTAATGTAGATTTGGCATCAGATATTATTGGTGTTGCTTTTTTTCAAGGCATTTCTTTGATCATCAATTCCAGATTTTAAAGATTTTAATGTATCATTATCTTTTAATCTGTTAGGTATTACTATACCAAATGTTGTAATTGTTGAATATTTGTCATAGATCGAATTTCTTGAACAGGTTGCATATTTTGACCTTGTTGAGGTAAAAATAAATTTTTTAATTGTTGTGATTGACGAATGTATTCACTATATGTCATAGGTAGTAATTGTTGCATAGGTTGCATATTTTGTTGAGATTCTTTTATAAGTTGACCACATGGTGCATATTTCATATGTGAATATAAGAACGCTTGATTTGTAAAACGCATATTACAAACTTGACAAATTTGAGTCATTTCCATTTTTTATTTTTATGTGACAAAAATTTATTTTTATTTCCATGACATATCTTTTATTGTTAAAAATGATGTTGCCAAATGTTGGTGGAGGTGCATGTATCCCGAATAATCGTGAATCAGAAATAGAAATAGAAAATTATATCATGAAAACTGGAGACGTTTTATCTGGTCCATTACATCTTTCTATTCTTCCGCAACAAAATACAGAGTTAACAATAAACAATATGTTGATACACAAATCAATGACCTAAAAGAAAAATATATAAATGATGTTTTGGTTCCACTGATGAATGAATTAAAGTTGCTTAAACTTAATGACAAATCATTAAACGAAAAATTATTAAAACTTGATAAAAAGGATAGATGGCTAGAAGCAGATATAGCAAAACTTTTTAAAAATTTCTGAACAATCAAAAATTTTAATATTACTTTCTATAAAGTCAAAATCTACAGTCACTAAGAATAAGCATCATATAAAATTATTGAAAGAACAATTAGAAGATGAAATAGAAAATCTACCTGAAAGAATTAAAAAAAATTTAAAGCAGTTACAAACTACATTCCAAAAAAGTGTTGATGAATTGAGTTCTAAAATTACTCAACAAATGAAAAAGATGAATAGAATAATAAACGAAGTAAACTCACTTAATCAAAAAGTTGATAAAATGAAAACTCTTAAAATCAATTTAGAAAATGAATTAAAGGAAAATTATAAAGGAAATAAAGAACAGTTAGATGCTGTTAAAAATCAGTTAGATGTTCTTAAAGTTCAATTGAATGCTCTTAAAACGGCGTTGAAGATGAATCAGGAGAAAATGCAAGTCAATAGAAAAGAAATTAAAATACATCATACGCTGCCTGACGCAATCGATAAAGTGCAACAGAAAATTAATAAAGTTATCACGCGGTTGTTGTCCATTTACACACGTAAATCTTAATCCAAAACGTGAATATTTTTCCTAAAAGACAAATATATTCCAAAAAAATGCCTGTAATTTATAAACACAATCTTAAACATTTTGCTTCAAATCAAAAAATAGCACATGAACCATCTATGAAATCTGTTTACCATTACAACAATGTAGAAATTATTCAAAAAGAAGCAGATAGTGTAAACACCGGAGCTGGTGTAAACCGCGCAGCTAGAATATTTTCTGGTATCGGAAGTCTCGTTAACTTGATTAAAAATTATAAAGATTTGATTACATCTGCTGCAAAAGGAGAAGCTGCTATAGGTAGTACAGCTAGCGCAATATCAAATGCTGTTAAGTCTCAAAACGAATTAAAACAACTAGAAACTATTCGTAATCTTAAGAATGATTCTGAAGAACTGAAAAAATTAAAAAACTTTCAGAGGAAACAAAAAACAAAATTGCTAACATAGCTGCTGATAGTAAACACGAGAAAAAATCAATTGAACAAATAAGAGGTAATGGTTTAGCAAAATTCTAGAATATATTCGAAAAGGAAACCTAAGAAATTTTTTTCTGTGTGTGAAAAAAAACAAAAAGTCAAATTATTTTTTATAAAAATGTCTTCTCTTGTCGAAAATAGATTTAGATTAGACGATCCTCCGTTCGTCAGTTACAATCAAAAAAGAATGACTATATAAGAATTGCTATGAATCCCGGATCTTCTAGTAGAGTAAATACTGGAGGAGATTTAATCTTTGAAGTTGATAATCAACAAAGTTTTTCATATTTACCTGATTCCTTTTTACACTGTGAATATTCTTTATATAGTGATGCTAATTTTACAACACCATTACCAGATAGCGATAATATTGCATTAGAGAATAATTTCTTTCCAAGATTATTTACACAAATGCGTTTAGATGTTGCAACTCAAAATATAGAAACAATAAGTGATTCTCCAGGTGTAATTGATGCAATGCTTCGATTTGTTACAATAGGTGAAAATAATAACAAGCATGAAATCGAAGGTTGGTTTCCTGATACTAATGATGGCATAATTGTTGATGATTTAACTCACCCTGGAACAGATGCAGCAGGAATTGCGAAAGATGTAGAAATATTGCAAATCAATTAAATAAAACAAACAATAGTGCATATAAAGAAAGACGTGAGTTTAACAAAAAAAGTAAACAGACAGTAAATTGGTCATTGTCTCCATTATTCGGATATTTAGATTATGATAAAATATCATATCAATTAAAATTTAAGTTAATAATTCATCGCACAGCAAATAATGAATTAATCTTTTATGGTAAGACTGGAAAAAAGGCATATTTAAAAATTGATAGACTTGAATGGTGGATAAAGCTATTACTCCTAGTTTAGAGGTTGAATCAACTATTGCAAAAGCATTAAATACTAACAAACCAATTCCAGTAAATTTTCTAAAGCGAACTGCTAGTTCTGTAACTTTTTCCAAACAAAGATTTAACTGGCATTTTACTAGAACTTCGAATACTCCAAGATATTTATTGCTAACTTTTCAAAGAAATGATTCTCAAGTTTTGATAAGAACAACAATCTTTTTCATATCAATACAATTCAAAGTTTACAAGTTGCTTATGTCAAACCCGATATCCAATTGATCCATTAAGATTCGATCATACCAATAATCAATTTATGGAAGGATATGATGCTTATCGAAATCTTTGTATAGAATTTGGAGTTGAAGCACAATTAACTCCTGGAGATTGGAGACATTTATATCCTGTTTTCTGTTTCGATTTAAGTGCACATTCTCAAGATATTGTTAAAAGTGTTTGTGATGTAACAATTAATATTAAAAAGAAAGATTCCACAACTTCATTGATGGCTTATGGTTTATTGCTAGAAGATGTAAAGTATTCTATTGAAATTCTTGATGGAAAGATGGCTAGGATAGGTTAGTAACCTGAGGACTTTTGGCCCGATCGGCTAAAGCCTCTGAACAAAGTTCTATAGGTTAATTAAAATTTTCGGTAACTTAAAATTTGTTCTCAACTTAAAGGTTTTTCATAACTAGAATAGATTGAACTATTTTTTATTAAAAATTCTTAACTTAAAATTTTTTATTGAAAATGTCGCAAGCGAAAAGTAATAATAATGAAACTGTTGAATTAAAATTACGTAACATTGTTGACAAAAATACACCTAAAACTATTACGATAAGCAAAAAGAAATATTACATAAGTAAACCAATGATCAAAAATATTAAATTACAAGAAGAAAAGAATGGTGGAATTCTCCCATTAATCCCATTAATAATAGGTGGCATAGCAGCAGAAGGAAGTGTTGCAGGTGGGACAGCTGGTATTGTCCAAGCAGTAAATAAAAATAAATCAGAGAAGGCAGCATTAGAAGAACAAAGACGTCATAATAGAGAGTTAGAGAAAGTTGCTAGGGGTGAAGGAATAGTAGATAATTTTATTAGTAAATTAAATTTAGTTGATAAAGGAAAACGAGTTCTCAAAAACATTCTACATAATGTTGATGATTTAATAGAAATTAAAGAAACCAAAGATGGTTCTGGAATATATCTAAGTTCTAGTATGATTAGGTAAGACATTTATTTCATTTTATATTTAAAAATGTATTCTACAAATTCTACAAGTTCTAAAAATTCCGAAAATTTAATGAAATTAAAAATTTCTAATTTAAATATATTGAATTATCTCTTAAAAGTACATAAATCCCCAAATTGTCAGCATTCCGGAGGTGACATACAAAAAACATTAGAAAACTTTCTTGGATTTATTTGGAGTAAATATTCAAAAGAAAAACATCTTCCTGGTCATTCATATACCGGTCCAGGAACTCGATTAGATCGATGACTAGATGAGAATAATAATCCAAAACCAGGTGAAGAACCAATAAATAGAGTAGATGACGCAGCTTACAGGCATGATTTAGCTTATCGAAATCATGATCTAAGTTCTCGACATGCAGCTGATAAGAAGATGATTCAAGAATTAAATCATATTCAAAATCCTACATTTAGAGAAAGAATTGAAAGAATGTTTGTTAAGAAAGCTTTGCAAGCTAAAATATTGTTCGGTCAGGGTTTAACCAAAACTCATAACTCTGAAACCTACGCCTCTGAAATTCATAAAGAATATAGAAAGTCGAAATATCTATTGAAAGTAAAAGTATTTAATAAAGATGATATTTGGAGTGCTGATCTAATAAATATGCCGAATGAAAGAGGGTTTAAGTACGCATTGACCATTATAGATTTATATACACGATACGCTTGGGCAAAGCCTTTAAAAAACAAAAGTGGTCTGTCAGTTAAATATGCGTTTGAAGAAATCTTTAAGGAAAGTAATAGAAAGCCGAAGAAATTGTTTAATGACAAAGGGTCTGAGTTTTATAACAGAAATGTTAAGCCATTATTTGAAACTGTTTATTCCACAGAAAATGCTGGCAAAGCTGTAGTAATAGAAAGGTTTAATAGAACTTTAAAAAATAAATTTCTAAGAAATTTACAGAACAAGGAAATCAGAAATGGTTAAAAATATTACCAGGAATTGTAGATCATTACAATAATAAAGATCATTCAGGTATTGAAGAAACTCCAAAAAATGCCTCTGATGATCCTGATTTGATACGAAAGAAAATATTCGAAAATAATTATTCGAATGATTGTAATCCGAATTTACAGAAGCGTAAGCCGAAATTTAAGATTGGAGATAGAGTACGAATATTTAAGTATAAGAATAAATTTGAAGAAGGCTTTGTTGGTTATTGGACTAAAGAAATATTTGAAGTTTGTAAAATAAACCAAACTTATCCGATTACTTACGAAATCAAAGATTTAGATGATGATGAAATCACTGGCAGATTTTATGAAAACGAATTACAAATAACCGAGCTTTAACCTTTAGGTGGCGCTTTAGCTAGCTTCGCTTGAGCTTTAACTACGAGTATCCTTTAGCTAGCCATCAGAACTAACGTTTTTCGGGAATTAAATTCCCTTATTCAACCCCCTTATTCAATTCTAACATAATATCAAGAAATGGTACTCCTTCCTGTAATTTAAATAAAACATAAATACATAACTGACCGCAATAAGTAGTTCCTGGTTTTTGAATTTGAAATGTATTATAAATTCCATTTCCAAGTAATTCTTTGACTTCATTTGTTGGAGGCAATCCATATGAGTCGAAATAGTAATTGTCACCATTATTATAAGACATACCCGGTGACCAATGTACTCCTTTTTGATCTGACGTGTGGAGATTTGTTACAAAATTCACTTCAGGTACATATTTTATCAATAGTAATTCATTTCTCCTCAATATGTGAAAATTCTTTATTCCCAATTGATCAGCAATTTTCTTTAGATCAAAACTCGTAGTTATTTGTTTACCGTATTGTTTTAAGAACTCAGTCATGTTAATCATTTTAAATGGAATGAAATCTATTTCAGAAATTTCTCAAAAGAATTGGCGTGTAGCAGCTGCCAAAATTGTGACAGCTGATAGGGGTGAGGCAAATCACAGACAATAGCGCATAATGCTGGTTGTGAAATCTCATTCACACTAGAAGAACAAAATAACAAATACAATCTAAACACAATAGACATATGGGAGAGAGAGAGAATAAATGAATGAATGAATGTGCATTTCTATTCATTTTAGTTTCCATAACAATCATTCATGCGACATTATTTTGAATGGAAAAATACACCGACTGTCGAACCATGTCGGCACTTTTATCGACAGCCATGTCGACAAACTTTCTGACACTTTTTCTGGCTCCAAGAACGGTTTTGGTGTAAATTTCCATTAGCGTTCAAGGTCATTCTATTAAAAGCATACGGGAATTATTCTCATTGAAGACAAACAATTGTTTTAAAGAATGCATGTCATTGTGAATACAATATTCCTATAACAGACAGGATCGAGAGAGAGAGAAAGAAGTCACGCTGCTCCGTGAAAAGTTTTAATTGTGTTGTCCAACCAAACAATGTCATGGCATGATATACATATCATATAACACGGAACAACAAAGACAATGAATAGACATCAGATCACTCAGACAATTAGCCGCATCACGAGAACAATTGTCGAGTGCGATTGTCAGTTATGTCGATGAGTAAGAGGAAAAAGAGATCTCATCACGATCAATTCCAATATCTTGTGTTACATTCTTAACTTTAGACCATCTCTTTCTTAATTTTTTATAATGCTCTAATCTTAAAATAATTGAGATTCCTTATCTTTTATATACCTAACTCTATCCTTGTGTTTTTCTTTATTCAATTCAGTTATTTTTAATTGTGATAACGAAGGATGTATTCTCGAAGTTTCTTCCCTTTTCGTCGTCGCCGTCCCGTCGAGGTTTCTTCCATTTCTGAGGTTTCCATTTTTAAAGAAATATTTTGAATACAATCTTCTGGTATATTGAGACTATGTACAATTCTTAAACAACTTAAATTTTCATCTGCCTAAATTTTTGACCACGTGATATTTTTTCGATTACGTGATATTTTGAGACAACTTAAATTTTCGACCACATGATATTTTTCGACCGCCTAAATTTTCGAAATTTGGAGACTACCTACATTTTTGGAATTTTGATTTTTTTGAAAATTTGTCAATACCTAAATTTTTGAAATTTATAGACTAGGCCTACGTAAATTTTTGAAATCTCGCAAGGTGTGACATCCATTGCGAGCGAAGCGAAGCGAAGCGATGCGCCGGATGTCATACCCTATACTACGTCTATGGATAGTAGCTAAAGTAGTTTACTTGTAGCTCAAGATCCATGCCCAATAGCACATGCCTCGAAATCAAGTTTTTCATCAAATTGCTTCCATCACTAATGCTTATGAAGATGATTCTTGTTTTGACATCATTCTCATTTTGATGACTGGCTAATTCAAATGATTCACTATGTGATGATTCTGATTCTAAATTTTCATATAAATTTCAGTCGCTTTGCTCACCACTGCGGTGGAATGGTGAACTCGAGAAAGGAAGTGAAAACCAAAACACTAATCAACCACAGAAATATCCCTGGTAGTTGTTTTTCCGTGTGCCATCTTATTTTCAAAATTATAAAGGCTCTGTAGAACAGAGCATTGCATAGATTTTGATGAAACTTTGCGGTGAAGGTGAGTGAGGTGCTGTAGAACTTAGTTTGTCTCTACTACTGATTTTTCCGCAAAGATGTATGGCAGTTTTGGCTAGTTGTGTGAATAAAAGGATTGAAATTAATTAAGGGCAAAAATTTTATCGATTTTGTCATATTGGGAAGGCTGTGTAGGGCAGACTGTTTCATGGATTTAATGAAACTTGGTGTGGTGGTGAGTGAAGACTTGTAGAGCTCAAGCTTTGCTCTATTGTGCTTTTTGCGAAGATGCGTGGAAGCTTTGGTCAGATGCGTTCTTTTTATCGTGATATTATTTATTTTGTCTCTATAGTAAAATAATCATTAACCCATAATAATCAATGCCTAGAAGTATGTCAATTGTGTTTACTTCTGAGGAATGTAGCCTAGGGTCTGCGAGAGTATACTATTCAAGCTTTGTCCTGATTTGATCGGATTCGATAGGGGCTCTCATCTCATTAGCTTCCAATGAGTTTCCATCAATCTGAATACTACCACCTGCTGTCTTATTAATGTCAGCTGCAGAACGGTAGGATGAAATACAGTTGCGAAGGTGTGAACTGACAATTGCTTGTGCTTGGTTTGCTTTAATCCGATTCTTTAAGCGACTGATTTCGTTATGATAGGAACGGCTACTCATCGTGTGAAAAACAATTCTGCATTTAGCACTTAGATTGGGTTTACCTGCATTTGCTGGTTTAAATGATGCAACTGCTATGGGAAAATCGCATATTTGGTGCATACTGATGCTAATGCAGCATCATTACCTGAGTCGGTACGAGAATATTCATGAGCTATCGAAACTGAAGAACGGTCATGAGGATTACTTAATTTGACCGAAGATTGGAAACGAATTGGACAAAGGTTTCTTTTATGTGTATTTTCAGTTTTACAATGAGGACAAAAATTTGCTTGTAACATGCATCAGTCATGTGATTTGATTTCAAACATCTCAAACATCGAGCACTCAAACAGTCAATTAATTCTCTACTAGTTCGATACTGATCACAGTCTTCACTCCGATCCAATGACCTGATGCTTTGCAAAATAAGTATGGTAAACTAGAGTTGTGCTTTTTGGTTGCAAATTTTCGATTTTCAAAACTGCTATTTTTGAACTGCTTTTGTGAGCTACTGATATTATGACGTGGAGCGTCTTTGTTTTTATTTCTATGCTGATGTTGCTTACTTCTTGATTGCTGAGGTCTGTTATTATATATAAGCAGATGAATTATTTCTCACCACTTCTGCTTTTCCGTAAAATGCCTGCTCAAGATTACTGACAGTATCTTGAGACGGTATCTACAGACAATTCTTAATCTGGGTGGGAACAAGAAGAAATCGCTACGGAAGGTTTACTGTCACACTCATAGAAATTCTATGAGTGTTCATTTCTATGGTCACACTCAATTTCTTCTGAAATCATTACGTACTCACGTAAAATTTTTCTTCAACTTCGTCACATCAAGATTATCAATGCCTCCGACGACTTTGGCAATCAGGGATCTAATCAGAGGCGGCTCGTGGGTATTTTCTATGAGGAGGCAAAAAATGAAAAATTAGAAATTAGATTTTAACTATGCAGCAAAAGCCAGAAGTAGTTTGACACGCTTCACAAATGGATATTTTAAAATCAATTAATTCCCAAAATTAAAGGCATGTGCTCGCCAAAATAAGTCATACAATATAGACCTGGTAAATTATAATGTAAAATATGGCCTACTTTGAAAATGACAACACAGAATGAGTTTAGCAAGGCATTGTAATGCTTATTCATTGTACAAAAATTCTAATCGACTCTGCTTCATAGATGCAAATTCATCGATAACTTTATCGTAGAAAATGGCGTTTTTTCAATTCCTGAAGTTTTTCACTCTCAATGCTGATGAGTGTTAGCGCACTGAAGCGCTCTTGTCCACATAGGAAACCTCCTCTGCTGCTTTTTTTTTATTTTTATTTCATTCGCAGCGGACGCCATATCGAAGCAGCAGTACCGAACGTCGAACGCGAATAATGGCTGAGGCATGCCTCCCTTTGACATTGTAAACAAGCAGCTGAATGAATCAGCCAATCACGTGTCATCAAAGTTCTCTACCGCGTATAACAGTGTGAGGTGAGGCACGCCTCCCTGTGTTGTGATACAGCGAGTTTGATATCTGCGCTGCTGGGCTGAGGCGTGTTGCCGTGTGATCAATGTTACTATTTTAATGAATTAAACAAAATAGAGTAGAAAAATGTCAGGAATATAAAATATCTTGCCACAGAAAATCATGGGAAGGCAATGCCTCCCTCGCCTCTTCTGACGAGCCGCCACTGGATCTAATGTCATGGGGAAGTTTCTTAAACGTGACGTGTTCATGAAGACAAGCTCAAGATTTTTGAGATCGACTCCTCTAGCGCATGACAACAACTAATATCAAGCTCTTCCGTGAATGCTCTCAGTGCCACAAAACCCATGGAATTTGTGATGATAGGCAGTTTTTCCAATTTTTCATAACAGGCTCTTTTGAGCATCGCCTTTGTGTAATATCTATTTTCCAAAATAGAAAGTACATGTACAAGCTTATACTCAGAATCGGCCTTAAGCTTTTCTATTGACTTTCTGGAAGTGGGTCCTAATGCGTCTTGGAGGTAACGCAATTTACGCCATCTATCAGGTCTTGGTTGTACATGGTGGTGTTCCAATCTGATATAAAGTCTGGATAATCCGTTGGATTGTCATTGAGCTCGATCGGCTTAATGTGGTGCAATTTTGCTGAGGCCATATTAGATTTGATTCTCACTCTTTCTTTGCTATGTAATTCCTTATTCAGTTGCAACTCAAATAGACCCTGGTGACACTTTTTGTTCAGCTATAATTGTTTACCTATGGCGTCTATCAGTGCACTCCTTTTGGAATTTTGCTTCCGATTCAGCTTTTGTGGCAGCCGATTTTTCATCTGCGGCATCTAACAATAGAAGCAATTATTTTCTACTTTATCTTCACTTGCCTGATTTTATCAACTAACGACTCATACTGATTGAATTAATGAAATGAATTAGCCTTGTTTAAACTCGGAAGCACATTATCCACGAAGCCTTTCTTCCATCGAGATGGCATCCATCCCGATCTCATTCCTTTTGTCTTGAGTGTCTAGCAAGAATGTAGAGTTCACCTTTTTTAAAAGTCTTAGGTTTGACCCGACCAAGATTTGAACCAAGGTCTCCCGGACGCACATCGAACACTCTACCTCAAGGCAACAGCGCTCGTGTAGCCTCGTATTCATTAACTATTTCCACCGTTTGTTGCTCATATTCTTCAACGAGTTCATCATCAATTTGCGTAATAACGTTTGCTGACTCTGCAATGGCTTGGTTATAGTAAATGTTGAGCTCAGACAGTTCCTGCTCTCGGTTAATTATTTCCTCTTTCAATGCGAAATAACCTACGTGGTCATGTTCGCTTATAATGAGGCTTTCATCATTTTTACGCATCTTTGTTATTGTATGCTTGGTTTCAAATTGTTTTATCAATCAACCTTTTGCATGTCGTTAATAATCTTGGGATGTCCTAGTAGGCTATATAGCAAATAGAACACAGAATAAAATGCATTTAGAGGGCATGGAATAAATTCACCTTAGAGAGCGAAAAAATGTGTAGATGAACCAGTGAATTAGGTGAAAATGTTGTAGAAATATCAATAAAACAATTTTCTCATATTGAATATAGAACTCACACACGCTCTGCTACCAAATGTAGCCATAAGTTACGCAGTTGAAGAATTAAAATCTATTTACTGGAATTTTAAATACGTATATGGATTTAAATTTATATGCAATAATTGTCATTGAACAAACATAGCGCAGGTACATACAAGCAACATGTGCCACATGCACACGGCCGTATAACGTTACTGCGACACATTGTATGCATAGGCCCTACACAACCCTGCCCAATGCCCATATAATGTTGAATTACTGTCATATGAAAAAGATTCCCGAAACGTAGTGTGTCGCATACCCTGAAATAAATGAATATCACTATTTATAGCATCACTATTATCGCATACCTCCAATATTACAATGCCAATGCTTAAATAACTACTCTGATGATGTTTTGATGACTGCTCTGTGTCGAGATGTCGAGAGATAGCATGCCTACACTTTTCACATAGAAATCAAATGCAGGAATTGCCGCACCGTTGTTCTTTGGAATTGATAACTGATACTAGTACACTTAATTAATTGCTGGGCAGAAGAATAGAAACTAAGTGTATCATAAATATAACCATGCTTCTTATTGCAAACCTCATTTTGTCTCAAATAAATAATTTATTGAATCTTGTGAAATAGCATCTCAGTAAAAAGAAAACTTTCAAGATAACTAAAGGCTAAAAATGATAACACAGTTTCAAGTGATTTTAAAAAATCAACTTAACTAAGACATTTTAAAGGTCATAAGTATCACGACGAAATTGTACAAGTCGGAATAGACGCTGCACAGTTCACATGTATCCGAGTTAAAGACAATCAAATAGTTGGTACAAAGACATGATTATACCTAATAGCTGATGAAGTGGCAAGTATATATTGCGACTTAGCATGATAAAGCTCTAGGTCATTGCCGTGCTTAACAGCAGCACAGCACTAATATACAGTTCATATGTACAGTGCAGTAGGATAGATAATATTGTACATTATTTGTTCAAAATGTTTTATGCCTATTACTGTCAGCTGCTACAATGACACCATTATGAAAGAGAATCAGAATAATTGATGAACTAAACGATGATTCATGGTTGAAGAATCATATTCCATATTGAGCCCGGGCTTATTAAAAATTTAAGAACTGAGCTTATACCCGGGACTAGTTCGATGTCCCTTGTCAGTCCCTCGCTTCTAAGCCCGGGATCCCGATTTTGCAGAAAATTGGTTTTTATGATCAATTTGATGTATTTCTAACACATATAAATAGATTAATGGACAGTCAAATATTGTCATTGGCACATACCTTATTTGAATTTGTTTTCATCGGACTGAATCGAATGAAAACTTGCTTTCTATCTCTTGTGAGTCACAGGTATATGAGATCATTATTTTAATTTATAGTTATAGCTGATTAATGAATCAGTATTATACGAATGTCATTCGTACGTAGGATTGTAAAGTTAATTTGTGCGAAGTTAATCGATTCCGCTACTCGATTAATCATGCCCATTGTCCATACTGCGGAATCAATCGCGAGATTGCTGAATGACCAAGAGTCGATTGAAGACCAGTAAATCTTCTTGACAGTGAAAGAAGAAAGCAATTATTTATTCTATTGAGGGCCCAATGCCAAATATTCTTAGATGACTTTTCATTGTGCTCCAGTGCTTCCGTGGCACTTCAGTTGCATAGAGCAAAATCGCGTTCAGTCTATTGATTATAAGTAAGTCAGACAAAGCTTGATTTGCTTCCACTATTCCAGAACATAATTCGTCGACTGAAATAAATTTTCTCAACTTTAAATGCAAGGGTCACGTGGCCTTAAAGCTCGGAATCAAAATTAACAACAGTAAGAAACTCTGGTTAGTTGTTCGCTTTAAAAAGAAATAATTGACCTCAATGTGTAGACTAGCTTGAAGATGAAGAAAGTAAGAACAACTAGGAGCACTATCAAGATATCATGCCAGGTTTTGAGTGCGCCTTGAAAGCGCTCAAGTATTAAATCTATTTTACTTGACATGAAGGGTTTGATCGCCTATACATAAATATTTTGTGTGCTGTGTTTAATTTAATGTTCATACTAATATGATTCCGGGCAAGAATATATTTCGGCTTCATATATGATAATCCTATTATATCATATAATACACATTCATTTCTCATTTGCTTTTTCGTAGGGCCCTCAATGCGTCGACACACTGTCCACAATCAGCAAAAATTGAAAACACCATGCTCTTTCCATAAAAGCCCAGTAAACGTAGCAGCAAGCTCGATTTAACTATGAAAACGAAACACAGACCAATAACGCCTTTCACACTCGCTGCAACGTTTCATTTTGTCCACATTCAATGAAAGTAGCTATACAATATTGCAATCAAATATCAACTTGCAAACTGGGATAGATATGAATGGGCTATCCTGTTACAATTCACAGTTTATTGAGATATTTCGGGAGATTTTCTCGACCTAATCTCTGCGCTCTCTGTTTTTATCCGACATTCCGTGTATTGATGTTATCTAAAGATTACAGAAATCTACAATTCATGTGAAACATTTATGCAACATCTGCAAATACATGTATCTGTGCATTGTGTATTGTGCTTTTGCTCACCGGCTCTCTGGATCTGTCATCTATCAAATTATGGCTTAAAGTATGACAGATTATCAATCTGATGAGAAGAGAGACAACAATGGACACAGCATGAGCGATCATCATGCGGTCTAACGTGCCATGTGCGGTGCTGTGTCTGTCAGTGATTTATGAGCGAAAACTGTAGATTTCTGTGGTGAAAAGTTTTCGATATTGCTTAGGACGCATTCTTTTATTTATTCGCAACAATCAATCAGTCCTACACACATTTCTCTCTTGCATGTCTTTATTGAGAAGGATACTTTAACAAACCATATCGTTTCTACATGTGGAATCTCTAGAACTGAAATTTAATTTTGTATCTTTGTAAAAGGTGCATGTTTTCCAGTAGTGTTTTTGGTCGGGGAAAATTATTCGAATAAAATAAAATAAGGATTTTTATTTCATTTTATTCGAATAATGAATTTTTATTCGAATAATACACATTCTCCACTGTCGGCCTATCTCCTCTGTTTTCACAATAAGACGGAACTCGCTTCGCCACACGGCACACAGCCAGATTTCTCTCCACATTGTCAGCTTATTTTCGCTCCCCTTCAACCCGCCCGCCCCGCCGCACCTTCTTTGAGCTTCCCTCTTTGCCTTCCTTCGCAAATCAGAATTGGCGCTGACGTCATTCATTGCTCGTCTGATTCGGCTGGTGGATAGACAATAAATGGAATCTTTATTTTGTCCATTGTAAGGCTTAACTTGGAGAACCGCTGTGCTGTTGCCTTTTATGCGATCAAAAGGGTGCGCGTTTGACTCAGCGTCCAATGAAAGTTTTCCCCATATTGCTTTGGGGACAGTACGGTATTGCCAGCTGTGAATTAAAAACGCATCAGTAAAGAGTCTGAGACCGACGGACAGCATAATATTGTATCTCGCTCACATAAATAGCACAATAACTCCTGTGTGCAGAGGTGTCGCTAAGGAAACAGCATGTGGGGGAGGGTGTTTGCTAAATTTTACCTGATTTACAACTTAGAGCCAAAATTTGCCTGATTATTGCACACACACATACTCACACACATTCCAACATGTTTCATGTTTATATCCTACAGAAGAGGTACCTGCAGTGTTGGATTTGAGGGGAGGGAAAGTGGGGAAGTTCCCCTCAACTGCCTCATCTCATCCCCGGCACTGGAGATGCACCTTCCTTCCCTGAGGGGGAAGAATATTTCCAGTAGATAGGCTTTACATTGCCTCAACCAGATTGATTGAGCATCAGTTCATTATTTTAGTGAATATGAGCAACATTGACAGGCGCAGGCCTAGTTTCCTCACGATTCTTCATAAGCTTAATTATCTTATCATCAAAAATTGACCTTCTTTGTTCATAAAGATAAAAAATAAATTCGAGAAGCAGAAAGTGCTGAATGAAATAATTAGAAGGTAGCGAAACCATCACAAAAAGAGTGGAATCCAGAATGCTATCTTGATTCTTTCAGGGTCTTGATGACAACACACACAGTATTTTATTCATATTAATGTAATAGAACTCTTCACAATCAATAAAATCAAGTTTGGGAACATTGTTTAACTTTCACTCTGTGAATATTGACAGAAGCCCGAATTTTGTGAATTCATTATAGGTCTAATTACAATAAATTACAGAATGATCATCTGCGGAATGTTTGTGTGGATCTTCACATGCGAGACCTACTATGAATTTCTGATGCACAAGGGTATCCACGCACCTTATTTGAAGCATTATTTAACCAAATGCGGGTGGCACCAAATGCATGCACTGGAGAGTCCCTTTCAAGGATCAAATGGGCCTATCTCCTACTTTTTCCATTTATGGTTCAACTGTTTTCAAAATAATTCGCGGGCGTTCTTAGTGCGAGGATGATAGTGGTGCTATATGAATCAATGTCCTCTTTCTTTTGATCACCCTTTTTCCGGCTTTGGTTGCAGCGTTGACCCAAAAACTTCCGTTCGAAAGCTTCCCCCTACTGCTATCATGCTCAAATCCAACACTAGGTACCTACCTAATCATCTAATCGGTCGGAAATGACGCCTTTAAATGAAAAATAATTTAATTGGTGGTTATTTAAGTGGCCAATGAAATGCTGATGATGTTAAGTTAATTTGTGCGCAATTGGATCCCGTAGTATCGACTGTTAAGGAATTTTCGACGGTGTTTGCATCGAGAAAGTTAACACGCTGTAAACTTCTACGCACAGAGAAGACGGTGTGCCTTATTCATACCGTGCGCTTTCCGCCGTGCGCGTGTGAATGACTCGGTATGAGGAAGGTGTGATGAACTCCACCGTAACGATGACGTCATCTCCTCAAGGGACAACGCAATAGCCAGAGCTTACGTGGTGAGATCAAAAATGATTTAGACTCGACCAGAAGGAATAATGCTACGACTTAGATATTTTACACTGGATGACTAATGAGTATATAGGCAACAAATATCGTATTGATAACTTTCATTGATATTTTTTTCTTCAGTATTTTTATCGATTTTAAATATTTAGTATTTTTCAGCATTTTAGTTGATTTTTGCCATACATTTCCTTTCTTGAAAGTATTTTGACGGATACATTTACTTCGAACATGACTTGCATAAACTTCAATAGGGTCTGAGTTGTATTCATCAATGTATTCAGTTGTTTTGATTGTTATAACAATCACGAGCAGTACCGAGTGTGAGTTGTGTTCAAAGGTCAGTTGATGCTGACAATCTTCTGGAACAGCTGCGGCATTGTTCATATGGATTTCGTCGACCGACATCAGCGACTGAATGCCGAGTATTACTGTGAGCAACTTCGTAAAGCTCGTCAAAGTGTTCGAAAACCTCGCAACCAGAATCTTCATCTACTACACGACAACGCGCCCATCCATACTGCAGCGACCACTACAACTGCAATTGAGGACTCAGACTTTCATGTCCTTCCTCATCCCCATAGCTCCGACTTAGCTCCAAGTGACTGTTTCCTATTCCGCTATCTAAAGCATCATCTCAGGGGAGAGCGTTTTGTTAATAGTGAGGATGTGAAAGATGCAGTGATGGAATTTTTCAATTCCAGAAGTCGAGACTTTTTCCACGAGGCTTTTCGAGAGCTTCCTAAAAGGTGGAGCAAGTGTGTAGAGAATGAGGGGATTACATTGAGAAGAAATGACTTGCATTTACTTTTGAAATTAACATTTTGTGGATTAGCTGTTGTACTTTTGTGGCATATATTCAGAGGGGAGTTAAGGAAATGTATGGCAAAAATCAATTAAAATGCTGAAAAATACTAAATATTTAAAATCGATAAAAATACTAAAGAAAAAAATATCAATGAAAGTTATCAATACGATATTTGTTGCCTATATACCCATTAGTCATCCAGTGTGAAATATCTAAGTCGTAGCATTATTCCTTCTGGTCGAGTCTAAATCATTTTTGATCTCACCACGTATATCAATCAACGGTTAAATATACACTACCCAGCTAGGCAGAATGAGTTGCAGGCGTTTCAGCGTTAGGTGATTCAGTGCCAATATTCACTGGCCACATTACAGGTAAGGTACTGGAATTACATTTCAATTCCACTTAGATATTTTAAATTTAGCAGAGCTAACTCACATCGCCTTATGTTCCAATTTTTAAGAAAATGCGAGGCGACTGTTCCTCCTGCTCACATATACAGTCATCCTCGGTGCAGGTCGTTTTCAGCGCGCTATGTTTGACCGCTTTCGCGTGACAAATCAATATCATCAACGGCAACTAACCATATACTTTCTGGTGTCTAGAAAGGGTGAGAATTTCCCGACATTACGATGTGTTTTTGTGACAAGACGTGTTTTTGTGGCTAAGAACAACGTCAGTGAATATTGGAGCTGAATCGCCGGCAAAACCGGCGGTTTGCCTGAAATTTCTCATTTTACCTGAATCTTTTTATTAATTTCATATTGGGGGGGTGTTACGGTCCCCCACACCCCCCCGGTCGCGACGCCTCTGCCTGTGTGCAAGCGTGTGAGCGTGTAAGCTGCTATAGTCACTGCGCGCGCGTCAGTGCGGTAAACTGCTACAATAGGGAAGATACGACCTTGTCGCCTCTCATACCTTGATGCTCTCTGGCTGAGATTCACATCGAAGCATCAGAGTTCAAGCTTCGCGCAGGCGACAATGACAAATTCCTAACTCATTTTCTTCAGTTCATCATCATTAGCATCGGCAAATGTCTCCAATCAACAGGTGACCGACCTTTACTCTTGGAGAAGATCTTCAAGGCGCTAAAAGCAATTCCGCCTACAAGCGTCGAGGCAGAAAGAGTATTCTCTGCAGCTGGACTTTTTGTTACGAAGCTGCGTAGGCGGCTCAGTGATCACTCCATAGACGATTTGTGCTTCCTACGCCGATTTTTCCTCAACAAAAAGTAACTGTCAGGTGCGTTGTGACGTGATTGTGTGCGAACCATACCTATGTATACAGAGTTATAGAACCTTCCTTGTTTTATAATTGAATTTTGTAATAGAAGTTCTGTTTTATGTTTTGAAACGCATAAATATATTCAATTTCTGTTTGAAATTGTCAATAAAAACGTTCGTTCTTATTAGCTGCTTTTCGTCGTCTACTTTATAACACATAATCTCAAAATGGCAAAATAAGGTATTATTCGAATAATTATTCGAATTAAATTTTTTTTATTCGTTTATTCGAATAATGAAAAATCTTTATTTTTTGGAAACCCTATTTTCCAGCAAGCATTTTTTAAAAATTTCTGCGAGGCTTCGTGACGGTTGACTAAGTAAGTAATTAAGACTATTTATTCTTCCATATTTAATCTGTAAACATGATAATATTACTGAATTCATCATCCATACTGAAATAATTCATGATCATCGAATCATGTAATACCAGAGATCATCATTTATGTAGAAATTTTAGTATTCAATGACATACGCTGTGAAAAAATTGATTTGCTGTAGGGCCTAGGATCTGTCCCAAAATAAGAGACGCAGCAAGAGACAGAGGCCAGAAGTCATCGACAGAAGGCCTGTTCACAGATAACTGATCATCCTTAATTAACAGTATTCTCCATTACTCAGGATAGCGAATAGATATTTTTACATTGCATGAAGGTAAGATAACTGAATGACAATAGAATGAACATCATTGAAACGACTGATTCGTCGTAAAGGTGAGAATTTTCGCTGTTCTTGTGGAGTTAATGATCAGTGGCTGGATACAATTGTTCTTTTCCAGATTAATTTTTAAAAATCCACCAGATTCTTGTTTAATGCTGCTGTTATAATATATGCAACATTCTGTTTATGGAGCTAATTATATACACAATGCAGTAATCCATGAATTGCCTCCATTCCCATCACAACATTGTTTATTTATTTGATGAAGTATTCAATGGAAGAGTAATTTTTGCTCAACCATCCCATCAATGACCACCGCGAAGACATGTGCGATTTTGAGCAACTTCGAATATTATTGACGCTGAAAGAAAGAAACAAAATCTTCAACTAAATTAATCGACCAACATTAGATTACAGATCAATTTTGCACTGTAAATCGCTCGATACGAACATTACATACAAACATATACCAAATTCACATACAATTTGAAACTAAAATTTTATAGGAGATTCTCGTATGCTACAGATATCTGGTATGTTATTCATACGAACGCTCACTTACTTTTGTATGTGATTGGTGTGTAGCGATTCGAACTATTCTATCTGTGATTGGCTGTTTTACAATGAAATACGAGTTGTTGGTATATTTTATATACGAGTCCCGATGCAAATTCGTCCTCATTCGTATGTCTCTCGCATGTAGAGCTTTAAGTCACATAGCAAAAACTGTATATATATATTTATATATGCACATATTATATACTACTGTCAAGTTACTTTTCAGTAATACCAGTCGTGAATATTTCTTTTCGATAGTGTGGTATTTGACTAGATTAGATTTACTGTGAATTTTATGGTGTATGTCGTCTTTACTACTTGCCTAGTAACATTAAAAGGACGCTTGGTTTGCTCTACTTAATGAACCAAGTTGATTAGTATCAATTCATTCAAACGACATCTTTTTTGCAACCATGATGACTTATATATATCTCAAACATAACTATTTTTGAGATCATTAATTATGATGTGTTTTCATTTCGGATTGATAATATGCTTAATTCCAAAATTACATTATGCATATTTGTTGATGGCAGTGGCGTCGCGTGCTCCCTGACCATAGGCCTTCACTCGGCATTGGAATACTATTTTTATACAAAGCACTTTTATGTTACATTAATTTTCATAAAAGCTGAATTTTTAATAACAATTTCACAAACATTTTTTAAGGCCAAGTGAATGTACACAGAGAAGTGATTGCTCATGTCGCTTAACCGCCTTACTCAAGGTGCTGAGATTACTATATCCCCTCTGTCCAGACCACATTTTCTCAAGAAAAAAGGAGGCAAGGCCAACAGTTTCTTGTGTTTCTCACGGCCGGTCAGCCACTCACATGTTTGAAATTTTGATGCATTAAAATGTCTTCTGTATTTCTTTCTCTGTGAGTACTTTCAATTTTATATCAGGTGTTGGCTTACCTTGCTTGACGACTGTCATCTTTTCAGTATATTCCCTTCGGACGAAAGGCGTGGTTATGATCTCATCTGCAGTACTAAACGTAGCGCCACATCAATCATGTAAAACAAATTATGGAATTCTACCGAATCTGGGTGTTCGAGTCAGATGCATTACTCTGCTTTCATTGGAGAACGCTCATCATGTGATCGCAGTCTTGTCTGAACGTCATCCATCTGCTACTTTTGACGTAGTGGCATCTCTCACATTAAAAGAAGCTAGGAACAATTGGGTTGCGCTTCCCTTACTATATTTAGGCACCGCGCCCCGATCAAGAGTTGCGTAGAATTTCATTGCTAAAATCGGAGAAGGAAAAGCATTATGTCTATCGGGAAAGCCAATATTGTCGCTGGCGCGTGCGCTTACTGCCTCACACGCAAACAACTCTCTTTCGCTGTCTGAACATCAGTGCTCCGTCTGAACCATAGAAATTGACAACAATAAAACCTCTAGAATGGAAATTAAGCTTCATGCAATGCACAATAACGGCACATAAATCGCACGCATTTTCACTTAGATGCACCTGCCAACGTCTGTATCATTGGGTTAGAATCAGTCACATGAGTAAATCGAAGCTTTTAATTGGTTCTTCATGCCCCAACTTAGTTCCCTGGGTTGTGCCGCGACCTTGAGTCAATTTCCATTCTAGCGAACTTCAGATAAACAGTTTATTTCTATGGTCTGAACACACGACAAGCTTGTGTGTCTAATTGTTCGAAGAAAACAGCTGTGATTCAAGCACGTGCTGCAAAACTGTTCACTCTTGAGGTTGAGCGTCTGATTTTGAGACGGAAAGCTGTGCACAGCTATCACGAGATGCTATCGAATTTAAATGAATGATGACACTTTTCATTTCTATAAATGTTGTCAAATAATTTTTGAGGATGCGCCGAAGGCCTCGCAGGTACGGAGAAGACGCCACTGCTGTTTGATGATTGAATAGTTATTGCTTATTTATGAAATGCCTTAGTTTTACATGTTTTAAAATCGAGTTCAGTATTGTAAGTTTCACTCTTGAATGCCATTATTTCACTACTTACAAAACAGTAGCAGGTACCATGCAACATTAGAGCGATCTTTACTGACAAAAGGCCTTAAATCAACTTATTTTAGATATCATTGATGCTTTGTGTTAACATTGTGCTGGCATGGCTTAAGTATGTAAAACATACCACATTTGAAATAGCATACGAAAAGCATACAAGTAGATACAGAAATATGCCAAAAAATATTTTGGTATGCATCCTTCGTATGTGATTGGTGATGAGTGATTTACAGTGTACTCAAGTTGAAGAACAGCAGATTCAACCTGTCCTCGTTAGTAGGATGTTGTGTCGTCATATCAGACAATCAAAAGCTTTCATCGCATCAACAGAATGATGATCGGTGATCTCATCAAGGATTGACTGTCATTTTTAGTCGATCCAAAAGTCTGGGTCTGACTTCACTTCAAGCGTAACTGAGTCTTGGTTCATGCAGTTCGAGTCGCGTCATTGTTGACGTTAATACGTATCGAGCCGCGTCAAAGTCTCCATTCATGCGGATCGAGTCGCGTCAAAGTTACTGTTCATGCGGATCAAACTGCGTCAAAGTCGCCGTCCATGTTGATCGAGCCGTG
The DNA here is from genome assembly GCA_907163375.1 of Prostheceraeus crozeri. NCBI lineage: Eukaryota > Metazoa > Platyhelminthes > Polycladida > Euryleptidae > Prostheceraeus > Prostheceraeus crozeri. Next base: position 927,154 of record CAJQUW010012670.1, read on the forward strand.
TTAAGACGCAGTTCATGCAACTCTAGCAATCTTGTCAGGGACTCCGTTTCGGCGAACAGTGATAGCATTAATCCTCCAAAACATTTCCAAATGCTTCATCATGTCAAAAATTAATAATCAAATCAGAATATGAACATTCACCTTTATGCCTCACCTTGAAATACCCCACTCCACAAATTCCTCATGACTTAGGACTTTCCTCCGCATAGCCATCAAGGAAGTCAAATGCTTGATCTGTGACGATGTTACCTAAAATAGAAGAACGAATGTGTCATGTGTGTACGGAATCATGAATTATCCAACAACAATTCAACAATGACATTATGTAAATATTCTAGCTAATCTGGCAAGGTGTATGCAACTTCTTGCTTTTATAAAAAATGTAGATGAGTGAACGGCATATTCCAGCATTTTGCATAAAATGTGAAAATGTAAGTACAATATAGGAAATCTAAATGTTTACAATCCTTAATGAAAATGCAAAAGATATACAAAATGCTCGAAATGCCATAAATAACTTTAACATAAATAAACTTTGTTTCACATTATAAGCAATCAGTCAACGCTCACTATCTATGACAGATCGATCACTAATTTAAAAACAGCAAAATCATGTAGTACATAAAATACTGTGTGTGCGTTCCCGCATATGATGACTGGTCTGATTTTCTGACCTAACCTCATCCGTTTGCGGTTGCTCCCTGTGACGAGAGACATTTTTAGCTGCTGCTGTAAATTCAATTAACAACAAAGACATTAAATAAACGATAGATCGAATTGCATGCAAAAGATGTGCGGCCGGTAGGATTCGAACCTACGACCAAAGTTAAATAGGCTTGTGTTCTAACCAATTGAGGTACGAGCCCCTTATGCGACTGTGTCAATTGGCAGGATCAAACCCTCACCACCACACATCAGTTGTCAGTCATGCATTTGTTGTGAAACAAGGCACACAGGTCAGCTTCAAAGTGAGGGTTTGTAATATACATGCACAATTTTCAGCAAACACTAGCAAATAAAGTGTATTTACAGAAGTCTTAAATCCTCCAGGTATTTTGACATGTCATGGCGTCGCTACTATTCTATATGGTAGTCGCTATATTGCACTCTACATGCACAAGGTTTTTAATTCGGCTCTTGCGCTTTGAACGCCTTAATAATTCAAAATTCAATTTTAGAAAATTTTTTTATTTCAAAGGCATTTGGTTTCTCAATAAGTAAGTCTATTTGAAGTGAAGTCGCTTGTTGAAAATAAACTAAGTTCCGAAGAATGCTCAAATTTTATTGCGTGAATTTTTGCTCAACTGACAGATAGAAAATAACGACTTGCGACAACGACAAAAGAGAAGACTATTCAACCAATTTTAAAATGAATCTTTGATAAGTCCCGTCCAGTCTCTATCACGCAATACATTTTACACCTTTTACACACATTCGAATATGCATAAGAGAAGTTTCACTTTAAAATTCAAGCATGCTTCTTAGCTTGGACTCTATCACCCTGACTAAATACATGAAAAAGTTACTATTTGCACAATTGACTATCAGTAGTTTAGATTGCACTTATCAGGGTTGGAATCGGCTCCGGCCATTAATTTTGAAAACCGATTGTCCGACTGGTCGATTTTTCTAAATAGGCCTGCATGTGTATCGACCAATGACAATATTCATTCTGGAATGGTCAAGTCAATTGAAAGAAATGCAACATTGTGAAAGCATAAAGATATAAAGTATTTTATGTTATATAGCGCAATATACAAAGTGAGGCGTAAGTCGGGAGACATAGGGAAAAGCGTTCTAAATCTTACAAGCACTGTTTTCATTGATTATCTCTTTACTTAGGCCTACACCTAAGACAGCGAAAGAAGTGGAGAACCGAGACCTGTGATGGATAACGCATGATCGATTTTCACTTTAGCTGAGGTTTGCAAAAGACTCTGCAAATGCTTCTGTCATTTATCAGAAGCACATTGACTTAGATAGCACGATGTTCTACGTATTGTACATGCTTTTAAATGGTGCACATTCCGAATGTAACAACAACGTAATGAAGATGATCCCGACGCACTCAATTTGGTCAATGGGTTTTGCACCACCTGAAATAGTATCCAACTTTCTCTTCGAACACTCTCCTCACCGATGAAACCAAAGTTTTCGTTAAAGTTTGAACAAGTTATCTATCAAAGCTAAACTATCAAATCATGATTTTCGACATTAATTTTATTTGTTTGACGCTATCAATATGTGGAACTCTTTGTTAGCCAGAGCAAAACCTGCCTCATCACTCACTGATATAAAGAAGTGCATCAGTGACTTCTTTAATTAGAAACGATATTTGGTAGCTAAGGATAAACCATGACCTGTCCTCATTCAATTCCAGCAGTTTCCAAATCGCTGGAGAGGAAGGCGTGGTCATGACGTCTGGCCACTTCGTTCACCTCATTTGCCACCTCTGAGATGACACTTGATTTTTTCTTGTGGGTTCATCCACATCACTAGTTTGTGTTAAAAATATCAGGGATCTGGGTTATCGTTAAGAAACCATTGCTGACTTTTGTGTTGGGGTTTCAACAGATGCGCTGAGTCGTGTACATATTGATTGGAAAGATAGCGTGAACTATGGGAAGAACCTCACATCGAATATGTGATTCGCCGCTATCTTTTCTGTCATAAATCTAAGCGATTTCATTGCAATGGAGACCCAAATTAATTCAACTCTTATCACGGTGTCTTGATTTTTGAATCACATAATACTTATATTTACTACCTAAACAGACAGAGGAATCTACAAAATGTAATTTTTCATAGGTCTCCTGACTTGCGCCTTACCCCGCATAGTAAGTATGTACATAACGAAGTTTTCATGGTTGGCGTGGCAGCGAGAGCATGTCGATGCTGATTTTTAACTTACATGCAGTTTTTGAAACCTTACTATTTCTCAACCTTACTGTTTCTAGAATCGTATTTTCTTGCTTATGAATTTCGTAGGATCTCTGCATTCCTAACCCATCCACCATAAAATTATTCCATATTTTCAATGAGCTTTTATGCGTATTGCTACTCAATTTTTTCCATACAGGTGCAAAATTCTGTATATCTTTTAAGTGCGAGTAATTGTATAATTACCAAATTGAGATCAAATTGGATAGGAATTTATAAAAGTCAGCACCTATGTGCTTCATCGGGATTTCTTGCTTATCCGGACTATCGACAGACCTACTGTATACAACATAGAATTCGAGACAGTGAATGATGTCTGTCTGTCTAAGTTGAACTGTTGCCAACCTAGGTTACAGAGACGCCGTCTTAGCGCATCGATTTTATGATGTAGCCCAAATTCTCTTTCTTAGAAATTAACAAAAATACTCTGGTTGAAGGTTGAAATCCAATGACTGTGAGGCAATGTCCATGATCAAATAGCAAGTAATGCACTTCCAATAATTGTGCGTAAATTGAGGACCAAACTCCTGTGGTAAAAATGCGAAGATAACTCACCTTTAGTTTGAAAAGACATCTCGCTTGTTAAGCTTCTTCTAGCATGAGAAAAACGCTGTGGAGATTTTGGAGATTCAGCTTCTTCTTGGTGAGAATCCAACGGAATTCTTGGTAGACCTTTTGGAGGTCCGGGGACATCTGGAGCTTTTGCTTTTACTTTTTGCTTGTTGGGCAACGCATATATGTGATCACTGGCCTCCAATTCATGTGTTAAGCTAACATTTGACGAAAACCGTCTCAGTTCTCTGTCAACACGATCTAGAGAGTTGACTTTGCTTGATGATGTCTGCGGCACTTCCTCATGGATAGGTGAAGACGGATTTCTTCTACTTGATGAGGCGAGAGAACCATCTGTGGGAAGGAGCGATAATGTGAACAACCGAAAATGTGTTCTTTCTCAAAAATGTTCTGCTGTGGAAGAGTGAACGCCATGTCACTTTGGGGAAAATAGAAATTAGCCGGGAATCGAATGGGAGAGTAGACCGTTATTTCAGCGACTTAATTAGTTGAAATCGTTATATTTGTTACATCAAGGCATTGTTTTAGACCATTGCTTGTATACATGTGAAACTCAAATATTTTTATGTATAATGCACAGCATATAGGCGTACATGCATGTAGATTTTTGTTTTGCATAGCACGCCTGGATGATGAAAATGTACAGTGAAAGTAAGTGAGTCTGTAATGGCGATTCATAATCATTTGATGCTTCCCTAATCAGCATTAGCGAGCTTTACGGCTGTTACCTGAGTGATCTATCCAACCACCTAAACTGTAAATGGCAGGAAAAACAGAATAATAATAGGTGGATACAATCCCGTTGTCTTTCAATCGTGTATTTAAAAATGATGCACATGTACTGTGTATTCTATCAACCTAAAGACATACACGGAATGTGCCAAGTTAGCGCGACTCGTATGGTATGTAATGTGTGATACTTACCCATTGCTATTCCGCATGAACTTAAAGAAATTTCGTAGTCCTACTGTCTGTGTGATATAGAACTACTCAGCACAATTAAAAATCATTCGTCTTAGTATCAGATTCCGGTCTTCTGACTTCCATAGGCTTAGCTCCTGATTTGATATTTGATCCCGGTTTGATGCTTTGTGCCGAACTGTGATGACGTTAATCAAATGATTCTGAGAATGTTCAGTCTGGCATTCCTAACATGGAACCGTGTTTTTCTGATCCTGCCCATTGGAAAAAATTGGTTTCACATTTACATGTGCACTTCAATTAGGCAAGCAGAGATTGCTTCTCTGACGTAGCGCATTCATCACTCACACTTCGTCGTCGATGTAGCCTATGAGATCCATGTTCAATTTGATCATCTGTGCATTAATATCTCGCACGCATTGTGCGTGTCACCATGTGTCTTAAATGGGAACCCGATCGAAAATTGCATTCTTAGCTATCATTCGCTATTTCAATGCCGATGACTGTGAATAAAAAAACAACGAAAATTTGGGTTCCAAGACTGTGAAAATGTGCATTTCAATTTCAACGACCATGTGTGGAAGTGTAGAGTGTTTCCCAATTTCATTGAACTATTTCTTTCTATTGAATTAGCTCAAAGCCTCGAAATACGTTTCAAAATACTTGTATAGATGACGAGATCTCTGCTTCGTTATAGAGGGTTCTGTGGTTCTTATGGTGCGACATGGCATATGTTTTCAAAAATGTCAGATTTTGGACTCATTCAATTTACAAAATTTACAAGCGTTCAATATGAGTTCTCTGTAAGCTCAGAAAACACATGCCATGCATACAGAATTAAAATGATGCACTAAAAGAAGGTAATTATGAAAGCGCCCTGAGTTCAGCGAGTTTGGTCATCAACGGAAGGAGGAGGAAGAAGATTTTCTTTCACGCCTCCTCAGTGGCGATGCCACATTTCACATCAGTGGAAAGGTGAAGCGGCATAACGTGAGAATGTATGGGTTGTAGCAGCTACATGAGGTATTGGAACTTCAAAGAGATTCATCAAGCTTGTTCATCATGCTTGTTCTGCCCGGTTTCTTGTGAAGTGGTGTAATGTACTCATTTCTTTGAGGAAGACGTGATCACTGGCATCAAATATCTGCAAATGCTACAAAATTGTTTCTTGTCAGCGTTTGGCCAATTCACACAGCTTCATCTTTAAACAGGATGGTGTAATTTGACAGTGGTCCAGTGATCTTTGACGATCTACCACTACGATGCATCGGTCACCTTCAGATTTGATAGGCCTATTACATGAATGGCCACTGAGTTTTCCTAGCTAGTAATTTTCTTCTTTTATGGAAATCTGAAGGTTGAGGTGTACTGCATCCATTTCAAAAAATTTTGACTGCATTGCACCTACGCATTACTGAGGCAGTAGCGACAGCAACAAACGATATATAATGACGCATGGCATGAGCTGGAGTATCCTCCCGATAGCGGTTTTCTGAGCTTGCAGAGGAGTTCATATTGAACATTTGTAAATTTTGTAAGTTGAATTAGCCCAAAAACTGACGTTTTTGAAAATATGTGCCTTGTCACACTATGAAGAACCACAGAACTCTTTATACCGTGATGTGCAAAACACGCATTCTGAAATGTATTTCGAGGCTCTGGGCTAATTCAATAGAAAGATGTAGTGCGATGAAATCGGATGAACACTCTGTATAAGAGAGAAAAGCGCTGGCGATAGAAATTTCATGAAGTTGGAATGACAAATTTCCATTTCTAGCAGTTTTGAAAGAGAGGAACGGTTTTTTGTTGTCCTCGCATCTGTTCAAATCTGATGGATCAATCTGGACCACAGACAAATATAGTAGGCATATTTCCTTCTACTACTGTGCCTATTCATTAATAACGTAAGTTTGGATTGCCTGCTTTCAGTGTTTCAAAGCATTTCAGATCTATGTTTTTTTTAATGTGAAGGTTAAGTAAATCTTGCGGGCAGCAACTTTTAATCCGGCAGCCAGGACGAGTTTCTGCAGGGAACGAGGCCGAAAATGAGACCTCTACAGAATGATGCACACCCTATGCCTAATACGAATCTGCACGTCTGCCGAACTCTGGTTAGTTCCTCTTTTTATGAGATAGGAACAAAGAAAAACACATGGAAATCCAATGGGACGCCAATTGCAGTTTTTTGGCAAATATGAAATTTTCTATGTTTCTCTTATTAACTGAAAAGTACTATGTCTAGAACCATAAGTTTCGGTATGCTATATCTTTAGGTCATTTCCCATCATGTGTATGTGACATTATTATGCTTCTGATCGGCGATGTATGCCAGAATGTGGTTTAGTGTGGATAAAGTGAACCAACCTGTTGGTGCTTTCCGACAGTAGGAGGCTTGCCAAATCAGAATGCGTGTAGCTTCATAGACGAATGTTCCAGAGCATGATAAGAAATGATCTGATAAAATTCTATGTCAAAAATTATGGCTCTAGACTTAGAACTTATCAGTTCGTCTGCTACATTCCAAACTCACGTATCTCAATTTTCGACAATCGTGGAAAATTACATAAATAGGTTTTCAATATAGAAAATCTCGACGTACAGGCAAACCTTTTATTTATATGACTTCTTATTTGACATACGCAATTATATGACAATTAGCTATACTTATCTAGGCGTAATTTATCAATTTGATGTTTTGTATAGTCATTAAAAGGTTTTATTATGATACGTGAGTTTGGAATAACTAATTTCCGCATTACAGTTAAAAATACGAGGAAAAATAAATCATACTTAAGTTAAACCAATAATGAAAAGGGAAACCCGCTGTTAACAACAAGATAACAACAAACCCGACCATAAAGGGGGGCTGGTTATTGCATGCAGTAGGCCTAGCTTATAGGTACATAAAGGACATGATGTAGCCTAAGTTTTGAGAAGTTATTGCAATTTTTAACTGCTGTAATTTTCCAACGCTTACGTGATTATGTAAATGGAAGCGCAGGTTGTTTTCAACAAGATTGGCCAGAGGTATTGGCCTGGACCTATCAAATTGAATTAGCCTACACGACCTAAAAGAATAGCCATAGGCTAGGCCTGAGGATATCTTAGGTCCTAAGATTTTTATCCGTTGTCTCTGAAACAAATTATAGGGCCCATAATTACTGCTCATCAAGACTCTTCATGTATAGATATACATGTAAATTCTGTACTATACCTTATAGTCATTACATGAGTAGGCTAAGATACGGGCTTATACGAGCAACAAAGATTGTCTAAAATAATCAATATGATGGTACGCTGGAGGCACGGCATTGTAGGCTACATTATTGGCTATTTGAAGTAGATCTGTATCATTGGTATAAGCTGAACACATCTTACGCTAGTTTTACTTTTTAAATTAAGACTGCTATTTGAACATTGATTTTAGGGAGTACGTAATAATTACGTACTATACTTCTACTTCTAGCTAGTTTAAAAAATCAGAAACGTAAAGTTTATAGCCTAACATAAACATAAACATAGGCCTAAAATCATAAACATAATTTCTTTTACAATTTTATCGTTATACAAAGCCTATATATAGCCTGTGTATTTTTATATTAAGATTATTTCAAAACGTTTTAGGGCCTAATGAGTACGGTATTGCAATGTTAAATAAACGATTATAATAATGCACTCGTTCGCTTAGTATCTAACGAACTGAATAGGTCGATGCCAAATTTGATTGCAATCATCGTATTTAGCTATAATCATATTCAAATATCATTAAAACATGTAGGCATAATCGATGCATCATTAAAGTACCTACATTCCAAATATCAATAATTGATTCAATCAAAAACATGAATTTAGTAGACAATGAGCAGTATAATATTTCAACAACGATAATTGCAGTAGTACATTTAATGTGTAATTGATTTGCAATAATTTGTACATTGTAATTGTATCAAAAATAAGGAATGAGGGCATCAAGAATGAGGAAGACTGCGGTAGAATTCGGCATGTCCGGGCGGAATAACTGGGGTCGTCCCACGACACAAAGACAACAAATCGTCATATTTAGCTTTGGACAGCTTGACAGGATCTTTTGATAGTGGCTTGGGCTCATTTAGATTTCTATTTCGTTTTGTGTTTATGTCCAAAATGTCCCATTCATCATAATGGTGGCTGAATTTCAAAAAAATTTGATCATGGCCTTTTTCTAATTTAACCTTTCTTATTTTCGTCCAGTCTAAATGGTTCGAGCTTGTTCGAAGAGTCCTATTGCGTAGAAGACCAATATCGTTCCGGTAACTTTTGAAATCGAGCAAAAAAACTCATTGTTTGCCAACGTGAAGGTCTTATATGGCTTTTTCCGACATGACATTTTGGTAATTGCAGTGAGTTCCTGAGGAACGAATACATTGCCTGCCCGCTTTATTCCACCCTCTATCGTTGAATGCATGGCATCTCCTTCAGATTCCCCATGTCCTGCTACAAAATAAGGCAATGTGATGCATTCGATCGTTTTGGAGGATGCCAGGAAATGGTGTATCATGGCAGGGAGTATGCTATTTTTATTCTGCCCAGCGCATCCATCAGCATATAGAGCGATCTTCTTAGCAGGGGCGGCGCCAGGGTTTTCCCCGACGAGGTGTCGTGTTTCCCCGACGGGGTGTCGAGCTACCTGACCTCCCCGACAAAGCAGTAAAACTTAAAATTCCTTAAATAGTCTTAAATAAATTAAGATAATTTTATTATTTGTTCTAGTTATTTGAACGGTTATTGATTAGATGTTATTCGTATCTACCTGAAAACTGTGATTAAATGAGTATATATACTGATAAATATCAGATAGGTCAATTTTGACAGTTAAATCGCCAACTTCTACTATACCTAATCATGCAATAAGCTTATGCATGATTAAATCTAAACTTCGCTGTATGACAAATCAATCAATCTAGGTCAGAAGGAGAACTAAAGACATGAAGCCTGTATCGACCGTACAGACTTATTTTAGCCTTTAGACGTTGCAGAAAGTTATTTACTCATCTGAGCTTTCGATAGACTACGGATAAGTCATTTGTCTGGAGTCATATTTCCGGCGTTTTCAGCCAAATCCGATAAAAAAACATGCAATAAAATATAATGATGTGTGCAAACAAGCATACTACTATTTTGCGGTCGGTTCAGAGAGACCGAACTAGGTAAAGGGGTCATATGACAGCAAATACTGGCAAAGAATAATTAAATCAAGTTTCTTGGCAGCAACAAGCTTCATTCGAACATTTCCAGTCCAGAATTTTCCGATTGAAATCTCAACAGTAAAATAAGAAGAAAATCCCGGACATTTTCTTAATATAAGATTTTATCATACTACTGATTTCATGCAAAACAAGTGGCTTATGGATCAATTACAATCTATAAAAGATTTAAGAATATATATTATTTTTAGACTTGACAACTAATTGAAATCAAGTCGTATGTCGAGGAAATTGATGATCTTGTCGGGAAATCGCTAATCTTGTCGGGGAAACTGCTATAGGCAACTTAGAGTACCATGCATTTTCTCTCAAATTCCCCGACAGCATTTTAGTCCGATTTCCCCGACGGGGTGTCGAGCTTCCCCGACGGGGTGTCGGCCGACACCCCTGACACCCCGCTGGCGCCGCACCTGCTTCTTAGTATCCAAAGAAGATGTATCGATGTCTCTCAGGTAGTGAAATACACACGAAGATATTTCGTTTGCACCTCTGTGAGCTTCTGTTTCATTCCAACAAAATGAATATCCTTGACCTGAGCCCAAATCGAATATCGTAAAACAATAGCAAGATAATCTCCTTTTATAGAATATGGACGAATTGTTTGAAATAGGCAAATAGACTACCTGCATCAGGTCAAACACAGCAGCAGCCATCCCTCCATTTACCTTGGCGCATTCTTTATCGTCTTTTTTCTGCTCTCACGATGTTCTTCTCCGAAATATGTTCCTCCCACCTTGATTACAATGTCTTTCTGTTCTCCCTTTCCATCTCTGTTTCTTCATTTGGAAAAGTCGGGTTTGCTGTTGCACATAAGTCACATAGATCTTTCTTTGGCTTGAAGAACTTGATATTCAAGCTATTGAATACATTTCTGTAGGTCGACAAAGATGGCACGGTAAGATCTTGGTTATTAGCCCATTCCTGGTACATTTCATACATTTTCAATACAGTAAGTGTTGGATTCAAATAGTGGCAAGTCGAATCTTTTCTGGTATAGTGGCTCTCTACTCTCGGGTATGAGTTGATGTGCTCCTTTATTGAATTTCTGATATTTTTCTGAATGATTTCCTTTCGAGCACCGCCTCTAGCATCTTTGTTAACAAATCCTTCGCTGTCAGTCTTCTTTATCACGGTTCTCACTTGTTGGTCACAAGTATGTCCTATCGTTGATAAGAACATCGACTTGCAAACAGATATTTTCAGATCAGTCATAGTAAGATGGTATCTTAGGGACAACCCCTTCTTCTTATTGATTTCATCCGGGCGATCTTTTGAATTAACGATTATGACATGTCTTGCAATGAAATTGCGCTGCTCTTGAAGATCCTTTTCATAAAAACTGTTGAAAATACATGATCGCAACTCATCAGTAAATTGGTGGCAATAAAAATTCTCATTCTCTGTGTGATTGCATCTTGGCAATAAATTGCGTTCCAATTTTTTCTGCCTTGCCGATCTTGATATGATTTACCGTTATCTTTCAACTTCTTATTCATTATGCGCTTATTCACTTTCCGTCTTGGAGTAGGTAAATAATTTGAATTCAATTGTTCGACAGGAACACCGTCAATTTCGAAGGATGTCTCCATGGTATCGTTATTGCGAGTTTCAGTAGTATTTACGACTTGCGGGTCTCTTATGCCATCAAGTAAATCGTCTGCGACATTGAGTGGATCGCTTGTGGCATCAAGTGGATCGTTTGTGGCACCGAGTGGATCGTTTGTGACATCGAGTGGATCATCTGTGACATCGAGTGGATCGTTTGTGGGATCGAATGAATCGTTTGCGACATCGAGTGGATCGTTTGTGGCACTGAGTGGGTCGTTTATGGCATCAAGTGGATCGTTTGTGCCATTGAGTAGATCATCGAGTACTATGTGGGATTGTGGGCATTAGAATCAATTGTAAACTCATGCAAATCAGAAATCGCCACTGAAAAACCCGTCGCAGGAATGTCAATCGGAACATCCGCAGATAAATCTGAAGTTCCAACTGGATTGTCGACTGGAAAATCCCGTATCAAGTCAAAAGAAACATCACATTGATTCACGCCGATCAAAGAGGTTGGAGAAGGGTTGGAGATTATTGGAGTGTATGAATGGTCACCGTTGTAGTGAAGTACGTCATTTTCCTGTCCGTCGTTTTCCACCATGATGGATTTGATGGAGGAGAGAACTTTCTCTGCAGACAATACTGAACATTTTCGACCTGGAAAAATAAATGAAATAATCAATTTTGGTTACTGCTTCTGATTCATTTTAGAAAGTCGACCAGGGGAAAGGGTAGGGCCGAGCCCAGTGATTCACTTAGCTGCGGCTTTGAAGTAATTAATTGACCAGATAAATCAATACATTTAAATTTAGTATAGTTTCTTTTCTTATAATGTTTAGGCCTTAATTTCAATTATGTATTTCTAAAATATATCATAATGCTTTACAACTGATAGCTTATATTTAGCTCATTATTTTATTACTGAAGCTTTTACTTAAATTACATGAAGAAGTACAATTACAAAGACCTAGAAATTAACATTTTTTATTAAATTTCGCTACGTATTAGCTATTTTGTAATCTTGACTATCCATGTTTCAATTCTTTTGATTAGGGATTGGCGATGTAGGGGATTAGGGCTTGATTAGGAATTCATAAGTTGTACTCACGTTTATTTTCTTCTATGTTCTCCAAAGCCGCAAGCACCATCGATATTCCTCTTTTCATTTCGAAGATTTCGATCGGATAATATTAAATGTCTCAGCAGAATTCAAGATTCAATTGATGAAGGGACGGATGCTTTGGTTTCGTGATTGATAATTTCAAAAACACAATGATTATGTTGTTAATTTGTGACAATGTATTAAGAAGTTTCAATCAAATTTAAAGGTTTAATCAAATCAAATTGATACAAAAAGAGATTGTAAACAGTAACAGTAACTATTGTATCAATTTGATAAACTGTTTATCATTGAACAAACCACGCATTGAAAACAGATGCCATAGATATTTGCATGGCAAACTCACGTATTTCAATTACGTTAGTTTGGAATGACAGGATAGGTTCTTCGACGCGCTAATCAATAAAAAAACTATCAGTGTCAAAATCACGTATTCAAAATAAATATCATAGCTATTCAAGGCAAACTCATGCATCTCAATACGTCAGTTTGGAATATCATTTATTTAAGGAAAGCATCGTGGTTGGTCCCCCTTCTTTAAAATTACTATAAAAACCTATTTTGCCCTAATTTTGGTGTGATACTGTAAAGCACGACTTAAGCTATTAAAAAACCAAAAATCTCAAAATCGCCAATTTTTGAGATACGTGAGTTTGGAATGTAGCCGACGAGTTGATAGAGGAAACATAGAAATTTTCAGTTTTGCGACAGCTGCAATCTGCGTCACATTGGATTTCCATGTGTTTTTCTTTGATAGTGTGTGACAAGAAGAGGAACTAACTAGAGCTCGGCAATCTACTACGTGCAGATTCTTGGTATGCTTAGGGTGCACATCATTCTGTGAGCGTCTCATTTTCGGCCTCGTTCCCAGCAGAAACGGCTGCCGGACTATATTGTCCTTTGATTTTATGAGTGGTTACTTACAGCACTTTGCTTGAAAATTGCAACTCGTACTCTGTGTCATGTGCATCGGAACTACGGGGTTAAAAGGGGATCTAATATTAGATATAATATTTACTCCCGTAGTGCCAATGCACATGACACAGGGCAACCCTTAATTGCTTCTCAAAAACGGCGACATCTCAATCAAAAATCGTCAAAGAGACCTGAATAACTGAGTTTGAATACGTGCTCAAGACGATACTTGGACCGATAGCGGATGAGAAAACATTAAATCGCTCATTGGTTGCAACTTTACAAGCGATAACAGAGCACGTTGTTTTTACACGCACTTAGTGCGGTGGTTGCTATTTCAAGGAGACTGGATCGCCTGACCCCCCCTGACTGTAGCCCACCGCGCGTCCCTAGTTTGTTTATCATCAAAATCAGATGACTCCGAGAGTCATGTTGCAGCTTCGAGTTTTGCTGCACCGAACCTGCCTCCGATGTATTTGTAAGCTAAACATTGATTACTGTGAGCACATAAATACTATTAGCAATCAATTTATTCAATCAAGCATAAAAAGCTGAATTACTTCAGGCTACTGACTACTGATTGAGTAACATGTCAAAATTGCCTTCCTAGTAGGCAGTGAAAATTCAATACATCCGTTGAGAAAAGTAGTACTAGGTGCGAGATCCGGCGCAACGCTTCGCTAAGCACCGGATCACACTCCCAAATAGATACGAATGGAACTATAAACAAAAAATAGGAAAATACAAAAATAGGAAAAGCGCCTTAAATTTATAAAAATACAAATGAGGAAAAAATGTTTATGATCAAATGTAATAAAAATACAAAAATGGGAAAAATACAAAAATAGCAAAGTACCTTAAATTTATAAAAATACAAATGAGGAAAATACAAAAATAGGAACGCTCCTGAAATTTATAAAAATGCAAATGAGGAAAAATGTTTATGAGAAAATGTAATAAAAATACAAAATGATGAAAATATAAAAATACAAAATGATGAAAATATAAATATACAACATGAGGAAAAATGGATATGAACAAAAATATTCATTTAAAAATGGAAGATGTAAAAACAAAAGAACCATCAGCCCCTTTATATCTGATATTGGAACAAATGGATAAAGTAAAGTGTGCAGATAGAGTCAGATACATGAAAGATAAAGAATCCCAATTATTACTTAGACTAGATCATTATGATAAATTAAGAAAAAGATGGACGATAGTTAAGAATGTGACACAAGGCGTTGGAGTATTGCTAACATTTTCTTTAGGTGCTCTCACTATTGTCATTTCATCTGGCGTTCTTACAATTCCTGTTGTTGCTACAGCTTTAACAGGTACAGGTGTTTTTACAACTTCACTCGCAACAATGATAGATAAGTCTTTAATCAATAAGAAACGTAAATCCTTAAATAAGAAACATGTACATGTCAAAGAGGTATATGATAAACTTCATTACTACTTTCAGAGAGTGTGTGATGATAATGTTATTACGTTAGATGAGATAGAAAAATCTGATCAAATACCTAGAGAAGCAAATAAAATACCAAACAAGTTTTCTCAAGGCAAAATTAATTATGATGTTTTTTTAGAAGAAATAAAAACTTTATTAAACAAAACATTAGAGCATCAGTAAAGTGTTTTTGCTGTGTACCAATGATGCCACAAAATTCAAATATTATATTATAAAATAATGAATACCAATGAGACAAATGAGGCAAAAATAAAACAACTAGAAGAACTAATAAAACAGAAAAATATTATGAAGGAGAAACGTAGACAATATCGAATGTTGCAAGTTGGCGTTGAATCTAATATGAAAGACAAAATCCAATTAGTTGAACAAGTTAAATCTGATATTAAGAAAGAACGTACAAATCATGATAAACAAATGGGTCTGATTGATCCAGTGCAGAAAACTATATTCGATGATTATGGTCTGCTAGAAGAAAATATAAATAAGAAATTACCAAAATCTATGCTATTTGAACATTCTACAATTTTTATAGATGGAAAGTCATCTCTTAGATTTTTCTTAGGCGGAAAGGAAATATTTCCACATCCTTCTCGAGGTTTACTTTATGCACCAGACAAAACACCCTTTAGTTTAGACAGAAATTTCGTGGATTTATTAAGAGGAGCGGAGTTAGATAAATATCATGCTGATGATCTACTGAAATATAAAGATATGTTAGATAAAGTTAACGCAGTAAAAACTCTTAAACGTTATAAACAATTAGTACACTTATTATCAATGTCATCGGCTCCAACAGCGACTGGTGTTCCAATGGATGCTTATTCAACAGCGACGGGTGTTTCAACAGCGACTGGTTATTATTCACCAATTGTCGCTTATTCAAAAACAGCAACAGGAGAGAGAATTGTATTTTTATCAGATGATCCACAAGAATTAATAAATAGATTAAATATTTTAGTAGCTGCAGCATAACAAGGGCATAACTCCAGTTTTAACGAAATACATGCAATCTTAGACAAACTATTAAAAAAGAACATTATAACTGAAGAACACTACAAAAACTTATCTAGTCATGTTATGACCCTCAGCGCAAGAAGGACATAACTCTATATGGTAATATCTAAATTATTTAGTTAAAAATGTCTTCGGCAGAACTAGAAAAAATTAATAAACATTTAGAAAATTTAACCGAGATTTTAACCTCATTAAAATTTAGTACGACATTAAAATTTATAGCAACTGCGTCATCGCATACTTGTAATTTAGATCCTATTATTCACTTAGAACAAGACAAACATTATGAAGTAGCATTAACTAGTTTTTCAACATTTAACACTATACAAAATATTATCAAAGATGTAAATGACCGATTTAGGTATTCAAATGACAAAGGTAAAACTTGGAAAGAATTAACTTTTCTTCCTGGATCTTATGAAGTTGAATCTATTTCCAATGAAATAAAAAGACATTTAGGTATTCAATTTAAAGACAAGAAACAATTACATTTCGCAGTTGAACCAGCAGTAAATAAATTTTCTCTTACTTTAGATGAAAATCATCAAGTTGATTTTAATCATGATAGATCATTGTCGAAACTATTAGGTTTTCATATCAGTGAAAATATACCTAAAATAACTGAAATAAATTCAATCAACGTTCAGTGTGATATTATAGAAGGTGGTTATGTTAATGGAAAGCTGACAAATAATATCTTCAGTTATCCAGCATTTACAGTTCCGATTGGTTACAGTTTGAATGTAATCTCAAAATCATTAATATATTTTCCAGTTACACGAAAAACAATTAATTCCATTACCATTAGAATAACAGATGAGAAAGGAAAGGCAATAAATTTTGGAGGTGAAGAGATTATGATAGATCTGTTATTACGAGAGGTTTAATTCAAAATATTGACTTAAAAATGAATGAAAACACTTCTGTAAAATCTCCACTAAACAAGAAAGTGAAATTCAATCATCATCCAAACCTATCCAGCAGGGGCGACGGCAGGGGCGGGCCAGGCAGGGCCGCGGCCCTGCCAAATTTCATCTGGCCCTGCCTGTGGCCCTGCCAACTTTTTGAGAGAATTTTGAACATTTCGTAAATTAACAGTGTATCAATATTTTATTCATTTTTTTGTATTATTCTTATTTGGTATGGTTGTTTTGCAGAGAATACAGATGAAATATTTGACACGTATTTGTTGTAACGACGGCTGTTCTCACTCCATTGACAAACCAATTATTTTTATCGGTTTGTTTAAAAACGGACAATCTAAATTGGATGTCCATGACCTTGACGATCAGCTGTGATATTTTTTTCAAATTGTTTTACACTCTTATCATCTTGCACTCTTATTAGGCTAATCATTCACCAATACCTAATTTATACAAATAAAATAAACTCTATAACTATAAACTGAATTCGTAATTACAATTTTAAAGAAAATTAGGACAATTAATACGCTATATTTATCGGAGGGCCAATACGGCCAAAATCTTATTTATTTCATTTTTTGGCACAGGGCTGCCGACAGTCCGGATTTCATGCGGACGTCCAGATTGACCAGATTTCAGAATCAAGGAAGTATTTCCAATTTTACAGTAGTAGTTAATAGTATTGCGAAATACGCATTATGTTAGAGCAACCTTTTTAAAAGGTCGTATCATTGACGCATAGGGTCTATCCTTTAGATTTTTATGTTGTAAGATAATAGGCCTACTTTTAATTCTACATTTGAAGTATGGTAACCAAATTTGAAGCGTTACTTACGTTGTGTAACTTGAAAATGCTATATATATGCTTATATTGATTGATTGATTTTAATTAGGCCTAATGTATTAAACACTCAGCTTCAAAAACACTTCTCTCACACCTGCAGTACGGCAGCATTCGGCATTCTCATTATACTGGCGATCTTATTTTTATGTGACAGAGCACATCATCCGTGTGCTAGATATGCGAGGTGAGACTCGCTCAGTTGATCAGGATATTTAATTTCTAAGTTTTTCAAATAAGTCTGACACAAAGATATTTTGACGAAAATACAACCAGGCAACGTTGCAGGCTGGTTGTTTCTTTTCTCAAGGATAGACAGACCTGCAAACCATTTCCTAATGGGGTTATCAATGGTCCGTAGCTTTCAACTGTTCCAGTGTTTTTCATTCTCGACTGAAAGAAGATAGTGACCAGCTAAATAATCAAATAGCAAATTCTACTTTCAAAGAAAATGGCACCATTTCTCTTCTAGATCAGGATGGATAGAACGAAGGACTGTTAGGCCTAATAGTTTATAAATTCTTGGCACAAACAGTAACATTGAATAAATGGAAGAACAGATGTCACTGGCAGTGCAGTGTTAAGGAAGGTATGTGATTGGACAGCGCCTCAGCCACTTAGGTGCCACAGAAAGTCTAACAGTCAAATTCTGTAAAATGAAGGACTGGTAGGTAGTTATGTGAGACGAAAATGTTTGGCTATCAATTGCCCTGAATGGAAGAGTTGGTACGCTATCAGAGACTGTGAAATCATGTCACTGGTTTACAAGTGAGAGGACGCAAGGTTACAGACGCGGATATGGACGATTCTAGCAATGTGGCCGCTAGAAGCCGATGTAAATTTTACCTCTTCTACACAATTCAGTATCAAGAGTGTCAAAATCCACGTTGTGCATATTCAGACGCTGCTTTTATAAATATTTCGGTTCGACTAGACAGTCATTTTGGAAATTTTTGATGCATGCTTAGTCTAATTAGTCCTATTCAGGCGCGTAGTTAAAATTTAGAATTGAAAGGGGCACAGGAGGGCCAACTTAAAAGGGGCGCCAAGGCATTATTGATTATTTTGTGATTTTTTTGTTCCCGTTTATCTGGAGTGATTAGTTTCAGATTTTCATGACTTTTTCTTTCACAAGATACTGCTATTAAAAGAATTTATTGTACTTTTTTGTTTTTCTTCAAATGGTTTAATGAATAATTGCCTCAATGAAAAAAATAATCCTCTATATATGGAACCTATACGAGGTTGGCTTATCTCCGTATTTATCATATGTAAATGATGGTGAGGATTGCGGGATATGAATTATAGGACGCCGCTTATAGAAGTAGAAATCTGCCTCATGTCATCAGAATATAAGCACGAATTGGCATAATTGGCTAAGCATCAGTAAATTTTGCTACTACCGTTTCGCATAGTGATAGGGCCACATAATACAGGCCTCTTGGTGACTTACTGTTCTCATTATATATCTGTAGGGACCCCAAAAATGTACTTTTCAACATTGTTTGGAATGACCTTGGCATACATTTATGCGGCCCTGCCACGAATCTATTTGGCTCTGCCTTGGCCCTGCCGAAAACAGACGGCTGGCGTCGCCACTGCTATCCAGTAAAGTTTTAGCAGTTATCTGTGGAAGATCAGGTTGTGGGAAAACGTATCGATTATTTAAAATTCTCACGACACCAAACTTTTTGGATTATAACAATCTTATTATTTATACAACAACAGCTGACCAACCTATTTACCAATTCTTGAAATATGGTTTTGAAAATAATCTTACCAAATCAATATGAAAAATCGGAGTATGAAGAAGAAATAAGTTCTTGGTGTGAAGATGCAGCGAAAAATAAACAACTAGTAGAACCCAATAAAAATAAACACATATCGATACAACTAATAGATGATAGTGGTAATATGCAAGATCCTAGTAAACTAAATAAAACGAAAAAACATTGTGTTGTGTTTGATGATTGTGTTAATAACAAAGATCAGGCAGTTCAGAGAAATTATTTTACAAGAGGTCGACACAATAACTGTAGTGTGTTTTATTTGACACAAAGCATGTATTCACTAGATGGCAGCGTTATTAGAAAGAATGCTAATATTTTTATGCTTTTTGAAATTAATTCAAGGAACCTAAGTGATTTGTTAAGAGACTTATGTATAAGAGATAAAGATGATTTTAAACAATCTTGCAGTATTGCTTGGTCAAACGATTATGGATTTATTACAATCAATATTGATAAAAAAAGTACATGATAGAGTTATCGAACATTTGTTCTCTGACTAGGCTTCGCCTCGAGGGGCTTCGCTCCGACTGAAAGTCAATAGAAGATGTGTTCACAGAGTTATGATTCCTCTTCCCAGTCTTCATTATCAGTAAATTCACTATCGATGTATTCAATTATATTACATTCTTTTTGTATTCGTTGAACTATTTCGTCTTGAACATCTTCTCCGTTATAAGGTAGCATAATACCATTTGCATCAGGTGCTTGTCGTTTAAGAAGATTTATTTGGGCAGAAAAACTTTTTTCTTCAGTGTTATTATTTTTATCAGGAATACTAATACCATTTTCTAAAGATCTTTTCCATGGTTTATTAACAGTTGTTGTTAATATTTCACCATAGTATAATTGTATATAATCTTCTACTTTTACTTTATTAAGCGAATATCCTTTAAATGTTTTCTTTTCACTAAGTCTCCCTTGTTCATCTACAGTAATACAATATTTTATTTTAGGAGCAATAAACATTGCACATAAAATTCCGCCATTCCCATAATCATTTTTCCCTTGACACAATTCCCCACCAACATAGCCAGGAGCATCTAATTTATTGAAGAGCTCATTAGAAATGTATATTGAATCAGTGTTTTTTACAATCAATGGAAAACCACAATTAAATGTGCCATCTTCTGTTTCAATATCATAAACATATTGTGGTTTACTATTTAAATATCTTACAGTGGTGACATCTTTGGTGATATCATTTTTAACTTGACACGCAGTAAAACACAATGGTTTATCTTGTCTTTCGCTTACTACCAAATTAATACCTAGAGATGATGCCAAATTGTATAAACCACTAAAGCTTTCTTTATTTTTCTGTGTAAAACAAATAGTTGCATATTTAGTTATAAAAAAAGATTTCTTGCTCCCATCTGCTGCATAAAATCCAACAAAGAACTAATATCTAATATTATATTCAGCATTTAGAACATACCAAGGAACACGTTTTTCTTTAAACTGATTATAATAATTTTCACTAAAGTATATAGCATATTTTTTTGGATTTTGAAAATTAAGTTTGTATACACTAGATGATCTCATTGTATCATATATTTTACAATCATTGTTATAAGCTTCATTAATATATGTTTTTAATTTCATTAAGAGGTTAAGGTCTTGGTTATTTAAAGTACAACAATATCTGACTCCTGATTTATAATTATAGATTCCAGCAGAACCATCTCCTAAGAAGAACCCTTCTACAAATGCTCGCTTACATATTAAATTAGGTGGATCATTAACATAAATATCATATAAAATTTGTTCTAATATGATTGTATTGTCGTGTAAAAATAATTTATTATGTAGTAAACTTGTTCCTATATTTAATTCTTGTGGCTTTATTTCATTACCTATCTCATCTAACAATGAATGATCTTCAGTAACATCTTGTATTCCCATTTTTGTTCTTATTCGATAAATACTTTTATTTGTAAGATGTCTAATATTTTTTTTTACTTTACTCCATCCATTATGAGTATAAATTTCTAAATTATCAACTAATGAAATTTCTTTCATATCACCATTAATTTCAAACGGATTGATTTCATAGTTGTCTACAATACTATCTATTCTAGAAATAAATAATAAATTATTCTTTCTCAATATTACAGGCGTATCAGCTGTTACTGAATCGGTATAATGAATGTATTTTTCGTTGAAACCATTAATTTCTAAAATAAAGTTATTCATGATTCGTCTAGAGTGAGCAAAAATAAAAGAACATAAATGTGATGGCATGAATGATGTCGTAGCGCAGCTGCTCAGGGCTTTGGTCGTAGATGCATTTTGAATATTCGCTTTAAGAAATTCATCATCTTCCATTTCTACTTTCACTAAGAATTGTTCATCATTTACTTTCTCAAAATCTTTGACTTCTTGAGTAAAATTTTTTCTCAATGTATTTTCATTCCATAAATGATATTTAGTGGTTATGTCTTTTTGTACGGTTTTTCCATATGGCGAATTCATTAATAATTTAATTAACTCATCGCCTACAGTATTTCCTTCTGTTTTATATTTTTTTCTCAAATTGAAAAGTTTTTCAATGTATTTTCGAAATGGTGAAACGTGATAATTTTCTTCATAAATTATACCATCTGTAATAGATAATATTTTCCCGCCACATCTAACAATTTCTTGTATGTCTACAGAAGTTAATGCATCATGACATATTCCATTCCTAAACCTTATTACTTCTTGATT
Organism: Prostheceraeus crozeri; assembly: GCA_907163375.1. NCBI lineage: Eukaryota > Metazoa > Platyhelminthes > Polycladida > Euryleptidae > Prostheceraeus > Prostheceraeus crozeri. The sequence goes on from CAJQUW010012670.1 coordinate 949,168, forward strand.
GCAATTGTTTTCATTTTTTACCTTATCTTTCGCAGGGACTGGTTGGAAAAACATATCATCAGGATAATAAAATGCAACTGTGAATATTCCAGTTTTAGGTCGAAATGATTGAGTGTTAAATTGATATAATACTACTTGTTCTTCTTCTTGTCTAAATTTTCTAGCGGATTCATCTTTAGGGTATTCTGAATGATCGTCATACATAGCTGATGGATATAAAGATGTTGCATCGAACGCCATTAAGAATTCATTTTGTTGTCCGAGTAGTGTATGCTTAATTTCTTTACAAAGAGCATTCTTGTCTTCCAACTGATTATACTCTTTCATTAACTCTATTAAATTATTACCAGTTAAATACCGCTGTAATATTGGTATCAAGATGTTACAAAATGGAGATTCGTAATGTCTTATATTTGCTGAAACTCTTCCACCTTTAACAGATTTTCTAATATAATTTCTAACCCATAAATCAATATGAGAATGAATATTTATGTTGTCCTCTTGTACACTCTTCATCCAACCGTTAAATGTTAAAGCAGAGGATGTTCAATTAGTAGTTATATCTTCACCAACTAAATCTCGCATTACTTGATTATACTTGTAGATACAAAATGCTAATGAAAGAACATCGTTAATTAAATACGGTTTCCACTCATGTTCTTTTTCTTGATAATTGTCATGTGTAATTTCGCCAATTTCACAATTTAATTTACACACATTGGTAGGAATTTTAAAATTCTCACACCATTTGGAAAGACTCGTTTTCACGTGTTGATAGCTACATGTCATTACAATAGTTTGCAAAGGTTTACTTGATGATTTTTGGTTCGATGGGGTTTTTATCTTAGATCTAGAGGAACGTTGAATATACTTACTAACACTTTCAGTTGTATAAGGATTTTGTAAAGAAGCAGTGAGTATTCCTCTTGATGTTTTAAGCGGTGGTTTAGTTAATTTAAAATTAGATTTTATCGGAAAATATGCATCGAATCCTGATAAATTGTGCGCTATTAAAGTTACTTTCGAATAATTAAATTTTCCAAGAGTTTTAAAAAATTGATGTATCGGGCATGTGTCCTCTGGGTTTCCCCCGATCGAAAATTTATCTAGGTTCCTAACAAAGATTTTCACACAACGTTGAAGTTTAGTTAATTCTATTTCAGTTAAGTTATTATATTCACTTATCTGTTCCTTAAGTTTTTTTATTACATCTTCATCCTTACTACTTTTTATTTTAATCATATCACTTAACAAACGCGTGTCTAATTTTTTCAATCTTTGCATTGGTAAACAAGATATAAATTTATTAAAGTTAATAGCCCCTAAACTATAAGCAATAGGATGTGCTGTTGAACAGCGAGGATCTGGATAAGTTTCAAGATCCCATATATATGTTGAACCATAGTCAATTGTTTTCTTTGTTATGGTTTTATACGGAAGTGTTGCTAGATTTTCAACAGTAACTGTTTTATATATTGGTTTGAAATTATTTTCAATTTCTCTAATAGCTTCTGCTTTGTAAAATTTATTTATTAAACAATAGTGGCCTATTGATGAACCTTCGTGAGAATAATTGTAATAAACGTAATTATGAGACGTTGTAATATCTCTAGGATTTAAATGACGATTAGTAGGAGTGTAATACTGTACACATTCTTCAAAGTAGTTATTGAATTGGGAAAATTTACAGTTTGACATTACTCCTGTTCTAGATGTAGCTTTCTCTTTATATAAAAGTCATTAAACTTCTGAAACACAATGTTAGCTTGTTCTTGATTGAAACCACGTAAGGCGCTGTAACATTTTATAAAGCAGAAATCTTCAGAAGGAATGTAGCAATATTGTCCGATGTATTCTTTGATTCTATATTTCATATTAATACCAGCACCTCTATGCGACCTTTGTACTAGCTTCATTCCAAAATCTTCGTATTTAATACTACCTGTAAAAATCCATTCGTTAGCATCGGATTTCTCTTCTAGATTAAGAAACCATGTTTCAAATGCATTTTTATTATAAAATGTAGCGTAAAAGTTTTCTATTGTGGTTCCATCTTCTTTAATCATAACACCAAATAAATTTAAAACTTTCCCATTGTGTAAAAGTTCGCGCATAGTATTTACTAAATTAGTAAAAAGTTCATTTGCATACGTAATTTCATTTGGATTAAACAAATTCAATAGATGATCACCAAGTCTATCATCAGAGAATATATCAGGAATTGGTGTACCTGATGTTTCTTTTGTTCTACGTTTCTGTTTTTTAATATTACGTTTACGACTACGTTTAATATTACGTTTACGTCTACGTTGAATTTGTGCATCAAACTCATCAATTTGTTTCTTTATTAACTCGTCAAGCGTATGCGTTGATTTGTTATTCATTTTACAATTCATATTTTTTAAAAGAAAAAATTATGTTTTCAAAAAAAGAAATTATGTTTTTTAATATAGAACCTTGGTTCCGTTTTTACATAGAACCTCGGTTCCGTTTTTACATATACACAGGAATATTTAGTTGATGTAATGTTTCTAAATCATAAACTGTTAATCGCTCTTTATTAACCAACCACCATAAATTATTGTAAGCTAAAAATACTCTGAAACTTCTTAGACAAAGTGGAAAGTCTTTTGTTTTAGCGTAACTTCTTATACCATGTTTTATTTTATAATCTTGCACGAATTGCATATATTTTCGATGATATTGAATTTTAACTGCTTGTTTTGAATTTATAGGTTTTGTAGGATGGGAATAATTTTTTAAAACTGCCACGTGTTCTATTTTGTATTCGTTAATCATATTTTTTAAAACTAATTTTTAATTACGAATTTACATGATGGTGATTCGGGATTCGGTATATGAATTTTCTATATTCATTTCTTTTTTCATATTTTTTATATGAGAAAAAATGCTTCAGACTCCAGACTAGTCCGACACTCATTTGAGTGTTTTATACCTCTGTAGCACCTCCAGACTACTACGGTCTATTTAGTCCGAAGCTTAAAAGAGGACAAGAGACTCAAGTGAGTGTCGGACTGTCCGAAGCTTAAAAGAAGACAAGAGATTCAAGTGAGTGTATGGACTTGACCTCCGGACTATAACGGAAATTAATCAATCAATCAATCTATCTATCAATCATTCTATTTAGTCCGAGGCTTAAAAGAAGACAAGAGATTCAAGTAACTGTATGGACTTGGCCTCCGGACTATTACAGGTACAAAGTTAATTACGTTAATGAAGATGATGTTACGATCTATTTAGTCCGAGGCTTAAAAGAAGACAAGAGATTCAAGTAACTGTATGGACTTGACCTCCGGACTATAACGGAAATTAATCAATCAATCTACCAATCTATCAATCATTCTATTTAGTCCGAGGCTTAAAAGAAGACAAGAGATTCAAGTAACTGTATGGACTTGACCTCCGGACTATTACAGATACAAAAGTTAATTACTCATGACAAATTGTTACATGACGTGCGAAGTTTCTCTTCATTACAACTTTGTTACAGTTATTACATCTCACTTGTGCTTTTAAGCATTCTTTACATTGGTATTTGCTATCATAAAATTCTGTTTTGGGTTTAAGAATTTCACAACTAGTACATTTACGTGTGTTAATTGTTCATGACTTAGAATGATTAGTAAAACCCTGAGCAGTGAAATATTTATTGCAATTCAAACATTGTCTATCTTTTATTTTTGGTTGTGTTGGTAATTGACATCTTTTTTGATGACGTGCAAAATTCTTAGATGTTATGTCTTTTCTACATTCAGCACACGTTTTTTTACTGGTTGCGACTGTTCTAGCATTTGTTGTTGTAGCATTTGTTGTTGTAACATTTGTTCAACTTCTTCTTCGGAACGTGAGGCTTCAAATTCCTCGTTAGATAACATGTTTTTAAACCGAAAAAATGATGTTGACAAATGTTGGAGGAGGTGCTTACATTTCAAATAATCAAGAATCAGACATAGACCTAGACAACTATATCATGAAAACTGGAGACGTTTTAACAGGACCGTTACATCTTTCTACTCTTCCCCAACAAAATACTGAATTAGCAAATAATGAATATGTTGATAGACAGGTGGCTCCACTAATAAATGAATTAGAGTTGCTAGAACTTAATGACAAATCATTAACAAAAAAATTATTAAAACTTGATAAAAAGAATAAAGCTCTAGAAGTAGATATATCAACACTTCATAAAAAAATAACAGAACAGTCAAAGATTGTAATCCTATTATCAATAACTTTAAGGGGTGCCATTATAAAGAATACAAATCAAAATAAACAACTGAAAGAAGAGTTAGTCAAAGTTACTGAAAAGAATCAAAAATTATTATAACAGTTGCAACAACTGCAATCTACATTCCAAAAAAGTGTTGACGAATTGAGTACCAGAATTACACAACAAGTGAAGTTCATGAATAAAATGATAAATGAAGTAAAAACACTTAATCAAAAGGTTAGTGATAAAGCACAATTGAATGCTCTTAAAACGGCGTTGAAGATTAACCAGGAGAAAATGCAAGTTAATAGCAAAGAAATTAAAGTACATCACACGCTGCTTGACGCAATAGATAAAGTGCAACAGAAAATGAATGAAGTTATCACGAAGTTGTTGTCCATTCACAAACGTAAATCTTGATAGAATTTTGTTCAGAGGCTTTAGCCGATCAGATCAAAAGTCCTCAGGTTACTAACCAGTAGAATTTTGTTCAGAGGCTTTAGCCGATCACTTTTGTTCAGGTTACTAATAGTCCGGCAGCCAGAGCGAGTTTCTGCAGGGAACGAGGCCGAAAGTGCGACTTTCACTGAATGATGTACACCCTATGCCTACTACGAATCGGCACGTCTGCCGAGTTCTAGTGAGTTCCTCTTCTTGTCAGACACGATCAAAGAAAAACACATGTAAATCCAATGGGACGCAGATTGCAGTTTTTGACTAAAATGAAATTTTCCATGTTTTCTCTGATTAAACGAAAAGTACTAAGGCCAGATTCATAATTTTTGGCATGGAATATCTTCAGGTCATTTCCTTTCATGTTTATGTACCCCTGTTTATAAAGCTAAACACATTTAGATTTGGCGAGCCTCTTAATGTCGGCAGACACAAACATTTTGAGCAACTTTATTCACATTCAACCACATTCTCACATGCATTGCCGATCAGAAGCATGATAAAAGGACATGCAAATCATAGGAAATGACCTGAAGACATTCCATGCCAAAAATTATGACTCTGGCCTTAGTACTTTTTGTTTAATCAGAGAAAACATAGAAAATTTCATTTTAGTCAAAAACGGCAATCTGCGGCCCATTGGATTTACATGTGTTTTTCTTTGATCGTGTCTGACAAGAAGAGGAACTCACTAGAACTCGGCAGACGTGCCGATTTGTAGTAGGCATAGGGTGTACATCATTCAGTGAAAGTCTCACTTTCGGCCTCGTTCCCTGCAGAAACTCGTTCTGGCTGCCGGACTATAACCGATCGGAGCGAAGCTCCTCTGGCTTTAGCCTATCCTAACCATTTTTCCATTAAGAATTTCAATTGAATATTTTACATCTTCTAGCAATAAACCATAAGCCATCAATGATGTTGTGGAATTTGTCTTTTCAATATTAATTGTCACATCACAACCAGTCTTGATAATATCTTCAGATTGTGCACTTAAATCAAAACAGAAAACAGGATATAAATTCTTCCAATCTACAGGATTTAATTGTGCTTCAACTCCAAATTCTCGACATAGATTTCTATAAGCGTCATATCCTTCCATGAATTGATTATTTGAGCTATCAAATCTTAATGGATCGATAGGATAACGTGTTTGATTTAATGAAATTTGTAAACTTCTAATTGAATTAGTATGGAAAAGACTATTGTTCTCTTCAAAACTAGGAGTTTCATTCTTTTGAAAAATGAGTAAAAAATATCTTGGATTATTCGATGTCCTTGTGAAATGCCAATTAAATCTTTGTTCAGTAAAAGTGACTGAACTCGCAGTACGCTTCATAAAACTTACTGGAATTGGTTTGTTAGTATTTAATCGCTTCGTAATATGTAATTCAACCTCTAAACTAGGAGTAATGTGCTTGATCCACCATTCAAATCTATCAATTTTTAGTTATGCTTTCTTCCCAGCCTTTCCATAAAATATTGATTCATTATTTACAGTGCGATGAATTATTAAATTGAACTTTAATTGATATGATATTTTGTTGTAATCTAAATAGCCGAATAATGGAGACAATGACCAATCAATAGTTTGTTTACTTTTATTATTAAAATTACGTCTTTCTTTATATGCATTATTATTTGTTTTATTTAAATGTTTTGCAATTTGTTCTACATCTCTCGCAATTCCTGCTGCATCTGTTCCAGCGTGAGTTAAATCATCAACAATTATGCCATCATTATTATCTGGAAACCATCCTTCGATTTCATGCATTTTAGTATTTTCACCTATTGTAACAGATCGAAGCATCGAATCAATAATACCTGGAGAATCACTTATTGTTTCTATATTTTGAGTTGCAACATCTAGACGCATTTGTGTAAATAATCTTGGGAAGAAATTGTTTTCTAATGTAATATTATCCGCAGCAGGTAAAGGTGTTGTAAAATTAGCATCAGAATATAGAGAATATTCACATTGTAAAAATGAATCGGGTAAATAAATAACTTTGCTGATTATCAACTTCAAAGATTAAATCACCTCCAGTATTTACTCTACTAGAAGATCCGGGGTTCATAGCAACTCTTATATAGTCATTCTTTTTTTGATTATAACTGACAAACGGGGGATCGTCTAATCTAAATTTGCTTTCGATCAGAGTTGACATATATTTTTTTATTAGAAAAAGTCAGTTTGATACTAGAATTTTGCTACTAGAATTTTGCTAATCCATTTCCTCTCATTTCTTCAATTGTTTTTTCATCATGTTTACTTTCCATCTTCGCTAATTGTGCAATTTTGTTTTTTGTTTCTTCTGAGAGTTTTTTATCTTTTTGTGGTTCTTTAGCATCAATCCTAAGTTTACGAATAGCTTCTAGCTGTTTTAATTCGTTTTGTGACTTAACAGCATTCGATATTGCACTAGCTGTACTACCTATAGCAGCTGCTCCTTTAGCAGCAGATGAAATCAAATCTTTAATATTTTTAATCAAGTTAACGATACTTCCAATACCAGAAAAGATGGCAGCCCCTTCTTTTTGAATTGTTTCCACACTGTCATAATGGTACACAGGTTTCATAAATGGTTCGCTCGCAATTTTTTTGATTTGAAGTAAAATGTTTAAGATTGTGTTTATAAATTATAGGCATTTTTTAGGATTAAATTTGACTTTTGGGAAAAATATTTACGTTTATGATTGGTTAGTAACCTGAGGACCTTTGGTCCGATCGGCTAAAGCCTCTTTACAAGCTTCTATTGGTTAGAAAAACCCAAGACTATAAATTTTTTATTAAAAAATGGTGCAAACGAATAATAAAATGGTTGAATTAAAACTACGTAACATCATTGACAAAAATACACCTAAAACTATTACGGTTGACAAAAAGAAGTATTACATAAGTAGACCAATGATCGAGAATATTAAATTACAAGAAGAAAAGAATGGAGGAATTCTACCATTAATTCCTCTAATAATAGGAGGTATAGCAGCAGCAGGAAGTGTTGCAGGCGGGACAGCTGGTATTGTTCAAGCAGTAAATAAAAATAAATCAGAGAAGGCAGCATTAGAAGAACAAAAACGACATAATCGAGAGTTAGAGAAAGCGGCAAGAGGTGAGGGAATAGTAGATAATTTTATTAGTAAATTAAATTTAGCTAATGAAGGGAAGCGAGTTCTTAAAATGTACTAAATAATATTGATGATTTAATTGAAATAAAAGAAACGAAAGATGGATCTGGCATATATCTAAATCCTCAGCATGGTACGTTAAAAATTAATCTTTAAAAATGAGCGAAGTGGATTCCTTGAATTTGAATAACTTAAGAATTTTAAATCTAGATCTAATGGATTATCTCTTAAAACTACATAGAACCTCAAATTGTCAGCACACCGGAGGTGACCCAACTGCATCTTCGATGCCGAGACGCGAAGCGTCGACTTCCGGTTGCCAGCGTTACGAAGGTAACGATAAACAAAGAGCATTAGAAAACTTTCCTGGTTTTATTTGGAGTAAATATTCGAAAGAGAAACATTTACGTGGACATAATTTTACGGGCCCTGGTACAAGATCAGATTTATGATTAAACGATGATAATACACCTAGAGAAAATAGTAAACCAATAAATAAAGTAGCTGGAGCAGCTTATAGACATGATTTAGCATACAGAGAACATGATGATATAGCTTCTAGACATGTAGCTGATAAGAAAATGATACAAGAATTAGATAATATTGAAAATCCTTCCTTTAGAGAAAGAATTGAAAGAATGTTTGTTAAGAAAGCTTTACAAGCAAAAATGCTTTTTGGCCAGGAGATAGATGAAACTTATGCCTCTGAAATGTCGAATGATCCAAGCCGCTACGCGTCCGAAATTCATAGGGAATACAGAAAGCCGAAATATCTATTGAAAGTAAAAGTATTTAATAAAGATGATATTTGGAGTGCTGATCTAATAAATATGCCTAATGAAAGAGGGTTTAAGTACGCATTGACCGTTATAGATTTATATACACGTTACGCTTGGGTAAAGCCTTTAAAAAACAAAAGTGGTCTGTCAGTTAAATATGCGTTTGAACAAATCTTTAAAGAAAATAATAGAACGCCAAAGAAATTGTTTGTTGATAAAGGGTCGGAGTTTTATAACCGAAATGTTAGGCCACTATTTGAAACTGTTATTTCCACAGAAAATGCAGGAAAGGCTGTAGTAATAGAGCGCTTTAATAGAACGCTAAAAGGTAAGATCTTTAAGAAATTTACTGAGCAAGGAAATCAAAAATTGTTGAGGATATTACCAGCAATTGTAGAACAGTACAATAATAAAGTTCATTCAGGTATTGAAGAAACTCCAAAGAAGGCTTCTGACGATCCTGTTTCAATACGAAAGAAAATATTCGAAAATAATTATTCGAATGAGAGTAATCCGAATTTACAGAAACATAAGCCGAAATTTAAAATTGGAGATAGAGTTAGAATATTTAAGTATAAGAATAAATTTGAAAAAGGCTTTGTTGGCTATTGGACCAAAGAGATATTTGAAATTTGTAAAATAAATCAAACTTATCCGATTACTTACGAAATCAAAGATTTAGATGATGAAGATATGAGAGGCCGATTTTATCAAAATGAATTACAACGAAGCGATTTTTAATTATCGTTATTATTGTTCAATTCTAACATAATATCTAGAAATGGTAACTCCTTCCTGTAATTTCAATAAAACATAAAGACATAATTGCCCACAGTAAGTAGTTCCTGGTTTTTGAATTTGAAATGTATTATAAATTCCATTCCCAAGTAATTCTCTTACTTCATTTGTAGGTGGAAGTCCGTATGAGTCAAATAATAATTAGAACCGTTTATATTTCTTTGACCTGCTTACCAATGCACTCCTTTTTGATCTGACGTGTGGAGATTGGTTACGAAATTTACAGTTGGCTTATTTTTCATCAATTGTAATTCATCCCTCATCAATATGTGAAAATTCTTTATTCCCAGTTGATTAGCAATTTTCTTTAGATCAAAATTCGTAGTTGTTTGCGTTCCATATAATTTAAAGAACTCGGTCAGGTCAGTCATTTTAAATGAAACAAATTCTATTCCAGAAGTTTCCCAAAAGAATTGTTTGCCGACATGATATTATGTGACATCTGATAATGAGAGACAACCTGTATGACTCAGAGCTTTGTTCCCCAGCGAGGCGACCTCTAGCCGCATTATGCATGAGACCATTGTCTGCCACAAGCAGCAGCGGTTGCCATTAGCAGCAGTGTATTGACAATTTCATTCTTTCTGTGAGTGTTCTACGTGACTGTGTCTGCAATTTTGTGCGTCTTCCTGCCCTGCTGTAGCAATGTTTATCAATTTCGTTTCACCTTCGATTTTGTTCATCCTTCATCTCGGAATATGACATCATCATCAGAAAGCTGTGACAAATAATGAGTGCTTCTATTCATCGAGAATTCATCGACTGTTTATTTTTCGAAAGAATTTGAATGGAGAAATCTTCAATACCGCTGATCTGGTGCTTGTGAATACAGTTTTGTCTCTTCATTAATGTATCATTAATGTCAATCTCGCAATAAAATTATCAGTAGCATAATCTTCCTGATATTTATGCGAGAGACGTGAAGAACTGAGAACGCCGTTCTCATTTTCAGATTATGTGCGAGTAGAACGTCTTTTCTCTCTTCCAAGAGCAGCAGTTACGGAGAGAATGAGGAACGGAGACAGAAAATATATCATTAATGTCAATCACGCAATAAAATTATAAGTAGTATAATCTTCCTGTCATTAATGCGAGAGATGTGAAGAACTGAGAACGCCGTTCTCATTTTCAGATTACGTACGAGTAGCACGTCTTTTCTCTCTTCCAAGAGCAGCAGTTACGGAGAGAATGACGAACGGAGACAAAATGAAATGGGGGAATCTACTTCGTAGAAACAGTGTAGAAGTTCTATTGATTTATCATAATGATCTAGTCTAAGTAATAATTGGGATTCTTTATCTTTCATGTATCTGACTCTATCTGCACACCTCACTTTATCCATTTGTTCCAATATCAGATATAAAGGGGCTGATGGTTCTTTTGTTTTTACATCTTCCATTTTTAAATGAATATTTTTGTTTATATCCATTTTTCCTCATGTTGTATATTTATATTTTCATCATTTTGTATTTTTATATTTTCATCATTTTGTATTTTTATTACATTTTCTCATAAACATTTTTCCTCATTTGCATTTTTATAAATTTCAGGAGCGTTCCTATTTTTGTATTTTCCTCATTTGTATTTTTATAAATTTAAGGTACTTTGCAATTTTTGTATTTTTCCCATTTTTGTATTTTTATTACATTTGATCATAAACATTTTTTCCTCATTTGTATTTTTATAAATTTAAGGCGCTTTTCCTATTTTTGTATTTTCCTATTTTTTGTTTATAGTTCCATTCGTATCTATTTGGGAGTGTGATCCGGTGCTTAGCGAAGCGTTGCGCCGGATCTCGCACCTAGTACTACTGAGAAAACATAATAATCAATAGGCCTCATTCCACCGACAGTATCTTGTGGTTCGGATTGCTTTTTCAAAAGATGTACTTATTTTCCAAATAAAATCCGATCCTTAGAATTTCGTGACTATTGCATAGTAGATCGGAATGGCACAAAATCAGAAATTATTTAACCACAACGATTGCTGCTAGCAGCTAGTCTACGTTTACATTTTGACTGCTACTGAGCAAGCTACAAGCTGCTACTACACATTGTTAACCTCAGTCAAACTTGTCAAATAACGCAAAGCACAATTCCATACACAGCGAATTAGATGTGTTTAGTGGCCATGAACGGTGACTTTGACCTTATCCTGTCCGACCACCTTCATGCCGCGCCTGACCCGATCACCTTCATCTCAAGCTCGACCCGATCCGACCAAACCCGACCACATTCAGCCAGATCCGATCACATTCATCTAAAGACTTGCTCAACCTATCCCACCTGACTACATTCATCCCGAACCCTACCCGATTACCTTCATCTCAAGCCCGACCCGACTACTTTCGTCCTGAGCCCGACCCGATCCAAACCAACCACCTTCATTTTAAGCGCTAGATGTCCGATGCTTCTTTTGCGGCAGTTGCAAATACAGATTTCAACAAACATGTATCTTCATTTTTAAGTCAATCACTTGACAGCATTCTAATAAAATCCTGTAGACTCTAGGTTAATACTCGTCTACGTAGACCTTTGATTTGATGCTATAATGTGATCATGTGAATTACCAAAAGTTCACACATCGAAAATGTGTGACCGAAACCCTGAAGCCGAAGCAGTTTAGCAAACCGAACCCAGAGATAATAAAGGAGAGAGATGCTCCACTCACTCTATAGGGCTACAATGTTAAAGAAGTGAAACGCGGAAGGAAATTTACGCCTGCGCACTAAGGTGCGAATTGCAAACTCAGGGAAAGCGATGATGCAATCGCAAATGAACAAATTAGAGTTTGAAAGTCATGAAGTTTTCCGATCATGATAAGACCAAAATATTCTCAATGCTTACAAAATTACGAATTTTATGACAACAAACTTGGCCAATTCAATTTAAATATTCTAGCCATCCATATTTCATCCGATTTCAAAAAGTATTGAGTTATATTTCATAATCGATCTAAATCAAGAATTGTTCAATCATCATTGAACAAAGCAAAACATATTTTAACAAAATGGAAGTACTTATAAAGGTCACATTCATCGTGCACTATATCAATGTAATGTCAGGTATGGACTATCATTGAGCAAATACTTTTTGTTGATCCCATTCAGATGATTTACCTACTCAGACAATTTCTTTTGAACTGTTGCCTAAATATTGAAACACCTAATAATTGGAGAATCCTTGTAGGAGAAAGGGCTATTGTTATAAAGTTTAGTCGCTAATCGCTAATATAGTCACTTCGCAGGGACAGTTTTGTTCCGAACCATGCGAATCATAATTATGTTGAAAATATCATTAATCATGTAAAAAAAGTGATTCTGTAGAGGAACTGAGTGAAATGAAGCACTTGAAAAACTCGATAGAAAATCAATAAATAATGTCTTTTCGAGTATTTAATAACAAGAAAAAAAGTAAAAGAAATCGACAGCGGCCGACAACTGCGCTATTCTTAAATTGAAGTTTGTTAGTGATCGGAGTGATGGTGTGATACGTAAATTGATAAATAAATGTAATTGCAATATGAATAAGTTTGTTGTCATGTTTCTGGGACATAATGATATTTTGTGTGAGTTTCATAACCCATATTGTGTAAGTTTTATTCATAACGTGATATATTCTGTTTTAGACTGTAATTAACTGCAATATTTGTGGAATGACAGACATCAGTTACCGAAAGGTCAACTTTTTTATAGCACATGGAGACAACTAAAATGAGGAAACCGATCATTGAAATGGTGGACTTTATAAAGCGATTTGAAACCCTTCTTCGACGAGAAATAACTCTGCTTCAATAATTCTACATAATTTCCTTCGGAAATCTGAACAATTTTATGCTCTTGATTTCTGCTCGTCACATCACTATATTAAACATGAAAAGTTTTGTAAATTACTTTCTCGCATCCAACTTCGTAAATTTTTTCTCATGTCTATACCACTAAAGATAAAGAACGATATTCGATTAAAGCGGTCAGGCTAAATTAAGAAAAAAGCTAAATTTGTGATTTTTGCTGTATCTATATTTCAGACTATAGATGACATGTTTTGCAACAAACAAATTCTAAATGGCAGTAAATGAAGTCTTCTTAATTCGATGCTTCTTTAGTTTGGGAACTGATGTGAACTTGATACTTAAACATGTCAATTACATATCATCAGATGTAATTTTGGCATCTCATGCAAGCGTATTAGTTTGAGAATTACCATGGCAGATACGCGTATATAGTCGATAAATTGAGCAAACGGCCGTCACGCAAACTGATTGTATTGTTGCAGCCTCTGGTCGTTCACACCTACCTGCGCGCGCGTCGTTCTTTTTCGCGTTTCACCTTTTAAGGAAGAGTGAACTATCTCGCAAACTATCTCTGGCCGAACGCTAGCACAAATTCTATACGAATCGAGTTCTCACACCTGTTAATCTGTATCGGCCACTGTACCTGCTAAAAAATCTGTTAATTCAATTTGCAATCCGTGTCGATAAATGCATGAGTCAAAAGTTCAACTTAGGCAAAGTCAATATGACAATGATTTTTCATCCTGTCATTTTTGGTATAAACTTGTCGTCGTAAGTTGAATTTGATTAATTTCCATTGAAGAATTGCTTTTCATTATCATTATAATGGTATACATCATTATTGAAGAACCGATCGAATTTCGTTACAGAATGAGCAGAATCATGTGTCCGTAGTATTGCTAATTAGTAAGACATTGCCATGCAATGTTTTTCGATGCAGCCAAATCACCGGTCATTGTTTTAAGGATCACAGCTTTGAAATGTTACGATGTTTCATTTCAAGAAATTAAAAGTGAATTAATTTCCACAAAGATAGAAGTCCAATAATAGAAGTCGTATTGATTAGTGTGCATACTCTACCGTTAACTATTATACTACTGGAAATGCGTCAGCGCATTCGCAATGAATGTGGCAACATTTTACTATACAATTTGCAGAGTAATACAGATGAGAAAGTTCCACCATCGAGATGATGCGGTAAAATCATGATCTATGTCGTGCAGATATTCTTAGTAATTTATAAAAAGTCTCAGGATTTGGCAAAACATCCGCTCCCCCACTCTTGCAATGTTAACTGTCGGAATCGTCCATATAATATTGCAAAGAGTAATGGAATATGTATCGGAAATCATTTAAACCTTAATAACTCATTATCAAAACTAGCAAAATGTATGATAACCTGTACATGGTATTCGAAAATTAGAATACCAGAATTTCAGAATAATAGAATAAACAATAATGGAATTTCAGAATCTTCAAGCTTTTTTTGACAAATAAAGAATCGTTGTAAAAGAGGTATAGATTGCTTTTCTGCTTTTCGAGTGAACATGAACCTCCCGTTCCGACAGACTTTGAGATGTACATGGTATCATACTTCATTCTTCCTGATTAGATTGCACAGATGTGAGTATGAAAATGCACCTGGAATGCTTTTGGACATTCTAGCACTTAGAATAGTGACTGATAGCTTATGACCAAAATATCATATATACATTGTACGCACACACATACATGCAAAATTGATAAGTTTACTGTGGAGCAAATCAATTAGAAGAATACCATTAATTTGTTATAGTCGATGAAAATCTGCGAATTGGTTTAGTTATGATATAATTTTGTTAAAGTTATAATTTTCAAAAATATGCTACGAATAAATGAATAATCGTGATGTTATATGGTTTTATAATTGGGTTATGTTTTAGCCTCAAAACAAATAATTCAATTCACCATGAACGACAAAAGTGTAACAGAAGTGACAAATCTACGTCATATAATTAAAAAAGCTACATGATACCTTTAATTTACCTATAAGTGATGTATTGGTGACTTCGCCGTACGAACCGTCAAACTGATAGACATTCAATTTGACAGCAGGCTTCGGCAATGACGCAATCTGCCGTGAATCATATTGATGTAAATCTGAAAGGAAATTATGCGAACTATGTTAACGATGATTTTGTGTCTATTTTTGAAGATTTTACAAGATTAACCTCTTCACAAGGAAAAAAATGAGCGGATTGTGGAAATTTGGTTTTCAATCTTTGATGAAAAAAACCTTCGGTACATGCAGGTTTCTAACGACCAGTATCTAGTGAAAATGCGATGTTGTTGCGAAACTGTGTAAATAGAGGGGAAGGGAAAAACAATGCGGCTGAAATCCATAAAACGGAGCGATAAAATAAAAATAAAGATGCGAAAACGATCGACAAATGTTCCAAGTTGCAGGGGTGCAGCATCTACGGGGGTCAAGGAGGACTAGAATTTTTCAAGGGGGTCGGACCCTGTTGGAATGGCGTGATTTCCATACCTCTTTGTCGCCTTTCATTAAAGTACGAAAATCATTCTTGCCCATCTTGTCAAACAAATCATCCATCTGTGAGGTATCACTGACTAGGGTAATGACTAGTCAGTGGTGAGCTATCCTGTCCCGTTAATTGTAGAAAAGCCTCGTCAAACACGTACAATCATGCCTGAGGAGACCGTATGCTGTGATAAACCCACATATCTGGAATTTCGACTAATTCTTCATCCGATTCACTTTACTTTCCTTAACTTAGAACATGCAAATAGCAATGTTAACAAAGAATTTTATTCCAGAGACTGGCACAGTTTTATGAGATAAGTCAAAACATCTGGCATTGTCATTGTCTTAGAGCGTTTGCGCGTTACATGTGCAACACCTAATGTACAATGCATTAGCCAGACACGAGATCTCATTTGGCGGGCATCCAGGCCCGTAGCTAAGGGGGGGGGCCACGGTGGCATTGACCCACCTGCAAAATTTTTCGCCCCCCCCCCCTAGAAAATCATGGTGAAGATACGGTTAAATGGACTGGAAACTATAATTTCTGTATTTCTGAAGCTATGATCTTTAAGTTGACGAAAATTTATGAAAATGGATGTCTTCACATTTCCGAAAACTATTTTCGTTTTACTTTCTTTGTATAGAGTAATTTTCGCATATACAGGGTGCGAGAAAAGTCTTTGCGGATTTTTGATAACTTTATATTTAGTTATTGTATGGTGAATTGTTTTACTTTATTTTCATTTTTCTTTGAACAAACCCATCTAGAAATAAAAACTAAACATTCCATGTACTCATTGACATTTTTATTCTTCAAATAGCTCACCGTCATGCTCAATGCACTTCAGAAAACGTTTCTGAAAATTCCTCTACGAATCACGGTAGTAAGAGAGAGCAATGTTGTTCATTTGTCGCTCAATCTCTTCCCGCAAGTCCTGAATGTTCCTGTAAATAAAACCTGGAGGATAAACCAATTGCCGCAGGTGACTCCAGAACCAAAACTCGCAGGGTGTCAAGTCCGGCGATCTTGCTGGCCATTCAATAGGTCCTCTCCTGCCGATCCAGCGATTGGACAAATGAGCCTCTAGAATTTGACGCGCTGAAAAAGGGTAATGGGGAGGCGCTCCGTCTTGCTGGAACAGAAGGGTTCTTCCAGTGCCACGAGAAAAATAAGGAACGACTTGGTTCAACAGAAGATCAGCATATCTCTTTCCATTCATGGTTTCTGAACTGATATCGTAGAGAAGAAGTCCGGAATAGCCTATACAGGCCCATACGGTGAGGCTAGGAGTCTTGCCTGGGTTGGTCATTCTAATATTCGGGTTCGTCGTAGTCCAGAAGTGCACATTGTGCTTGTTGATATTGCCTGTCAACGACATGACACACTCGTCCGAAAATGTTAGCTTTCGGAGGAAAGCAGGATCTTCTCTCGATTTTCTCCTCATTTCTTCACAAAATTGTAAGCGGCGGTCTTCGTTCCCATCACAAAGAAATTGAGAATATAGCGGCTTGTATGGATGATAATGCTCGGCTTTTAGAACTATTCTGACAGTGAAATCAGAGATCCCGACATCCCTCGATATCGCTCTTGTCGAAGTTGAAGGATTTTCAGTGACAGCTTCAATTACCTTTTGCCTGTTTTCATCTCCAGATGCTGTTATGGGTCTGCCACTTTTGGGTCGGTCGTGGGACAGGCTGCCGGTTTCAAGAAGTTTGTTCTTCCAATACAGGATTGTTCTCGACGATGGGGGTTCCTTGTTAAATTTCTCTCTGAATTGACGAGCACTTTCTTCACAGTTGAAAGAAATGGCCCACGATGTGCAATAAACTTTTTCTATTGTCGAGAATTCCATCACAATATCAAATTACTCACATCCATCAGTGTATCGAGTTTATAAACACAGTGTATAAAATGTATTGATTAAAATTAAAAATCTCGTAGTAAGATTCAAATGTGAAATCTATGCTGGTCAGCAAAAAGAAGTGCCATAGCTTTTCAAGGCATAACATTTATTAAAGTCTATGGTTAATCATCCATGGTTTATTCCGTCATTTAATGATCGATCCTCGAAGGTAGATTTAAATTTGAAATCTATGGAGCTCAGCAAAAACGAGTGGCATAGCTATTTGAAGCACAACTTTGTTGATTTGATTAAAATGAGATCAAATCTCGTAGCTAGATTCAAATGTGAAATCCATGGAGCTCAGGAAAAACAAGTGGAATAGCTTTTTAAAGCATTGAAAATAGCACAATGAAATGCCGAGTTTACAAAACATATGGAAAGTAATCAATTTAAATTTTGTTGATTGAATAGCACAAAGCTCACTATGTGTTAAATCTGAAGACTTGGCATGCATAATAGTCGAGTGACAGAGTTATCTACAAACGCATTGCCACATATTGGTCACTGAAGAAATGATATTTGATCATTGAATAGCAAAATATAAAGTTCACAAAAGTCCGCAAGGACTTTTCTCGCACCCTGTAGATGACCCTGATAATCATAAGTTGATACTACATACATCTCATAAAAATCGTTTACTCATATGGAGTGCAATTATTTTTTATTTTCATATTTTATGGCTCTATATCTCTCTTCATGTTTGCTAAATAAATGCTAAATCTCCCGATTCCCATTGGAGATTTCTAGTATTGATTTGTTTTTCAAACAAACTCTTATTTGTTTATTTATTTAAATATGATTTTGCTTCTTATTGCAGGCACAGTGGTAAATACGTTATGGACAAAATTTGTTATTAGAAAATTTAAAACTTCGTCAATTACTACAAGGGGTCAAGAACTAGGAACTAGGTGAAGAACGTAGGGGACTATTTAAAGAAAGGGACTAGTCGTTATCCGTCTTTATTATTTAAAACTATCATGTAGCACATTGTTCATTTTTGTTTTGAAAATTCATCAGAAAGTCGCCCCCCCTAAGAGCAGCGTCTGGCTGCGGGCATCACACATTGAGCCCTCCGGCCAAACTCCATTAGACATGTGGAAGATTGATTAACGTAGTGGACTTTGTCATACACCACATTACTGAAAAGAAACTTCAGCGTGTGCCGCGTACCAATTTACATTTGGAATATATTTATTATTTACAAAATTCTTTCGACTATCGTTTGATTCGTCTCGCTTCTATAATGCCTCGCTCTCAAGAAAGCAAGAAAAGAAAGGGAGAAGAACTGTCTGTCACTAAAACCAAACGAATGTGAACTTTGGATATGTATTGGTAAGTTACAATGTGCATTATTCACGGTTCTTTTACAATGCGGTTCTTTTAGTATGAAATGCACGAAATGCTGTAGTCTTAAATTATAATGTTGCAAAATAATGATAAGTCCACACTGAATTAGAAGTTGTGTATTAAATAATTTAAAGGGATTATAAGTCAAAGAATTTTTTTACATTATTTAAATCAATATTATATTTTCAAATTTTTTCAATACATGACTTCTAGTTCAGCGTGGTAGCCTACCTTTATTATCATTACAATTCGACACACATTTTGAGTTCAAGCATTCTATTATGAAATTCGATAGACATCAAGTCCATTAAGTTATGTGTATTTTCGCTTTAAGCAGCATATTTCATCAGACGCCTCTCGTATTCCATGACTGTTCTGGTTGCCACAGGAGTACAAGTATTATACGAAAAGTACAGAAATTTTGCAGTCGCCATTTAGGAATTAGCCTAAATGATAACCGAATTGACACATTAATCGATCGAAATCAGTGACTTCGAATTTTCAGTTAAAAATGGCAATTTGTATTCCTAGGCTATTGGCTTATTAGACCTTAAGCAAATTAAATCTATAAGGACTCCTTTTACATAACTTCATGCTCCTAATTTCAGGAGACACGTAAATTATTTGAAAATTTTGCTCTGCCTGATAAACAAGTCAATGCTGGAAAGCAATTACGTAATATTTCATAATATATCATGGATTGATTTTTTACGATATCTGACAATGTGTCGGACCCCCCCCAAGGAAAAATTCGCTGCTTTTCCCCTGCCAAGTTGCATAATTTAACCTAAAATTTTCGCATGATAGTTGATGCTAACATCTTGGCTAAAGTCTTCGCATAATGTTTGATGCTTAATTCAATCGCACAGCAGCATCAATCCTAGACATCATTATTATTATTATTGGAGATCATTATTTTGGGTGCCTTATTTGTGTTTCTCCTAAAATGTTCAATAATTGCATACATTACATTGCATTTCGGAGTCGTTGATGTATATGCTACTGATAGTGGATTTACAATTGCATGTAGATCATGCTGTTTCGTAATATGGTACAATGTCTTATCTTTAAATCTCAGCTTAAGTGGTAAATATGCAATATATTTTCTTGAAGGATGCACTTATCTGAGCAAAGCGCAAATTGATGATCTCACCTGTTTCTTGGCGGTTCATATGCATCAAACTTTGTGTCCTGTAGACATCTGAAGAATGCTCATCATCACCATTCTCGTCATACGCCGGATTCAGAGCTGGAAAATACAAATGTAGGGCCGACGGTTGTTTATAATTGTTGAGGAAAGTCATGCAACATCGATATTCAGTTATTTAAGAAAACTGGGTGGAGATGGAACAAGTACGTAAAGGATTGTTCAACAATTACTACTTTTCCATTTCCTTCCCGTTTTCAACAGATACTGGTGGTTTCAGTTATTATTTATTTTATGCTACCTTATTTCTTTTCTTGATGTAAGGACAACCCACAGAATTAGATTCTTAAATGCGTATAGCGCGCACCTCTCATTTCTCTTCCGAGTCGAGCATTGTAACTTGTAAACCTTTCTTAATTGATAACTGATTTTGCAAGACACCTATTAGCTGATTATCGTTTGCAATTTGATTGACATTTGACGAGTGTTGCCCACATTTGATGGAACCCGCAGATTTTTTGCCTAGACCTGCATAGTGGAATAATGATTAAAATCCGACATCCATTTAGTAGTCTCTTCCCACTTAACGGAAAGCCAACTCAACAGAAGTCCACATAGCGGAAATTTTCGTCTACTATTTCGTCCATTTATCTATCGATCATGTTAAAAAATGAACATAAACTAGCCTACTGAGTGAAATACAGGATATACTGCTGAAGCAGAATGACTATAATGCAATGCTTATATCGTTTGATCAAATCACGAATAGTATGCGCAAAGGAAGCGAAGTTCTTCCATACCTATAATCATGGTCTATTTATTATATTCTTATTATAATGAATTAGATCCTTGATGTTCTATTTCAAGTATTTTAACCTGATTTTGCGATGTCTTGCTTGCTTCAAAATTAAAAAACACTTGCTGATAGTAATGTATATAAGACCGATCCAGGACAACTAAAAAAAAATAAGATACCCAAAAATGCAAAAAAATGTATATATGACCGATTCAGGACAACTAAAAAAAAATAAGATACCTCCAGAATGCAAAATCGGAATATTTCATACACTGAAAAATAGTTTTATAAATAAAAATAATATAAAGGATAAAATCAAAAAAACAGTTTTAAGCTCGTTGGGATTTTTTCATATACTGAAAAGAGGTTTCAAAAATTTCACGTAGTCGAAAATTTAGGCAGTCCAAGAATTTCACGTAGTCGAAAATTTAAGTAGTCTAAAATTTAGGTAATCTAAAAATTTCACATAGTCTAAAAATATCAGAAGATTGTATTCAAAATATTTATTAAAAAATGGAAACCTCAAAAGTGGAAGAAACCTCAAAAATGGAAGAAACTTCGAGAATATATCCTTCGTTAATAAATGAACGTAGTTCTACTTTAATGGACATTGAAAAGATAAACATTGAAAAACATAAAGATAGAGTTAGGTATATGAAAGATAAGGAATCTCAATTATTATTAAGATTAGAGCATTATGATAAATTAAGAAAGAGATGGTCTAAAGTTAAGAATGTAACACAAGGTATTGAAATATTTTTAACAATAAGTTTAGGATTATTTATAATTGCTATATCTTCAGGTGTTTCAGTAATTCCAGTAGTTGCTACAGCTTTAACAGGTACGGGTGTTTTTACAACTTCACTTGTTACAATGTTAGATAAATCTTTAATAACTAAGAAACGAAAATCATTAAAAACTAAACATTTACATATTAAAGAAGTTTATGACAAATTACATTACTACTTTCAAAGAGTATGTGATGATAATGTTATTACGTTAGATGAAATTGAAAAATTTGATCAAACAGCTAATGAAGTCTATAAAATATCATTTAATGATAAGAATAAACAGCTCGACAAAATTTCTAATGATGGTAAAATTTCTAGTGATGATAAAGTTTTTTTAGAAGAACTAAAAACTTTATTAAACAAAATTTTAAACGAAAAGATGTCAGACAACAAAGCAATAAAAAAATAATTTGTTCAGTAAAATGTTTTTGTTGTATTCCAATGTTACCACAAAAATCAAATATTATATTTTAAAAATGGATAAAATTAAAGCTGAATCAAAAAGGAATCCAACAATTAGATGAGTTAATAAAGCAAAAAAATATTATGAAAGAAAATCATACACAGCATAGAATGTATAAAGCTGGTATTCAATCTGATATGTTTGAAAAAATGCAGCAAACCGAGCAATTAAAAACTGATTTTGAAAAACTATTGAACCATTTAAGAATCTTGAAAAAGAACTTACAAATAATGATAAACAAATTAATATAACAGATCCAGCACAGAAAACTATTTTAGATGACTATGGATTACTAGAATCAAACATTAATAAGAAATTACCAAAATCTATGCAATTTGAACATCCTATTTCATTTATAGATGGAAAAACAATACCTAGATTTTATCTCGGACAAAAAGAAATATTTCCACAACCTTTTCGAGGTTTAATTTTTTCACCAGATAAATCTCCTTTTAATTTAGATAGAAATTTTGTTGATCTTTTAAGAGGAGCAGATTTAAAAAATTATGCTGTAGAAGATCTCATAAAATATAAAGCTATGTTAGATAGAGTTAAAGCAGGAAAAACTCTTAAACGTTATAGAGAATTAGAAAATTTATTATCAACGGGAGTCAAAGTAGGAAAAGGTTTTAAAACTGAAACAACTGTATTTTTGCCAGATGATCTACAAGAATTACTAAATAGATTAAATATTTTAATATCTGCAATAAAAGAAGGACATAATTCTAGTTTCAATGAAATTCATGCTATATTGAAAAGACTGTTAGAAAAGAAGATTCTAGATAAAGAGGATTATAAAAGTATAGCTGAAATATGTTGTTGTTTTTAATTTTTTCTAAAAAAAATATTTCATAAAAAAATATTTATTTAAAATTTTAACTAAATAATGTGTTCAGCAGATTTAGACAAAATTAATAATCATTTAGAAAATCTAACACAGATTTTGGGTTCATCAAAATTTAGTACGACGCTAAAAATTATAACAACTACTTCATCACACACTTGTAATTTAGAACCCATTCTACATTTGGAACAAAATAAAAATTATCAAATTGCATTGACTAGTTTCTCCACATTTAACACTATTCAAAACGTTATAAAAGATGTGAATGATCAATTTAGATATTCTACTGATAAAGGCAAGACGTGGAAAATACTAACTTTTCTTCCTGGTTCTTACGAAGTTGAATCAATATCAAATGAAATTAAGAGACATTTAGGTATACCATTTAAAGATAAGAAACAATTACATTTTGCAGTTGAACCGTCAGTTAATAAATTTTCTCTTACTTTAGACGAAAATCATCAAGTTGATTTTAATCATGATAGATCATTGTTAAAGCTATTAGGATTTAATAGACAAACCTATAGTCAAGGTTATCATTTAGGTGAGAGGATTCCAAAAATAACTGAAATAAATTCAATTGTTGTACATTGTGACATTATTGAAGGAGGATATATAAACGGTAAATTGTCAAATTTGATATTCAGTTTTCCAGCTTTTACTGTACCCATTGGTTATAGATTAAATGTATTTCCACAAACATTAATATATTTCCCTATTACAAGAAAAACTATTAACAACATTAACATTAAAATCACTGATGAGAAAGGACAAGAAATAAATTTTGGAGGTGAAGAGATTATGATAGATCTTTTGGTTAGAGAAGTTTAATTTTCTTCTTCTTTAAAAATAAAAATTATTTTATTGAAAATGAGTGAAGTGCCTCCATTAAATAAAAAACTTAAATTTAATCATCATCCAAATTTATCTAATAAAGTTTTGTCAGTTATTTGTGGAAGATCAGGATGTGGAAAAACATATTTATTATTTAAAATTTTAAGGACTCCAAATTTTTTGGATAATATTAATCTTATAATTTATACAACAACAGCAGAACAACCCGTCTATCAATTTTTAAAATATGGATTTGAAAATAATCTTACAAAAACGGGAATTGCTTCATTATTCAAGGAATATGAAAAATCTGAATATAAAGAAGAAATAAGTTCGTGGTGTGAAGAAGCAGCAAAAATAATCAGTTAGTAGAATCCAATAAAAATAAGCATATAAAGATACAATTAATAGATGATAGTGATAATATGCAAGATCCTAGTAAACTAGATAAAACAATGAAACATTGTGTCATTTTTGATGATTGTGTTTATGATGGAAATCAGTCAGTTCAGAGAAATTATTTCACAAGAGGTAGACATAACAACTGTAGTGTTTTTTATTTAACACAAAGTATGTGTTCATTAGATGGAAGTGTTATTAGAAAGAATGCAAATATATTTATGCTTTTTGAAATAAATGCAAGAAACTTAAGTGATTTGTTAAGAGATTTATGCGTAAGATGAATTGAAACATTCGTGTAATAATGCTTGGTCAAAAGATTATGGCTTCATTACAATTAATATTGATAAAAAAATTCATGATAGAGTTATAGAAAATATTTTCGCGGAGTGATCGAATAATATATTTTTTTCTTAAAATTTTTCTTAATCTTTAAAAATTAAGAAATTTAAAAATTAAAAAATTTAAAAGGTTAAGTAGTTATTCCATCAGGTAAATTTTTTCTTTTATCATCAAATGGATCTAATGCTAATTTATGTTCCTCTTTTAAATACATTTTATGTTTCTTTGAATTAAGTCTATGATTGCATGTTGTTTTTATTTCATTATTAAATAATGCATTCTTATAATCTTGAAATGCTATTTGGTTAGCCACTGATGCCTTTGAAATTCCTTTTAATGTTTTATGTGTTTTTGAATTTGTTTTAGATGTTTTAGAATTTGTGTTATAACAATAACATTTCGCTTTTAGAAATACAGCTTGTGTTATGTACTCCTCATTTCTTTCTAATTCATCTTTTACTTTACATGAATCAGAAGGATGAATGACATATTTTATTTTATCTATTTTTTTATCAAGTGAAGAATTATACGGTATTGTTAATTCTAAGAAAACAGAATCGGTATCTGTAAAGTGTAATTTATAGTTTTCGCCATAAGCAGGTGCTAAATAGTCATATATAAATTTATACACAAATAGTTTAGCGAATTCCAATATAGTGAATCCTATAACATTAAACTTATCATGTTTTATAATGTTACGTCTTAGATGCACTGCACATAGTTCATCACTGAATCTAGTAGTTCTTTATATATAGGTTTCCTTGTTATATTTTGAAACCTATGTTTATCATAAACTATTTTAAATATTTTCTCTATTGCGCACATTTTCTAAAGTCTTACCATAAAATGCATTATTCATTAATTTAAAGAACACAGTTCCAAAATCATCTTTATTTCTTTTAGCTATTTTACGTTTTTCAATATTGAACTCTATATAATCTTTTAACCACCTAGATTTTCTATACACTAGTTTCCAGTGAATTTTAAAAGAATCATTCCATGATCTAAATACCAATCTAGCATTCTTCCTTCAACAACATACCTTCCTTTATTACTTTGTGTTAACATAAGTTTTTTTGTTGGCCTGTATTTCTTAGGAATTTAAGATTTTTGATAATCTGAAAAATCTTCTTCATTGGGAATTTTGTCTTCGGGACAGAATGGATAATATTTTGTTGCGCCTTTTATATAATCAGGGTATGCTAAGTCAACTTCATATATATAACCATAATTATTTTCACCATCTAATGTAGGTTCGCATTCAAAAATGGTACTCCATTCCATTTCACCTGTTGGTAATTCTTGTATCATGGAAGAAGAATATAAGCTATTAAAATCATAATATAACAAATAGTTTTCTCTCATGAATTCATCAACTGCTGCTTGACTAACTTCATTTGATATAAGTCCTTCTATATTTTGATTAAACAATTTTATAAATTGATCTTTTTCTTCTGGATTTAAAATTTTTGAACAACCATAATCATCAGGATTTACTTTCTTATTATAACATTTAACATATCTATTACCTAGAACGAATGAAACACCATCTCTAATTCCAGATTCCAAAAATAGTAATTTATCAAAAAAACTTTCTTTATAATATTTAAGTTTAACATTTGTATGTTTCAACCCTGCTAACCATGTTAATCCTGATGTAGAATAACAATAACATGGATCTATTCCGTAATATTCTACACACATGTCACGAAAGTTTTCAAAAAGATCAGCAATGATTAATACATCTATCTGAAGATATTTCATTGTATAATCATACATTGTTCTACAATTTAACTCTCTCCAATTCTTTTCAGCTTCTGCATAATCTTCTTCAGATAGTTGTGATTGTTTTAATGTTGATTTAAATTTGTCACGTGAAGGAAGTTGATGTTCTTGCATTATTATTTCATTTATTCTATTTATATCTCCAGTTAAATATTCGTAGGGAAAAATACCTTTCAAAGCTTTTAAATTATATTTATTTAACATTTTACATTGTTCAGGTTTCAAAGTTTTTCCCATGACCTCTAATGAATAAGGATTAAAAAATCTAAATGCATCTAATATTCTAATACAACCAAATTGCATTGAAAAATGTTCTTCTTCTGTTTTACATAGTACGTTTGTTCTTTGTTGTCGTAATTTTTCAGATGAGAATAGATCTTTTATTATTAAATGGAAATCATATTTAGAACCATTGTAGAAATATAAAGGTACAAAGTTATATCTAAATTTATTAGCATTAAGATTACAAGAATTATGTGCTGCACCTCTATATAATCCATTTAGATGATCACGATCTTTTACTTTATAAGTTGTAAATTCTTTTCCACAGTAATAACATTTTTTTTCATTTTCAAATTGTACTAATTGGTCATACGTTAATGGAAGCGTTGGTTTATTTGTTTCAAGCAATTGTGAAAAATATTTTTGTAATTCTTCTATTTTCTTTGTTAACATTTCTGAACTATCTTCACCATAGTATTGATAATATTCTGATTTAAATAATGCAGGATAATTTGAATGAATGTACATTCCCCAACATAATGGTTTTTGTTCCAGCAAATGCTTGCCAGAACTTTGTGTCATGTTAACATTATATGCTTCAAATCACAATATATAATAAAGGGTACTTTATTTTTGTAATACCATTTATTATATACTAAATAATCTTGTTTAGCAAAAGTATTTTTAACTGCTTCATTTTGTTGACAATTCTCCAAATGTCTATTCATTTCTTCTTTAGTTTTAAACCACGTCATACATTGGAGACAGAGAAAATGAGCATTATCTGAAGTTTTTGTAAATATAGAAATATCTTTACACAATATGTAATGACCTTGATAATATAGTATATTCGCTTGTGCTGGTTGCATTAACTGCTGCTTTAACATTTTTAACTTTTGTTGATATTCCTGTTGTAATATTTCTAACTGTTCTTGATATTGTTCTTGATATTTTTTTTGAAATTGTTCTTCATATTGTTGTAGATTTTTTGCATGACATTCTAATTCATTAAATTGAGAATTACATTGTTGGTAGACGATGTGTGATAATTTTAAATATTCTTTATCTTCAAGATTCAATTCTTTTTTAATATATTTGCGAAATGATATAGTTTCTTTCTTTTGATATTCTTGTAGATATTGATTATGTAACATTTGTAACTCTTGTTGATATTCTTGTTGATATTGTTTTTTATATAGTTGCGGTAACATCTCTAACTTATGTATATATTCTGACAATAGAGACGAACGCTCGGTTTCGTACTCATAGGGAAATCCACATCCTTATAATTATTATGATTAATCATTATTGGTGATAATGTTTTTATAATTTCATATTTCAAATAAATATAATTCATATTTATAATTTCAGTACATATTATATTTCCTTTGTAAATAATGTTATGATGCATGTAATTTCCTCTTTCATTGTATACTATTTCTGTTTGGCATAAATTTTTGTTATTCAAATAAAATTCTTTTAAGTTGTTATAAACAATGTTATTATCTTCAATATCTCCGGGATATAAGGGAGTAACATCACCAATAGAAACATACTTAACATTTAATTCAAAAACATTTACTTCTATTAAATTTTTATTCTTTTTATGAAACTTTATTAACCTATTATAATCATATGGAAATTCATCTAAGCCATCAGAGAGATCAAATTCATTTATATATTCTTCATTATTATAATGACTTAGTCTTTCTTTGTGATATTTTGCAGGATGTAAATGTGCCATAACACTCCACAGAAAACAATATTCATCTTCATTCTGTATGTTGATTATTTGTGGAGAACTGAAAGGAAGGAGTATGTAACTACCAGCAGTATTATTTTTATATTTGTCAATTACTATTTTCTTAGATAGTATTGCAACAAATTTCCAACCGGATTCACGCAACTCAGTTAAAACATCTTTTAATTTAAATCTTAATACATATATTATATTATATACTTATTTAAATCTTTAATACATCTTTTGTTTCAAATACTGGTTGTATATCATTTACATTACGAATTTCTTGTGTCTGTGTAAAATGTCCTTGTACTATTTCTTCAGTCACTCCATCGGATCCAGTTTTTGTATAAAGTACTTCTACATTCATATAACATTTGAAAGATTTCTTAAATATATTATAGAATTTTGTTAATACATCATAAAAAGTTTCATCGGTTTCATTATATTCAACAGATTCATCAAATAAATATTTTATATCTGTTACAGCTTCGTCGGCTTTGTCAGTTTCCTCAGTTTCATTAAATAAATATCTTATATCTGTTTCGGGCAAAGTACTAGAACCTTCGATTTCCCCAAAAAATCTTCACTATTAAAAACTTTTTTATATTCCGAATGTGAATAATCATCAAATATTTTTTTAACTTTTATATCAGTAGCAAATGTTTCTAGATAGTTTTTGTAATTATTTAATTTTGATATATTTCCTTCATCAGCTCAATCTACATTTTGTAAATGCATTTTACTTTTGAAATGGGATTGATAACTTCTTTTTGTCTGTAGCTGTCTTTTACATAGGACACAATAAAACATGGTATTTTCCATTATATTTTATTTTTTAAAGAAAAAATTTGTGTTTCAATTTTAGATATAAACATTCCAATATGAAAGTCTTGAGAGTTATTATATATTTCACGTTCAGTATCCATTAATATATTCAAATCTTTATCATAGGCCTATATATATTTGATTTATGATATTTATGATTTATTATTATATGATATTTATTATATTATATTTATGATATATTATATTGATTTTATGATATATTCTATATTTGATCAATTATAGATTAGGACAAAGTGTTACATGTCGCGGAAATTTTTTCTTCAATATAATTTTTTGACAAACTCTACACTTTACTTTTTCTTTTAAACAATCCTTACACTGATATTCACTATCATAAAACTCCGTCCTAGGTTTAATAATTTGACAATTTGTACATTGTCTTGTAGACTTTATACAAGAATTATAATGATTAGTAATTCCTTGACTTGTAAAATATTTATTACTATTACGACATCGCTGATCTTTCATTTTATTTTATCTTTTTTAGCCTCATCTGGTTGCTCACATAATTTTAAATGACGTGCAAAATTTTTAGACGTTATATTCTTATTACAACCAGAACATATTTTTTCGTATTACATTGCACAGATTGTCGTGCATTCATAGATTGTCGTGCATCCATAGATTGCCTACTTGAAGAATTTTATTTTTTTGTGGCATGTGAACTTCTTCCTGATTTTGATCTACATGATTATTCTGTACTAGATGATTATTTTAAACTACATGATTATTCTGTACTGGATGATTATTTGGAACTAAATAATTTTATTTGGACCTACGTTATTTTTTCTAGCTGTATAAATATTTTGTCCTTGTTGAGGTATAAACAAATGTTGTAATTGTTGAATATTTGACATAGGTTGAATTTCTTGAACAGGTTGCATATTTTGAATAGGTTGCACATTTTGACCTTGTTGAGGTATAGACAATTTTTTTAATTGTTGTGATTGACGAATGTATTGCTTATATGTCATAGGTATTAATTGCTGCATACTTGACATAGGTTGCATATTTTGTTGAGATTGTTCTATAAGTTGACCACATGGTGTATATTTCATATGTGAATATGATAACGCTTGATTTGTAAAACGCATATTACAAACTTGACAAATTTGAGTCATTTCCATTTTTTATTTTTATGTGAGAAAAATTTATTTTTTATTTTCATGAGAAAATAATTTTTATTTTTATTTCCATGACACATATATCTTTTATTGTTAAAAATGATGTTGCCAAATGTTGGTGGAGGTGCATATATCCCGAATAATCATGAATCAGAAATAGAAATAGAAAATCATATCATGAAAGCTATAGACGTTTTATCTGGTCCATTGCATCTTTCTATTCTTCCTCAACAAAATATAGAGTTAACGAATAAACAATATGTTGATAAACAAATCAATAACTTAAAAGAAAAATATATAAACGATGTTTTGGTTCCACTGATCAATGAATTAAAGTTGCTTAAACTTAATGATAAATCATTAAACGAAAAATTATTAAAACTTGATAAAAAGGATAGAGAGCTAGAAGTAAATACAGCAAAACTTTTTAAAAAAATTTCAGAACAATCAAAAATGTTCATATTACTTTCTATAAATTTAAAATCTGCAGTCATTAAAAATAAACATCAGATACAACTATTGAAAGAACAATTAGAAAATGAATTAGAAAAACTTCCTAAAAAATTTTAAAAAAATCTAAATAAGTTACAAACTACATTCCAAAAAAGTGTTGATGAATTAAGTTCGAAAATTATTCAACAAATGAAAAAGATGAATAGAATAATAAATGAAGTAAACAAACTTAATCAAAAAGTTGATAAAATGAAAACTCTTGAAATCAATTTAGAAAATGAATTAAAGAAAAATTATAAAGGAAATAAAGGACAGTTCGATGCTATTAAAAATCAGTTAGATGTTCTTAAAGTTCAATTAAATGCTCTTAAAACGGATTTAAAGATGAATCAGGAGAAAATGAAGTTAATAGAAAAGAAATTAAAATACATTACAGACTGCTTGACGCAATAGATAAAGTGCAAAAGCAAATTAATAAAGTTATCACGCGGTTGTTGTCCATTCACACACGTAAATCTTAATGATAAACGTAAATATTTTTCCCAAAATTCAAAGTTAATCCTAAAAAATGCCTGTAATTTATAAACACAATCTTAAACATTTTGCTTCAAATCAAAGAATTGCTCATGAACCACGTATGAATCCTATTTATCATTATGAGAGTGTAGAAACAGTACAAAAAGAAGGAGATGGAATATTTTCTGGCATCAGTGATAATATAGGAAGTGTCGTTAATGTTATTAGAAATAATAAAGATTTGATTACATCTGCTGCAAAAGGAGCAGCTGCTATAGGTAGTACAGCTAGTGCAATATCAAATGCTGTTAAGTCTCAAAACGAATTAAAACAACTAGAAACTATTCGTTAACTTAAGAATGATTCTGAAGAACTAAAAAAATTAAAAAATCTTTCAGAGGAAACAAAAAACAAAATTGCTAACATAGCTGCTGACAGCAAACAGGAGAAGAAATCCATTGAAGTAATAGGAGGTAATGGTTTAGCAAAATTCTAAAATATATTCGAAATGGAAACCTAAGAAAATATTTTTTCTGTGTGCGGGAAATTTTTTTTGTGTGTGAGAAAAAACAAAAAAGTCAAATTGTTTTTTATAAAAATGTCTTCCTCGATTGAAAGCAAATTTAGATTAGACGATCCTCCGTTCGTCAGTTACAATCAAAAAAAGAATGACTATATAAGAATTGCTATGAATCCCGGATCTTCTAGTAGAGTAAATACTGCAAATTTAATCTTTGAAGTTGACAATCAACAAAGTTATTTATATTTACCTAATTCCTTTTTACACTGTGAATATTTTTTATATAGTGATGCCAATTTTACAACACCATTACCAGATACCGATAATATTCCATTAGAGAACAATTTCTTTCCCAGATTATTTACGCAAATGCGTTTAGATGTTGCAACTCAAAATATAGAAACAATAAGTGATTCTCCAGGTGTAATTGATACAATGCTTCGATTTGTAACAATTGGTGAAAATAATAAAAAGTATGAAATCGAAGGTTGGTTTCCTGATACTAATGATGGTATAATTGTTGATGATTTAACTCACGCTGGAACAGATGCAGCAGGAATTGCGAAAGATGTAGAAAATATTGCAAATCATTTAAATAAAACAAACAATAGTGCATATAAAGAAAGACGTGAGTTTAACAAAAAAAGTAAACAGACAGTAAATTGGTCATTGTCTCCATTATTCGGATATTTAGATTATGATAAAATATCATATCAATTAAAATTTAAGTTAATAATTCATCGCACAGCAAATAATGAATTAATCTTTTATGGTAAGACTGGAAAAAAGGCATATTTAAAAATTGATAGACTTGAATGGTGGATAAAGCTATTACTCCTAGTTTAGAGGTTGAATCAACTATTGCAAAAACATTAAATACTAACAAACCAATTCCAGTAAATTTTCTAAAGCGTACTGCTAGTTCTGTAACTTTTTCCAAACAAAGATTTAACTGGCATTTCGCAAGGAAATCAAATACTCCAAGATGTTTATTACTAACTTTTCAAAGAAATTATTCCCAAGTTTTGATAAGAACAACAATCTTTTTCATATTAGTACAATTCGAAGTTTACAAGTTTCATTAAATCAAACCCGATATCCAATTGATCCATTAAGATTCGATGATACCAATAATCAATTTATGGAAGGATATGATGCTTATAGAAATCTTTGTATAGAATTTGGAGTTGAACCACAATTAACTCCTGGAGATTGGAGACATTTGTATCCTGTTTTCTGTTTCGATTGAAGTGCACATTCTGAAGATATTATCAAGACTGGTTGTGATGTAACAATTAATATTGAAAAGAAAGATTCCACAACTTCATTGATGGCTTATGGTTTACTGCTAGAAGATGTAAAATATTCTATTGAAGTTCTTAATGGAAAGATGGCTAGGATCGGCTAAAGCCTCTGAACAAGGCTCTATAGGTTAGTAACCTGAGCACCTTTGGTCCGATCGGCTAAAGCCTCTGAACAAAGTTCTATAGGTTAAAACCAAAGACTTCGTCGATAAGTTAATTAAAATTTTTGGTGACTTAAAATTTGTTCTTAACTTAAAATTCTTTCTTACTGTGGCAAGCGAATAGTAATAATAAAACTATTGAATTAAAACTACGTAACATTGTTGACACAAATACACCTAAAACTATTACGATTAACTAAAAGAAATATTACATAAGTAAACCAATGATAGAGAATATTAAATTACAAGAAGAAAAAAATGATGGAATTCTCCCATTAATTCCATTAATTAAAAGGTGGCATAGCAGGTGCAGGAAGTGTTGCAGGTGGGACAGCTGGTATTGTCCAAGCAGTAAATAAAAATAAATCAGAGAAGGCAGCATTAGGAGAACAAAAACGTCATAATAGAGAGTTGGAGAAAGTTGCTAGGGGTGAAGGAATTGTAGATAATTTTATTAGTAAATTATATTTAGTTGACGAAGGAAAACGAGTTCTCAAAAACATTCTACATAATGTTCATGATTTAATAGAAATAAAAGAAACTAAAGATTGTTCTGGAATATATCTAAGTCCTAGTATGATTCGTTGACAAACATTTGTGATAAATATATTGCTATAATGTTATAAATATATTGTTATAAATATTTTTTTATCTTTGAAATGTATTCCACTAATTCCGAAAATTTAATTAAAATAAAAATTTCCAATTTAGATTTATTGAATTATCTCTTAAAAGTACATTCTGGCCATCGGCTGCACACTGGAGGTGACATACAAAAAACATTAGAAAACTTTCCTGGATTTGTTTGGAGTTAATATTCAAAAGAAAAATATCTTCCTGGTCATTCATATACCGGTCCAGGAACTCGATTAGATCGATGACTAGATGAGAATAATAATCCAAAACCAGGTGAAGAACCAATAAGCAGAGTAGATGGAGCAGCTGATAGACACGATCTAGCATACAGAAAACATGATGATATAGCTTCTAGACAGGTAGCTGATAAGAAAATGATAGAAGAATTAGATGATTTTCAAAATCCTACATTTAGAGAAAAAATTGAAAGAATGTTTGTTCAGAAAGCTTTACAAGCTAAAATATTGTTCGGTCACGGTTTAGACAAAACTCATAACACTGAAACCTACGCCTCTGAAATTCATAAGGAATATAGAAAGCCGAAATATCTATTGAAGGTAAAGGTATTTAATAAAGATGATATTTGGAGTGCTTATCTTATTCATATGCCAAATGAGTTTGATTTTAAATACGCATTAACCGTTATAGATTTGTATACTAGATTCGCTTGGGTGAAGCCATTAAAGAATAAAAGTGGTTTATCAGTTAAATACACGTTTGACGAAAAATTCAAGGAAAGTAATAGAAAGCCAAAGAAATGGTTTGTTGATAAAGGATCTGAGTCTTATGACAGAAATGTTAAGCCATTATTTGAAACAGATGAAAGTCATCGCCAAGGCTCAGCCTATTCCACAGAAAATGCTGGAAAAGCCGTAGCAAAAGAAAGGTTTAATAGAACGTTAAAAAAGTAAATTATTTAAGAAATTTACAGAACAAGGTAATCAGAAATGGTTAAAAATATTACCAGGAATTGTAGAAGAGTATAACAATACGATTCATTCAAGTATTGAAGAAACTCCAAAGAAGGCTTCTAGCGATCCAGATTTAATAAGAAAGAAAATATTTGAAAATAATAATGAGAATGAAAGTAATGTTAATTTACAAAAGGGTAAATCGAAATTTAAGATTGGTGATAGGGTACGAATATTTAAGTATAAGAGTAAATTTGAAAAAGGTTTTGTTGGTTATTGGACTAAAGAGATATTTGAAGTTTGTAAAATAAATCAAACTTATCCGATTACTTATGAAATAAAAGATTTAGATGATGAGGAAATCAAAGGTAGATTTTATGAAAATGAATTACAAAAGACTGAACTTTAACTATCATTGGAACTAACGTTTCGGGAACTAAATTCCCTCATTCAATTCTAACATAACATCAAGAAATGGTACTTCTTCCTGTAATTTGAATAAAAAAAAAGACATGACTGACCGCAATAAGTAGTTCCTGGTTTTTGAATTTGAAAAGTATTGTATGTTCCATTTCCCAGTATTTCTTTTACTTCATTTGTAGGGGGAAGTCCGTATGAATCGAACCAATAGTTTTCTACATTAGCATTCTTTGCCCTGCTGACCAATGTACTCCTGTTTGATCTGACGTGTGGAGATTTGTTATGAAGTTCAAAGGAATCGGTTTTTGTTTAATCAACTGCAGTTCATCTCTCATCAATACGTGAAAATTCTTTATTCCGAATTGATTAGCAGTTTTCTTTAGATCAAAATTCGTAGTTGTTTGTTTGCCGTATAATTTAAAGAGCCTGGTTATGCTAGACATTTTATAATAAAGAAAATTTCTTATAGGGACCCCTCCCGGAGAAGAGAAGTCAGAAGAGGGGATTGAGTTAAAACTGTCGCATAATGATGACTTACTTTAATACTTATTCGATTTGAAATGAGTATATTGTAATTATTCTCAAATTCTAGTCTACATTGTTTAACAGATTTTCATTTTCTTCATGAACTTCTCAAAATATATTAGAAAAAACTAAGTTTTAGATAGTTCTTGAATCACTGCTTGCTTCCTTGCTTTTCAGATGTAGTTGTCCACAAAATCATTTGTCTTGAATGACTTGCAATTGTGATGTCTTTTCATCTTGAGTTGATGATGTTCCTTGTTGTAGATTTAAAACAACTTGACTTGTTTTCATTGTCTTATTATAATAATCCGTTTCAAGTGGTTCATCGAGAGAACGTTTCATTCTCGCCGTTTCACGCTTCACAATATATTGCTTTTGTAAAGTTCTTCGCTTGCGTTCTAATGCAGCAGCGCCTTTAACTTCGTTTAAAATTCGCTGTGATATTTCACACGACGTCAAAAATCATCAAAATCAATATCACTAAAGTTTTCCAAACTTTTTTGTAGATCCACAGTATTTATGAAATGATTCTTCTTTACAAATTCGTTGATCAGGCACACCTTTTTTGCGATTTGTCCCCTTGTCGTTTCAATACGATCACCCAAATTTTTACTCATCATGAATGATTAAAGTGAATGAGATGAATTAAAATAAACTAACTATCTAAATACTCCTTGAGTGAAGAACTTCATTCGTTAATGTGTTTCATCATTAAAGTGACTGTTTAAAGTTGCTATAACAACTCTCTTGTATATCGGCGTTACCCTTATGTGTTCTGAATTTAGAAGAAGAATTGCTTTTATTGATTCCCATATGTGTTCTGAATTCACAAGAAGAATTGCTTTTTATTGTTACCCTTATGTGTTCTGAATCCATGAATTTACAACAGGAGGTGCCTTTAATCAATACATGCGGAGAGATGAAACGTTAAGTGAATTTTGTGAATGCATGTGAGTTTTGTAAATCTATTTGCAAAACTGACTTTGAAAACTGATTCTGAAAATAATTTACGTAGGGGTAAATTGAACTGTCAAAATTTTACCGACGCGTAAATTGAACTGTAAAAATTTTACCGATGCGTAAATTGAAATGACAAGAGATTGCGCTATAATTTTAGGGAAAAGCTGTTAGTTGTTTTCATTTGCTAGAACAATAAATCTCTCTTTCACTTCAATCATCAGCCAGTGTACGTGTTCATTGAATAATTTTGAGTTTATGAGTTACAATGATCTTCTAGTTCACACAATTAGTACTTTAAACAATGTTGAGAGTACAATAACGAAGAATGTCTAAGTAATAATTGCGTCTTCTTAATTTATCATAATGCTCTAATCTTAATAATAATTGAGATTCCTTATCTTTCAAATAAAGTACTCTATCTTTGTGTTTTTCAATGTTCATCTTTTCGATGTCCATTAAAGTAGAACTACGTTCATTTATTAACGAAGGATATATTCTCGAAGTTCCTTCCATTTTTGAGGTTTCTTCCATTTCTGAGGTTTCTTCCACTTTTGAGGTTTCTAGTTTTTTATAAATATTTTGAATACAATCTTCTGATATTCTTAGACTACGTGAAATTTTTAGACTGCCTAAATTTTCGACTACTTGAAATTTTTAGACTGCCTAAATTTTCGACTGCGTGAAATTCTTGGACTGCCTAAATTTTCGACTACGTGAAATTTTTTAAACCTCTTTTCAGTATATGAAAAAATCCCAACGAGCTTAAAACTGTTTTTTTGATTTTATCCTTAATATCATTTTTATTTATAAAACTCTTTTTCAGTGTATGAAATATTCCGATTTTGCATTCTGGAGGTATCTTATTTTTTTTAGTTGTCCTGAATCGGTCATATATACATTACTGCTGATTGCAAAGTTATTCCCATAGAGTTGCTTAATAGGAATCAATGGGGTGGTTTGCGTCTTCCAGCATGACGCCATATTTGCAGACCTGGTCAAACGTATTGACAATAGATCGGTTGAGAATCCTAATTTGATTAAAAATCTTCCGTCTCATTTATTAATATTTGCTCATGGATACTGCTACTACATTGCAATGTAGCAGTAATAATGTCCTAGTATATCACAGTTGGTACCTACAGCTATTATCATTGACATATTCAATGCACTCCACCTACATGAACTAACTATTGATGACCAAAATGTTTGATAGCCATCTTCTTGGTCAAGGAATAATGCAGACTATTTTCATGTATTCTTGTTTACAACGGACGCAGGAGTAAATCGTAAGATACAGGTACGTCACTCCTAATTGATTTGCGGTTGAAAGTTCACACACATTCTTCCACCGAGTGATTAGTTTTCATCTCTCGGATTGGTCTTGAAACGCTGTCATCCTGTAACAAGCCCGGTGAAATAAATACATAGTGAATTTAATAAAAAAACAGATAATAGATAAACAGATAAAACTTTAGATTGAATTTAATGAAGACAGCGAAAATAAAAAAATCGGGTCACCATTTTCAACACTGACCCGTCGACCCGGAGACCTGATGACTCGATGCAAAATAGTGACCCAACCGACCCAGTGACCCGGCTCCATCGCTGCTATATATTGGAATGATAACAATAACATATAATGTACAATTTTATTATGATTTTTGCCCCTCCTCCTTGAAAATGAATCCTGGCTATGAATCTGACTATGCATTGGATCTGTGTTTTAGCCCGAAGGCATGGTTAAAGGAATCAATGTGCAAGTCTGCAACGAACGGGCGATAATCGATATTGTAATAAGTTTTAAAACTCATTTAGATCAGCTCAAGTGAATAATGGTATGCCTTAATTCATGCTGTCTGGCATAGAAATGGGACTTTATTAACGACGGTCAGGGAGCAAGCATACACGTATATGCGTTGAGGTTACATGAGGATATCATTCATGACTGTATGTGAAATACAGAGGTGTATAACTATGTTAAAATCCCGGGGCCATGGGCCGAGGTAATAATTATTTGGTCATCAATAGTTAGTTCATGTAGGTGGAGAGCATTGAGTATGTCAATGATAATAGCTGTAGGTACCAACTGTGATATACTAGGACATTATTACTGCTACATTGCAATGTAATAGCAGTATCCATGAGCAAATATTAATAAATGAGACGGAAGATTTTTAATCAAATTAGGATTCTCAACCGATCTATTGTCAATACGTTTGACCAGGTCTGCAAATATGGCGCCATGCTGGAAGACGCAAACCACCCCATTGATTCCTATTAAGCAACTCTATGGGAATAACTTTGCAATCAGCAAGTGTTTTTTTAATTTTGAAGCAAGCAAGACATCGCATATTCAGGTTAAAATGCTTATAATATTGTAATAAGTTTTAAAATTCATTTTGATTGGCTCAAGTGAATAATTATATGCCTTTATATTCATGTCTAGAAATAGGACTTAATTAACGAAGGTCAGGGAGCACGCATATATACGTTAAGGTTGCATGAGGAGGATATCATGACTGTATGGGAAATTCAGAGGTGTACAACTATACTAAACATAGTTATATTCTAACATAGTAATATACCAAGGCTTCAGACCAGGAGTTGGCACAACATAACCACAATTTTGTCTGGGAATGGCGATGGAGGCAATCAGAGAGAAAAGTAAGCCTTTCACGCAGTGTTCGTCGATCTCGAAAAGGCCTGCGATACAGTCCCAATGAAGCCAATATGGATTCGTCTCCCCACACACAGGAAGTACTGGAATGCAACATCCGTTTAATACAGAACATGTACAGGGACAGTACAACTGTAGTCAGATGTATACAAGGTGAAAGTCGAGCCTTTCCTGTCTCGGTTGGGCTACATCAAGGCTCAGCACTAAGCCCTTTTCTCTTCATTGTAATAATGGATAATATTTCCAAGGAATGCAGAAGAGGTGGTCCCTGGGATATGTTATGCGCTGACGATTTCGTAATATTTGGAAGCAGTCATCACGATGTGGAGCGAAGGTTGGAAGCGTAGAGGGCATCATTTGAGAGTAGGAGCCTAAGGGTAAGCCGTTCCAAGACAGAGTATTTGTCGTCCGACCCAGGAAGACCAACGATGGAAATTCAAAGTCAGCCGTTGAAGAAGATGGACTGCTTTAAATATCTGGGGTCCATGGTCAATATTGAGCTGACCAGCGCAGGTGATGTTGCACATCGAGTACGATGCGGCTGGAACACTTGGAAGAAGCTGACCCCAGTCCCATGCCACTCAAGATAAAGAGCAAAGTGTACTCCTCGATGATATGGCCAGCAATCCTGTATGATTCTGAGTGTTGGACCCCTCTTAAGACGATGAGCAGAAGCAGCTACACATTGCGGAGATGCGGATGCTTAGGTGGATGTAGGGCTATACACGCTTGGACCGGAAGACCAACGAGACATTTCCCGATTAACCAAAATCTATGGCACTCCTATAGGAAACGTCCTACGGAATTATTGTAATTTTCCTATAGCGGGTAGTGCTATTGCTATGGAACTCCATTCTATGGCACTGTGGGAAAGTTTTGTCCCATTGAATTTTGGGGAACTTTGATCCTATTGCCTCTGGGGCTAATTTGTCCCATAGACTTGTGGGAAATCCTGTCCTATCGAATTTCGGGAAATCCTGTCCTATCGATCTTCTGGAAATCCTGTCCCATAGAATTTTGGGAAATTCAGCGTGCATGGCAGCTCCTATTGCTACAGCGTGTCTAACCCTCTCCGCGACATACTGACGCTTTATGTGATCATGATTGTAAAGAATAATCAGTTTAGTTTAGCAATTGTGATAATGTCAATGTAAAGACAACAACATGCATGAGGTATTTGGACTTTTTACTTTCGATCCCCTTGACATGTCGGTGAAAGTCTGGCCCAGATTTCAAAAAAATAGTTTGAGAATCAATCACACTATGGAGCATTATTTTTTTACTAATTTCATGATCATTCACAAAACGCCATTAATTCAAAAAACAGCCAATGATTTTTAATATTTTCTCTTTTTAGTCTTTTAAACACTTGCTTCGATGAAAAGTTTCTCAGAAATCATTCTCCATATTTCTTCTCTTCCATTGGGAAATGTAGTTGAAGTTGATCTGCAACAAACGGGAAATAAATGATAAATATGCGATAAATGATAAGTTGATGATAGAACATAGACGTTCTGCATACAGGCAGATAAACTTCATTTAAGTGAAAAATGATGCAAAATATTGCAATTGAAGAATATTTGATAATTGCTATGTTTCTTGTATTGGAGATTTATATTATTTATATAGGATTATAGCATAATAAAGCAATTGCGCCCCGCTGTGATCTTGCAGATGAAAAATACGCCAGAAGTTTCATTTTACTTGCTTATTGTCACAACCGCGTTTCGTCTGCTCTCAGTAGGTGTGACACGCAGAATGAATCAAACTGATTGAAACATGATTCCTGCTAGAATATCGATCAAACAATGGTCCTTTCTTTTTATTCAAGTTGTCGATGCACTACTTCTCATATTAGTAATTTTTCTGTATATGTACTTTTTAGCTACTACTTATTCATTTCGTGATTGCTTGTCCAATGACTGTCCATTGCTTCATCGATATTCTAGCAGGAATCATGTTTCAATCAGTTTGATTCATTCTGCGTGTCACACTTACTGAAATCAGACGAAACGCGCTTTTGACAATAAGCAAGTAAAATGAAACTTTATGAAACATTATATTGGTTTCCATGCATGCATGTATGCGCGTATTCAAGGTGTAAGTATGTAAAGTTATTGTCTTTTCTAACTTTTTGTAAGCATCTTGCGATGCTGGTGGAATTTTAGAATTAAAAGCACTGCTATTATTGATAAGATTTATGCTCCTAAGCTTTCACCTACTAAAACCGCATCAGATGAAACGAAAGAGGTTAAGCTTATTAGAGTGATTATCATGTTTGCATTAAAATTCAAATATGAATTTTAATTTTAATACATAATAAAAATAATTTCAAAAATTATGGACAATGGATTCAAGCTTCATAGATAATTAATATACTGTAGTGGCGGTGATATTAGATTTCTGTCATTACATTTGATCCATACATGCTTATTTAGAGAGGAACTCATCATCCTTATGAATAGATTCTCTCCTTTGTTTCCTTGAAAAGTCTGTCGAAAAATTCGGCATTGAAAACTGAAAACCTCAGTTTCATGGGAGTTGTAGCATGGGAATAACATTGAATGGGGAATCATGGCTAGTACATCAATAATACATTAGTGGATCACGCATACTTAATTACATACATGCATAAAGACAAATACAGGAGGCATCACTTATTTACTATATTCGAAAGATGAATACTTTCTCGTAATTATTTCCTTCTTTCTGAGAGAATTTCAAATAAAATATTTATCTTTTTTATCATTTAAAAATTCTTAGATGCAAAGCGTCATTTTCTTATCACAAACGCTGCTTGATCTATTTCCTATCAGAACAACTAAATGTCGGAATTTACATTCCTTTATTTAAGGCGGCCGTCTAAAATTTCAACAACCAATAGTTAATTTATTTAACTGATTTACTTGTCAAGTAGCGATAAATGGTATCAACTTCCGTGATATAACAGGCCTGCAGAAGCGAGAAGAAAAGTTCCGCAATCATTTGCCGCAATCAGCAGTTTTTATATTTCTCTTTGC
Organism: Prostheceraeus crozeri; assembly: GCA_907163375.1. NCBI lineage: Eukaryota > Metazoa > Platyhelminthes > Polycladida > Euryleptidae > Prostheceraeus > Prostheceraeus crozeri. Next base: position 991,562 of record CAJQUW010012670.1, read on the forward strand.
GCTTTGCAAGGATTATTAGCAAAAGCAAGAATGCAAATTATGCAGTGGATGAAAATTAATAGATAATCGCTGAAGATAATCGCTTGAAATATGATGAACATTTGTCGAGTGACGTCCACATCTGTGCGCCCAGAGGGATTTTGAACAGGAAATGCATAATGGAACAATGACTAAAACCCGAAATCCATTTGGTCAGACTGCATGTTGAGATGATTAGCTTATATTTGATGAATCTGGCAGGCAAGTCTGCAAAGTTTCGAGGAAATAATCCATAATGTAAACATGAGTTTCGCTGTTCTATTTCAAGACGATCACTTGAGAAACCTGTGAGTTTGTACTAAGATTGCTTGCACATAGGTGTCAGACAACGTACCTGCTGCCCATGTACCTAGCGCAATGAATGAATCACACTAGGTAGGCGTTACAGACAAGCGGGAAAGTTGTGCAGCGGCTACAAAGCTGAGTGACTAAAGAAACGTATTGGAATGGAATCCTTGCTACCTAGACTATCTAAAGTTATTACCACATGTATTTGGGAAACATCGTCAATCTATAGAATAAAGGAAATTATACAGTGCATCTTAGTCCATTCAATTTTTGGTTTAGACTTTAATATTCTAACTTATAATTTGAAGTATGAGTTTAAGGCAACCGAATTGAATATTAATGACGACTTCCAGAGAATTGTTTTCTTTTACGATTATGCTTGCTTGTGTGTGTATTAATTTTTCGTGTTAGAGTGGCGTGGTACACTTATTAAGGTTACTTAATTTTCAAGAAGAACAGCATTATAACACATTATTACGCAGAACATTGCGCACTGTGCATCACGAATGTAATAAAAAAGTGTAGCTCTACTGTAGTACAACCCTGATAAAGAGCAATAACACTTAGTTATAATCGCTAGCATTGAATAATCAGCTCGAGAAAATGAAAAATCAAACACAAATTTTCTTCAACCAATTAAGAAAAAATATTAAATTTTTTTTCTGTGTAACGTTTCGCTTTCTGCTTCTGCTGGTAAAATCATAAAAATAAAGGGAACTTTAAAATCACATTGAACGAATTGTACTAGAGTCTCATGCATGGGAGCTGCTTTCTCTTGTTCCCACAGGCCGACGAATTTCTATGTTCTTTGCTGAGGTGCATAGTTGACCATTGAATCACTTTCATAGAAGAATTGGCACTGTATGCAATTAGCAGTTGATAGACATGTGATATAGGGACAGTCACGTGAACTCACACTCTAGATCTTATTGTGCGAGCCGATTCTCCAACATATGTCGATGTGCAACCTGTACATTCAATGAGACATATACAAAACTTTAGCAATCACACTTCAGATTTGTAAGACTGTGTGCAGTATTTACAGATAGCTATCATGTATACACTAATGCCATTTTTTATATATCCTCGTCAATCCATTGAAAATTGAACTTAGGTGAACTTCAAGAAATGTGAAAAAATGATGCTTTGAAGGAAAATGACATGAATGTAACACAAATTCCAAACGGCAATGCAAGAGCGATTGTCCAAAGAAAGTTATCAGACAAGCCATGAAGCAAGTGAGTACATCGAGTGAGAAAGAGGTGAAAGAGAAAAGTTGTGGTCATCATTACCAAATAGCAATGAATTGAGAATTCAAGAGAAATAAAAAGAATATGGTACAAATGTAGCTTGCCACCTCATTGAATGTCTGTTTCCCTAATAAACCTCTATCTCATATTTTACTACCCATGTCACAACAGGAGTGTATACATGATAGCTATCTGTAAATACTGCACACAGTCTTACAAATCTGAAGTGTGATTGCTAAAGTTTTGTATATGTCTCATTGAATGTACAGGTTGCACATCGACATATGTTGGAGAATCGGCTCGCACAATAAGATCTAGAGTGTGAGTTCACGTGACTGTCCCTATATCACATGTCTATCAACTGCTAATTGCATACAGTGCCAATTCTTCTATGAAAGTGATTCAATGGTCAACTATGCACCTCAGCAAAGAACATAGAAATTCGTCGGCCTGTGGGAACAAGAGAAAGCAGCTCCCATGCATGAGACTCTAGTACAATTCGTTCAATGTGATTTTAAAGTTCCCTTTATTTTTATGATTTTACCAGCAGAAGCAGAAAGCGAAACGTTACACAGAAAACAATTTAATATTTTTTCTTAATTGGTTGAAGAAAATCTGTGTTCGATTTCTCATTTTCTCGAGTTAATCTTTCCAACCACTTGTGAAACAGTGGCGTCAACCTGATGGTACACCTATTAAAGGTTTTGAAAGTGAAATTAAAGAACGGTTTTCTAAGTGATAACTAAAAGACCAAAAATAATTGGGCTATAATTCAATCAGATATTAGTGTAAAAATTGTTGGAACACCGAGGACTTGATAACTTACTTCATGGCTTAAAACACCGATTCGAGGATTTCACCAAACGTGGATTTCTCAGATGACGCAGCAGACTCGTTGAAAGAACCGATTAGCCCGAACTGAAATTTAAAACATAATATCCTTGGGCCAGTTAGAAAGCTATGAAACAAGCGGAATCAAAAGATACACCCGGCATCTAATATAAGAAAAATTCTGTTCCAATTTCGATGTAACTAACTGCTTCATCATTTAAGTGATTACAGCTTATCTTCAAAACTTATAGCATAAATTTATGCGTAGGTCTTCGCTGAGAAAGGTTTACGATTTTCAAATTAATATCCTGAATAATTTAATCTAGTTAAAATATTCAAATTTACAATAATTTTTGTGCTATGATAACGCACATCGCATAGCACTTGAACGTATTGTTGAAATGGCTACTTGACACATACGACAATTGAACGAGGAATAGATAAGACTGTCTACATAAATCTTATATTACAGTAGTTCTAATTCCTACCTCGAAAAATCTAAATAATTGCATAATTTAATAAAACAGTGCGTGAATGAATTGCTGGAACAATAAGGACTTGATGATTTGACTGATGGACTATACAAATGATACTGAACAACTGAAGTTTCATTTGAACTTACTCCATTGGTGTGATGATTGAGACAAACCGGATAAGATGATTGATTCAGCAAACGACGGATTTTCATAAAAATACGAGACACTGAGACACGACCAAAGGATGTGATTAACAATGACTGTTGCACATGCCAAAGGCATCTGAAATTATACTGAACATGCAAATGTTGCAATATCATTGGACAAAGTCAGATTACGGAGTCAAAACTGTCGCTGCGCGTTTGCTTCTTTTGGATAGCTTCTATGGCACTCATATTTTCCCACTTCCAGTGCAATGGGCTCCAATTGACTTCGATTGAATGGTGAGGTGTGCTATGGCACTCCCATTGCGTGTCATAGAATGACATAGAGTGCCATTGAATTTGGTTAATCGGGTTATCACGTACTTCTCTAGATATTTTGCCATTTCAATTACTTATTTACAATGTCAACTTTCACGACTACGATGATGTCACTGTCAACTACGACTAAAAAAATAAGATGTAATGAATAATGAACTAAAGTGCGGAAATGAATAAAACAGACATAATCTATTATAAGTCAAATTAATTTTGTAATTACGGGTGTTTGATGATCCTGTTTTCTTGGGGGCAAGGAATTCCTTAGACTCAGCAATGAAGGTGATCACCGCTGCGGGAGTTTCCTTTACTAAGAAGAGGCCAAGCCGGAGCCGCTGTCTACCGAGACTAGTTTATGGGAGCGGCAATATCTCAGTTTACTGTTGTCTATGTACATGTGCATGTACATATAGTATGGAGTCATCTATCGCTCTCGTGCAATAGATATTTAGCTGTTGAGAAGTATAAATTTTATATGAAATACAAGATATTTTCCCTCCTATCCAAAACATGAAATAGTTAAAATAGGCATCCTTTAAATAGCGATATAAATCGATGTTACATACCGTTAAAGTTTGTCGCCCGAATCTTAGAATTCGATGTGCCGCCCTTAATGCATAAATTGATTTGACAGTTTGCGGACTCGTTGAAGGGGCTTTTATGACTAAATTAAGATTTCTTCCATTTTTAATTTATCCATATTTTAAAGTTGAATTTATGTGGATATAGCATTACATATGTCTCGTCATGCATAATGACAATGTTGGTTGCGTTGTCGTCACCGTTCAACCCTTATCACTTCCAATCAAAGTGCTTGCTTGCAATGATTTCAATGATCCCTCCACCCAAGCCGATTGTGTAATAGTTGAATACCCAACGCTATCGATACATGATAAAATTGTGCTAGCAATCATTTTCATGTCAATAAGAGCTTGCATTCTCGTCCTTCGCCATACATTTATACATAATATAATCATATATTAATCATATTGCGTGACAACAAAATCTGAATGTTTTTACTTCAAATACTTCGCTTTACTGATGGCCGACTGCACACAGCTGTTCATAAAAACCAGACCACCACATTTGCAACAGTTTTTAATTGATTTTAATCAATTTAACGGACCATACAATATTCGATAGTCTATATTCTCAAATTTTAAATGAGTTATTGTATGACACTCGTGTCGGTGATCGTATATTATGGACAGTGGTCAAATATATAGAAAACATTTGAATAAGAAAAGATGTGAAAATATAAATGAATCAAGACAAAAGTGTTTTTTGAACATTTCAGGGTGTACATTTACTCACATTTTTCGACGAAATCGGGGGACAATGTGAGAATCTGTGATATATCATTGACCTAACACAAAATCGCTTTAGGCAAAGCATCTGATCTGTTAATTTTCGCTGAAAGTTTAATGCTTTCAGTTTTTAAGTAAGACAGTGCTTTTATAACTTCAAATATGTGAGATTTTGTAATCTTACAACGGCGACTCTTTTATCGGCCTAGAGAAACTGATGCTTGAAAGAAGTTTGAAAGGTGGCTATTGACCTGATGCTAAGAAGATATTGGAAAGCTTTATTCTATTAGTGATTTTTTCTCTCTTTACAGGTCACAAGGAGTCTGACGACACAAAATATTTGCTTGCCAACAATCGATCCATGTTGATACGATTTTCTGTTTCAGCGCATGGCTACATAGTATTTTTTTCAAAAGTCAGAAATATATTTTTAATTGTTGTAGAACAAAGGAAGCATCACTTCCTGCTGTTGTTTTTATATTCCAGCATTTCCCATCGGCACTTTTCGATTGAACAATCCATCATTTGCATCGACACTCAAAAGCTGTGGTGATGTATGAAACTAATCTCCTGTGTTGTCGATTGCATGTTGCTCGTAAGTTTAATGAGTTGCATGCATATATCATACATGCAACTTACTCAATTTCTTGAAATCATTCTGCAGTTTTCATTCACCTCTTTGGCCAGCAGGATCACTTGTTATACTCGTGCTTGTCGTAATCTGCTCTCGATTTTCATAACTGTACCTTTCAGTATTAATAGTCTGTACGAGTCCGTATACCAAACATAACATAATATAAAAGCACTGTTTAGAATCAAGGTCTAGCAATCATATTTGCAAGAGAGTACAAAACTATACAGCGTGTTTTCGGAACCATCTTTGAAAACTGTATTTAGAAGCAATGCACGGTTTTTCAAAGCATGTTTTAAAAGCAATTTCAGAATATTTAATACTGTTTTAAATAAGACATTGCTTTAAAGCTGTACTTTTGTCCATTTGACAATGCACAAAACAGTCGTCAAATCAGAAGCTTATTTATCGAAACTCAGTATACGGTAAATACGCCCTGCGCCAACACGCATCGTAGGGAGAGAGCATTGTTGCATTATTATGTACGTACCATGGAGTAAGTATATGTAGGTAGAGTGTCGACTCAAAAAAAGTATCTGCATACAGGGAACATTTTATATGAAAATATTCAGTTTTTTGCGGAGATTACGTTACTGAGGTCTAAAAAATTATTTGAGCAATTTTTAAAAAGCTAATACTTTGCACGTTTGTGTACTACCAAGATTAAGCCCCTTTATAAGTGTATGAAACAAGTTGGATATCAAAAGGAATGGACATCTGCTAACAAACATCTTAATTAAATCGGTAATCAAGATGATTGTTGTATTGTCTGGCTTATTATAAGCGAACGAGAGAGATCGACCAGTCATGAACGCAGCAAACTATATTGTGCAGTGCTGACACCACATGAGAGAGGGATGAACTATGTTCATCATGAGAACAATAGAATGTCACAACAATTATCAAAGGAAATTCATGAGCTGCATTATAACACAAGTCTTCATAAAAACGTCGACATCTTATTGTGCTTTCTTGGCTGAAATTTCAAGTTTTTAATTCTATTTTCATCGGTATAATTAATTTTATGATTCACTCAAATCTGTATAGTAATGCGGACCCATTTACATCTTTAAAGTTGATTGGTTGTGATCATTGTCAGTTCTTATTTTAATTTGCTGTTCCCGTGGCAGAATAGCTTGCATGATCACGCTCAAGAAAGTGCTTAGACTATGTATTAAAGTGATAGTTACACATCGGATTACTACTTTAACAAACTACCTCTCCACACAGGTTGACATGGATTGACAGGATTTTTAAGATGCTGTTATTCATTCTGTTTTGCTATCACGTTCAATCGACAAAGCCAAAATTTCTACAAAAGTGTAAAAATTTGCATATCTCACACGTGATACTGGGTCTCAATCGAGTTCATTTAATAAAATCGAAACTGCATGCACAAAGGGTATTTAATTGTTGTTGAGTTAATACTATGGTACGTACCATAGGGTAATATGGTAATATGGTACGTAATATGGTACGTAATACTCTATGGTACGTACCATTAGAGACTGTCAGACTGTCAGGACCACAAAAGAGATGCTTAAAAGATACTTATGAAAGCAGCGAATATGCCAATCAAACCAATGTTCATTAGCTTGGACAGTAAAACCTGAATGTTATTATTTGAAACTTTCTAAAAAAAAGCAAAGAAATAGTTTATAAAACACGTTATGCTTTTTAAACTCTTGGCGTATAACATATTTGTATAACATTTAGTCAAGTTATCCACGATTATAATTCTGAATGACATGCCCGCTACTGTTGGTATTTTAGACATGGAGTGTCATCACTCCAGACCGTGAAAGGCAATCTGGCATGTCACGTAGTTGTCAGTTGAAATCAAAATGTGATTGATATAATGATTAAAAAGAACTTACTCCCAACAACACTAAGATTGCTGTCAGACATGGAGAAACTCTTATCTGCCAATCCTGGCAAGCGATACGCATTTGGAGGAATCGAAGCTTGGCGTTTAACTGAAGGTGCTGATTTCTCCCCGTAGCTTGAAGGAGGAGAAGAGGATGTTTTTTGCATCATATTATTCACGGCACCGAAATATGGGTACGAGACTGGTCTGCCCGCGACAATTGGATATGCGTAGCCAACTGTTTTTTCTGTGTCACCATCTTCGAGTTGACGCCTTGGCAGTGGGCCGAACTTTGAAGATGATGCAGCCGAGCTTGCGTAGTCATTTGAGCGTGTCTCTACAATGCGCTTTGGAGGCTTATCACTGCGCTTCCTTCTGAAGAGATAGATCCGACAGATAGATACAAATGTTCTAAACAGTGATAGATAAAAGACACAGAATAATACCTTTCAATTTTTAACTTATAATACTATGATTGCAATCTTCTTTCGTTTTTATTTCTAATTTACTGCAATTTCTAAATTATTCCTTTCTGATTTCAATAAGCAGCTGGCTTCCATTCTTGTCGTAACAAAAAGTCAAATTTTCACACTGTAATTTTATTCATTCTCATTTCTACTTCAGTTATAAGGTTTCATTAGGAAGGAACTGAACTGCTTGAATTGCAATGTGACATGATCGATCCAACTTATTTAGATTCAAGTTATCCATTGAAGCCATCTCAATGATCTCTAAAGTGTAGGCAATGTAATGCCCTGCCAATACGCACTAATAATCCACATTAATAAAAGCACATATTGACAACGAAGTGAAATGCATGAAAAACTTATTCATCAGCATGTTATAAATAGCTTCTTGTTTTCTTGGTCTAGCGCAGTGCAGTGCATTCCTGCATTTCCGCGAAATAACATCTTGAAAATATTATGTACATGAGTTTGTGGACGGTGTGGCTTGTAGCTAACTGCAGGCGTACAGAGAGATCAATGGTCATTTATCTTGTTTTATAAGGAGTTATTCAAAATGCAAAAGTTCCGTTTTACATTTCCATAAATTAAGGTGATATTGAGCAAAGTAAAAAGGTAATGGACTAGGTGTCCACGTAGTTCTATCGACCTTTGAAGGCGCAAGACACCGAAATACTTGTCGTGATTTAGAAACTATTTTTAATAGAAATTCGACTGTAAAACAAAGGGGAGCTACCTTTTCACATTTTTACTTTGCTCAATATCAATATGATCTCCCGTCGTTTGGTCAACTACATTAAGGTGATAATTACTAACAATGAAGCAACATACTTCTGTCACTGAAATGGCACTGAAAATTTATATCATCTGAACTGCCTACTCTACTTTACCCTATCTCTCCTAAACATAACTAAAGAAAGAGTCTTTGAATAGGTTTTTGGCACAATAAAAGAGGTGAAAATATTCATTATTATTTAATTTATCTTGGGAAACCCAAGCTATTTTGCTGATAACATATTTATATTTTTTGATGGAAAAGTGAAGGTTACAATTATGGCAGTTGCAAAGGAGGATGGCACTTTAGTCCATGGAGTCACTCAATACTCAAACATTAGTTTGGCATAGAGAAGTTTTGGGTCAAGCTTTTGCCGTTATTTTATAAATTGCTTTTTACTGATAAACCTGATAAATGTTCGCGTATGAACAAATTTCACGTAAACATTATTGCATTGAAACCACCGCAACGTCATTATCATCGATTTTCAAACTTCAGAAAATTTGCATTATTTTAACTATTAATGGTTGATAAACAATACTATATTATGCCGCTATTTCACAGTTGTTTCTTGTTGATGAGTAAATGAAAGCACAGAAGAAATCATACCTGCAACAGCAAAAGTAGCCACATAATCCAAAAGAAAGTAGTAGTAAAATTCCACCAATTACAGATCCAGCAACAACACCTATCATTGCTTCAGTTGATAATTGTATAGTTGCCATTGTCTAAGTCTCTGAAAGAGTTTCCGAGAGTGAAATGAATTTCTGAAGCATGTGTAATTTACCATTAACAGCAGCAAGCCACTGATATTTAGAAGCACCTACACATGCACTGGACTTAGCGATACCGACGCAAACACAAAATAGCTTCTACCATTGCATGAGAAGCCCAAAACACCACATCTTACCACTTTATCTTTATTGTGAGGCCTACGACTATCATCAGCAAGAATGATGATGAAGGCCTTAAAATGCCAAGATCTGCATTTTGGTTTCCGCATGCAATGATGGAACAAGACAAAGGCCTATCATTCAACATCAACAATCTACCGTCGCACTTTATTGAGTTTTGCTGAGTGCGTCTTCATACTAGCGCTGAATCTATAATGATGTTGACGCAATTATTCAGTATGCTCACAAAAATAGAACGATGGTTAGCTTTGCAAGTCATTTGATCAGTTAGTTTCTGTAAATGAAAGGTCTGCCCAATGGGTATACTGCATTTGTCGCATCTTATGTATTTTCCCGTCGAACATTTCCGCTGCACAAATTAAAAAGGTTTATAACTTCAGACCGGATTCTCACAGATTCTGACTGTCATGATAAATGTGCAGTATTAATACATGTTAATATTTGAATCCAGTATACGCATAAAAATGATTGATGGCATTTTGAATGTATGAAATAATAATAAAAAAGTGCAACACACTTATTGGACTTTACTTCCAGCTTCTTGAATTCTGTGATAGTAACGAAGTAAAAGACATCAACGGATATACAGTTAAACCTATCATATGTTACCATTGAGTCATGTCCCCCCTCTCTCTTGTATTACCTATCCTTTTGGAACTGAGAACAAGGCACTTGAAATGCACATCTTTAGTTTCATCCCAATTATCTTGATTCACCCTTTTACAGGAACATCGAGGGGTGACATACAAAAGAGATTTGACTGTGGTGATAAGGAAACGGCAGAAATTTTCAGTCACTTCACAGTATCAGATTTCTACAGCTTCTTGGTTATCAAACTTTCAGAGACTATATAATCTACCTTATTTTCGCTCGTAAAATCAAATACTGCTTCTACAGGGCCAAAATATTTCATGAATTCATAACTCTTGCATATTAATAACAAACATCCAATTAAAATGTATCTCCTCGCGACCGAAAAGAGAGGATGAGAACGCTCTCGGACGCGAACCAAAGGTAGATGATCTCGAATATGAAATAGAATATAAAATATTCGATCTAACATTCATATTATGATGCGCTTTGATGTTTTAAATCATGCGGTTTCCTCCCAGGAATTAGCGAATATTAGTGCACATTTGCTAACTGTGATGCTGATAAATAATCAATAGGGCCTAGTATGCAATATGCAGAAAATTCTGCAATTACTTGCATAGAATAATGAAACTAATTGGATATTTTGTCATTAAGCTTTACTTGCCATGTAGGCCTACCCATTGATTGATGCAGTAAAAAAGTATTTACATGTAATTCTTAAAAGATATATTGCGTTCATCATCACTTATTATGTTCACAATGTTGGGATAAGCGTAGATTCAAAATTTCATGCAAATGTATATGCGTGTATTATAAACATAACTCATTGGAACATGCCTAACATAGTTTTAGAAAAAAAACTCATTTAAGAAATAGGCCAATTAGAGTAGTATAATTTTTCATTCTTGAATTTTTAAGATATATCTAATTTACCAGCATATTTTGGTTATGCCGACATTATCATTGTGTAACAAAAATTAAATCATATATTGTTGAAGAAATGTAAATGATCAATAAGAACGACAATTTCGAGCAGTCGATGATTATTTGTATTCAATGATAAGTTGCATTTTACACGGATCAATCTACAGCCATTTTTGATTCCTTGGCATACAGCACCTTACTCATTGTCAAATTAAATTTTGATTTTTTAGTATTTTTGTACGAATGCTAGGATGATTAACAGAATTATTACCTATTGATCTAATTACCAGCTACTAAATTATCAACGAAATTGTTAAATTGGTAAATCATGAAGTATTTAATGAGGTAGGATCCTCTTCTTAATCCTCTCTTCAAAAAGATGGTGATTCCCCACTTACCTACGTTAGACATACAATATTCGGTGACGTATGCATGCATTCATAATAGGCCAACATAAAAACATAAAGCACATTGATTGTAAAATGCCTCATTTGCACAGTTTAAATTCATTCGAGTCGTTTTGCATCTATCTCATTGCCATCACAAGTGTGGATGAATACATTTTAAATGAGTAAAACTGCTTTATTACTATGTGTAGGTCTATTAAGCATCACGAAGCTTAAAAGTCTTACCGAAAGTCCTATCCACAGCGAATCTGTACAAGTCAATATTTGACGTCGAAGCAAGCTGCCTCCTGAAGAAGAAAATGTCATCAACTGAACAATGGCTATGATGAAAGTACAGTGGTAAGAAACCGGCATGCCAATAACTGTAGTCGGATCGAGATAGATTTGGAATTAGACGGACGGGTGAGAGAGAGAGAAAGCTTCTGACAATAGCAGTTAGATGAAGATATATTAAATGAAAGAGTTCACTGAATCATGAATTCGACCATCAGTTTATGTCAGTGCGCAATGAAAGAATTGTTAATGAATTTTTAAATGAGTAATGAAAGTATTCTTATTAGTCACTATACATACTACATCAATAAGACACAGCATCCAAATTGTGGAGATGATGTAAGATTGATATTTCGCTTCATACGTTCATTCTTGCGACTTATTCTAGCAACCTAAACATCCGGTCGACCGCTTAATTATTCAATCAATCGATCAGTTTTTCACGACACTCTAATGCACCAAAATTTTGGTCATCGATACTTGACCTGATAAAGAACAGGAATCTGTAGTATGATAATGTATGAACAATGTCAGTTATCGTTGGCAATCCGACAAATTGACGCGTAACTGTCTGTCTACATATATCATATTTCTTTTGAATTTGGAGGGATTCATTGTCCTGTAAAAAGATAACAGCAGAACTGGCTCTACTGTATTCTTTCATTCAAGCAATTCTCAGAGAGTCGCGGATATTTTCCAGAAAATTTTTGTAAGAACTGTAAATGTTTTGCTTGAAATAGGGGCTGAAACCATCTTATGAATTTTAAGCTTATGTATACGTTTATCAAGTTTGTAACTCTGAAATTCGCTTTCATTGACCTGGCATGCCCAGTACTTTGAAATCTTTGAATATAGACAAAACGTCTTCGGTACATTTCATCATGCATTTGTCGTTGTTATTTAAATGAATCGGTTGAATAATAACTTTCACAGTTTGATCACTTCAGTGTAGCTTTGTTTTATCTTTTTATATGAGTCAAAATAATTAATAATCAAATCATCTCATGTGATTCATGACCATAAATTCCATGATCCTGGATTCTAAATTCAAACGTGATGTTGTGAACTTGAATATGTCAAAGCTATAAATACACACCAACCAAAATGCGATATAAAGAAACAAAGCGTCAATGATAGGATTGAATGAAAAGCAGAATACAAAAGAAATGAAACAATTCCAAACATCGATTCTTTCATGGCAAAACGTCTATTGCTTGTGATAGATTATTGCCTAATTGAAAAAAACAACTGAATTGAATTTTCATATGAAAAAATGCATGTAGCTGCGTCAGATATGTGAGATATGATATACATGTATGTAATTAGATTAGGATAATAACCTCAAGAGAAGCAATCTTCCTTTTTGAATGCTGTTAGCAGCACTCTAAAGTATCATTTCCAAATTCCTCAAATGCTTCATTTAGCATGCATCTTTATAAAGTTTCGTTTATTGATTGATGCTGCTATTTTTCTACTCTAAATATTGAATATGTTCTTCAATAATTAGATATATTCTCCTATATCTATTCTGTAATTACTTCCATCGCCTTATACGAAGTTAGTGGTAGGAGTACATGTGCAGAAACAGTATATACCTTTTGTGCCTAAGTACAGCATTCGCTGTGTAATGGAGCATGTCAGTAGTTAAATTTTTGATCTGCCAGCTTCACTTACCCATAATCCCATGTCACATGATGCATATGTCATATAGTCCCATGTCACATAATACAGAGATGGGACATTGATAGATGATGAGTCATCATTCGTTACTGTGATTGGTTGATTAGAGTCATTACGTAATCAAGTGTATAAGACAGGTCGTCTGTCCCATTATGTGTGCACAATGTTCCCAGTATCTGTGTCCATAACGTTTCTAACATCTTTAAGTTCACTATGTCTTCATCATCCATGTCCGTGACATACAAAAACGTGAACGTGCCATCTGCACCAAGAGAGAAGACGAACGTGGAGAGAGCAGTATTGGCAGCGGAAGCGGCCACATGTCCAAATATGCCAAGTGCACCGAAGAAGGTGGTCCCACTTAAGTTCCCGGTTGAAGACTGGGAGGACACCAGGCCAATAAACTACACTCCTGACTGCCCCAATGTTCCATTAAAAGGAGAACGCCCTATTCCCATGTGCTCTCTGAGTATGGGAGGGTGGGGCACATTGAGCTTTTCTCGATAGTTCGAATATACTATATCAAATTAACCAAAATCAAACTCGGATGAAAACATGAGGGCATACTAAGTAATCTCTCAGTTGTTGGACGTTTCTGTGACATTTTATCTCATCACAATATAAATTTTAAAATTTTTACCAGTGGTTCAATGTGCCCCATGGGTGTAGCACATTGATCCACCCAGTGGGACACTTTGAATAACTCTGAGAAAGATAAAAGATATAGGCCAATAAAAATAGAGAAGATATAAAAAAGAAAACAACACAGATCATCAATCGGCGCCGACCTGTTTCTGCCAACTATGTTGGCTTCCCGAGGCGAAAGATTTCTATATTTTTATTTTCTTTCATATATTTCATTCAGCAAAAATTGAGCTGCTCCGAAGTGGCTTCACAGCGGAGAAACAAAGCTAACAAACAACACAAAGTGAAAGTCACGGGAAGTCAAAGGAACGCTTTCTGATCTGAGCGGATGTGACGAAAGGCACACTTTCAATAGGCGTTTAAAAGAATTGGGTGACTGAGTACCACAAATTGTCTGAGGAAGCCCATTCCACACCAGTTGAGCAACGTAGCTGAATGAACATCCACCGGGATTTCAAGTTAATTTTAGGCACTTTCACAATTGTAGAGTCCTTTGATGGACGAGGAGAGCGAGAGGCAACATGTAAACGATATATGTTAGGTATATGCACAGGTGAATTCATCAAACACAAAGCCTTGTATATCGAACCGCCTAACTTGTTTCTCAAACAATGAGAGATTGGCAGTCATTAAGCGCCTTCATAGCAAGACGTACGTGGTCACGTCGACAAGTCCGTAAAACAAGGCGAGCACAGGAGTTTTGAACCTTAAGTAATTTGCGTGAAATGTGATGGGACGACCACAGAGAAGTCAAGTAGAGAAAAAATGAAAGTGCTAACTAGATTACATGTAACTTTGCGCCTGATAGAATATATTCTACGAATCTCATAATAATAATGCGTTTTGCAGAGCGAGCTGATATGCCTTTTGAAATCCAGATATGAATCAATTTCATTTTCTGTTAATATTTTCATTCTGGTTTAATTTCCGTGTTATTTGTGCGGCATACTTTATATCCGCACCGCTTTGAACTTATTTGATCGAATTTTTTTAGCTGTTATTGTGAAATTCGCTCAAATAATGGGTGGTGCATACTTGTTGGGTATCATTTTATTCATCTATGAAGTATGACACCTCATGAATATCCGATGTCGGTTTATTTTGGTTATCTAGTACATCTAACCTCACATCCGCGCCATACCTCAAAATTTTTTTTCCAATCGACGATTTCTCGCAAACTGCCGCATTATTTTGAAAAATAAGAGGTGGCACAAGTTGGTGCATTTTATTTATGCGTAGATCCAATAACATAAAAATCCATACTAATATTTAAAGTCATTGGTAGAAGTTGTTTTCAGAGTGGTGCACTCGATTTTTGATGTGATGCGGATATTGGTACGACTAACTTCACACACATGAAAAGGACTAAACAAAAGAACCTGTATAAAACCCTGCTTTTAAAACAGGCCACTTTCGGCCTTCTTAAAATACAATTGAATAGAAGGCGTTTATTCTTTCATTAAAACTTCAATAGCGATAATCGTGAGACCAATACAGGTAACTGTCATGAAACTATTACACAAACGAATTTTACAAGCAATAGTCCATAATTTTTATGCCTTTGAATTGATTATCTATATACCAATATCTTAAAAGTAAGTGGAATGAGGTATGAATGCATAAAGCATTAAAAGCCATTATTCACAAATTTGACTATTGAAACAATGAATGAGCGTGAACGCTTTGAATTTCTGTTTTCGTGTTTGTGAAATTTGAATTTGTTTAGTTTTCGGGGTATCATATGATGTAAAGGATTATCCGAATATTGTTTAATCACTTTGAACATCCGAATACCGATTTGAACGCGTCGATATTCAAAAGGAAGGAAACCATTACATGGACATGCGGAAGATCCACAAATCACTTTATACGCCGATGAATTGAATGTGCACAACAGTGTTGACTTACCAGTTGCTCATGGTATGAATAACTTATTTATATGTACTCAATTTTTTTAAACATTCTGTGGGGTTCCACCCGGCATCAGAGTCTTGGCTTGAGCCCAGGATTCTGATAGTCCAGATAGGTCTTTATCATTTTAGCTATGAATGTCATCGATGAAATTCTGGAAGAAAATGCTTCAACTGGCGATTCACTTCGCCCTTGTTGTTGAAATATGGAATGCTCTGACTTTTTGTCAGTTTCCATTTCTTGCAAACAATTATCCTCCATGAATTTGATGGGCAAATTCAATAGTCGTAGAGAACAACTAACTTTGCATTTGAAACATGTTTGAAATGCACTAGCATTTATTTGCATTTTAGAATTTCCAGAAATCATTTGCATTGAGTTTTGACATTCTGACGGAAAAGCTTGCATGTACTTCAATTTGACTTTTCAAAATTAATTTATCCAGAAATGTTAACCAATGCACTGATGACGTCAAACTTGGACTACCTTGTGATCATTGATAATGAAATGATATGACAATCACCATCCTCTTTTGCCACATCAACAATAATCTCTTAGACGTTTTAAAAAATCATGAGTTTATAGCAAAAAAATAATCGTTTAATATAAATATCTTCGAGTTTTTGCTAGGGTTTACAATCTCGAGCCGTCGTCTCAATCCCGCGATTTTCGAGATTGGGATCTCGATCCCAGGGGACTGCAATCCCGGGATCTCGATTGAGATTTATATAAAAATTTCAAATCATCAATTTGAAAGCTACCTGCTTGTAAAATGTATATCTCCCATAACTTGAGCTAAACAAACATGCACGTGAAACTAGTCAACTCGAAAAAAATATTGGCGAAGTAAGATAAGGCACTGAATTGTGTCATCACTCAGTCTCGACCGCAATTTTGTCGAAACACATAATTACAATAACATTCGACCGTTGTAAGATCGAAGCTTACACTAATCAAAAATTAGAACACACGGCTACTGCCCCTACGACTATACGACTTCAGTCACTAAGAAGCACTAACACACTATCATGAACAAATCAGATAATGTTCATGTCCTCTTTTGCTGTTTCACTTTCGAAAATTTGATTTCAATAGAGTGCGTGTATGATAATGTCGGATATCTTGGAAGTGCTGTGAACACACCGGCTCGCCAGTCAACAAGCCAGAATCAATGATTCAGCTTGACAACTGCTGAAATGGCAAAATATCCTGTAATGTGTGTTCATCTCTAATCAGCGATGTGCATTAATGCACATCTTCAGATGAATTTATCTTTAACCAGCTGTCTCGGCCACCATAGCACGTTGGCTATTTATAAAACTCAATACTTGAGAAAAAATGTAGATATATTTTCAAAAAAGTCCTTGACTTCCTCACTATGTCACTCAGAATTCTGTACCAACTTTTCAAATATCTCGAAATTCCACGAGATCTCGAAGACGTAATCCCAGGACTTTTTAATCTCGGAAATAGGGTCGAGATCTCGGGATTGTAAACCCTAGTTTTGTCTCCATTCAATCGATGACACAGTTCTGCTCTTTTCATGAAAATGAAAGACTTCCATTTGAAGAGAGAGCATCAAAACGCATCAGTTTTAGTTAGGATGGCATTCACAGATAAATTACTTAGATGCACACAGAGATCTATTAAAAAATGGTAACATAAATGAGTGCATAAAAATGTCAATCATTTTACTGTAGTTACTGACTTCGGAGAAACGAGTAATTAGATACTTTCAATTCGTCAACGAAGTTCACACATATTTCGACATATAAAACTAAATTCCAACTATATGAAGCAAAACAACTAAAGAAATATCGCCTTTATCGGGAGCTAAGAATTATATTGCAAGTCATGGAAATTTTAGACAACTCTCGCTTCAAGCTGCATTTCTTACATTTCAATGGTAATTTAAAAGAATTTTACTTTTTCGGCACTGATCGTCTATTAATGAGGTAGTGATTACGTCAAACGTCTTCAAATTGAATTTTAAATATGCATGAAAATAGTCATTTACAAGAACCTCTCTCTACACTGACAAGGAATCATCAACGTCCTTAAGAATGCTACTCAGGAGAGTAGTCACTCATGTATCAAATAGCAGTGTTCTCGGTGAGAGAAGATCCGCATTCTAACGTAAGATATGTCAGGAAAATTGGGCCTACCATTAGAATTTTCCTGACAATCTCATGATTTCATACAACATGTTGTGAAGGATGTGCCAAATCAGCGGCAAAACTCTTATCTAGCTCCTTTAAAAGCATCAGATTATCAGACGATATCACTTCTTCTCCATAGACTATTTGGTGGAATTATTGGGCTACTATCACAGTGAGCTGTAAACGGTAAATATCCGCTAAAATTAACTGCTAAAATTAGTTTCACTGTTTTTGACTGTCTGAACCAAAAAATATCCGCAAATACAGACGCTATTTACCTGATATAAGCGGATTTTTGCCGTTACGTCATCAATCATCAAATTGTGATGCCATCATTTTTAACTGATATTTACGGATATTTTCGGCAAAGCTTTTGCGTTAAGTTTAACGGTTAATTTAGCTGTTTTCAATGGTGCACTGTTTAAGTTCCACTTATGGTCAACTCGGCAACTCTGCAGATCACTTAAGCATGTCTTCACGATCTGCAGCATTAATCTGTAGACTCTGCAGATCTATCATCTTTGCACTCTGCAGATGGACATCGATTTTAGTCTTCGATGATGTGGTGTTTGTACTTCTTTCCGATATCGGATGATTTAGCATATCACCTTCTCATTCAGATGGTGTCTATCTTCCATTTTTTCACTACTTCAGATATCGGTGCAATTCTGACGCTACAGAGTTGTCTACCGATTCATGCGTTTTTTTTGCCGATTCATGCGTCATTGGCGATAAAGCGAAGGATAGAGAAAAGTGAATTGTCGTATGCAACAGCCCAGGTTGTCACATGCAATTTCATTCAGCTTGCATTGGTCATTCCAAGATACCTGAGAAGGAATTAAAGAACATTTTCTTCGTATGTTTGAAATGCAAAGCTTATTTGGAATATAGCGCCCAAATAGCACAAGAGTCTTTTCTATCCGAGCTAGATACCAGACTTAACTCGCTAAAGGATTCAATCTTGAAAATGGTCGACGCCAAGATCGAAGAGAAGTTCAAAGAGTTTTCATCGAAGGTGCAAGAAGTGAACGACTTCGTGGTGGAAATGGTCGATGAACAGAAAAATGAAATTTCCTCTATCGTTTCACGAATTTCACAGCTTCATGAAGCTAATACAAAGGAAACTGAAGAACTGAAAAGTGAAATCAGCCACCTGCGGAGACAGGTGCGCTCACAAGACTCCGCGAAACGGAGAGAAAATCTAATAATCAGGAATTTTCCAGAGAAAGCGTGCACAATCAATGGCAAATCTATCTCAAATTGTTCGGAAGCTGCCCACTTGATTGCTGAGACACTTGACCTAGAAGATGAAGCCAAGAGTTTCAAAGACATTCGGAGACTCGGCAAAACACGAGACGATGGAAAACCCAGGCTTATAATGGTCAAATCAACTGAAAGAACAGTTAGGCTTTTCCTCAGTAAAGCTCGTCAATTGAAGAAGAAAGCCTCTCTTTTATGCAAAGTCTTCTTACATGAAGATCTTCCTGCTGAAGTAAACAAGAGATTGGCAGAATTTCGCAAAAGAGCCCATGATCACCGCACGAATTTCCCTGAGGAAGATGCGTATGTCCGTAATAAGAAATTATACATAAATGGAGATGTTGTTGATGAGATCAAACAGGATTTTTAGAAACGGATTTTATATCTCAACATTCCAAGAGAGAGAGACTACCTTCTATCCTTTTAAGCAATCTGTGTTCGATCAATAATAAGTTTGATGATCTTCACAGCCAAGTCATCGCACTTAACCCCGACATTGTTATCTGCACTGAAACATGGCTCTCTCCCAAGAATCCAACGCAGAGCATTCAAATGGCAGGATATGAGTGTCATCGCACCGATCGAAAGAATGATTCTGGACGAGGAGGAGTGGCAATCTCGACAAAGAAGTTTTTGCGCGCTACCCAGATATCCACACCCACTTTTGATGAGGTTGAGGTTTGTTGCATCCAAATCCCTACTTCGAAAATAGTATTCACGGGAATGTATATTCCGCCTGGGATCGTCAATTCAAATTTCAAGAGGATTTGTGACACCCTCAGTGACTGTCTTGATCATCATCTCAGTAATCTTCCTCTTCATCGACTAATCGCGGCTGGTGACTTTAACCGATACAATCGCTCCTTCCTTGAATCTTGATTCTCCTTGATTAATATTGTACATGGTGCGACTCGACAGACTGCCAACCTCGACCTCATTTTCGTGGACAAGAGCTTGTCAAATGACTATCTTCCCGAAAACGTCTCAATTGGTGCTCCAATAGCCGGCTCAGATCATGCTACTGTTCTTGCTAAGACAAAAGTATTGGTGAAGCAGCGTGTGGTGAAGAAACATATCTTCTATGACTTACGCTTGTCGAACATTCTTGCATTTGAAAGATCTTTCCTTGACAATGACTTTTCACGCTTGTATGCTCCGAATGATATCGACACCAAATGTGATATTTTTTATGGATTCATGTATGATGCACTGAAGTTAATTCCGCAAACAACAGTCTATTTGACTGACAATGATGCTCCATGGATCTCACCTCTTTTAAAGATCCTGATAAACCGCCGATGGGAGGCTTATCGTGCTCGAAACTGGCCGTTGTTCAATGGTTTGAAAGTCAAGGTAAAACAAGAAATTCTGAAGGCCAAGCAGTACTACTTTCGCTCTAAATGCTCGGATTCCGCAAGGGGTCTATGGTCATTCGTCAACATGGAGAGGGGAAAATCTGGAAGAGATCCCAGTGATTGGCTCAGAAACTCCAGTAATCCATCCGAGGTGCTCAATACGATCAATGACTATTACTGTAGCATTGCCAACAACTCCAGTTTTGACTTCGTCGACGGGTCTCCAGACGACTGCTGGTTACCTGAGTTAAGTGTTGAGGGCATCTGGAGCATTCTTTCACGACTCCCACCAAAGGCAACTGGAAGTGATTCTGTGCCTACTGCAGTTTACAAGAAGTGCTCTCTGGTCCTCGCTGAGCCGATCCATCACCTCATCAGTGAATGCCTGCGCCAAAGACGTTTTCCACTGATCTGGAAAATTGGTGACATAATCCCGATCCCCAAAACCTCGGAGAATGTAATAGAAAAATCCAGACCGATTAGCCTCTTGCCAATTCCAGCCAAGATTGCCGAGCGTGTCATCCTATCAAGCATCCGTCCCCAGCTAACAGCTCACCTTGGTGCTAATCAATACGGGATTAGGAAGAAATCATCAACAACTCACGCTGTCATCTATGCTCACGATGCCCTAACCAGATTTGCCGATGACCCACATACGGGAGCCGCTATTCTGATCAGCTTTGACCTCTCCAAGGCCTTTGACAGAGTTTGTCACTCAAAGCTGCTTTCCAAGGCCAGTCAAATGAATCTTCCTGCGGGATTTCTGTTGTTATTGAAGAGCTACTTATCGGACAGGCAACAGAGAGTACGCATTGATGGACAGAAGAGTGAATTGATGAAGGTCACAGGAGGAGTGCCACAGGGGTCCCTCCTAGGACCTTATTTGTTCGGCATTTATATTTCATCGCTTCAGACTATTTTCCCCTCGAACCACATAATCAAGTATGTTGACGACATTTGTTTCTTATCAAGAGTCCGAAAGTCCAGCATTCCAAAGGATCTTGCTGAGATCGAAAGTGATCTTGACAATATTTCAGATTGGGTTGCGTCAAATGAATTGACCTTGAATACGGAGAAAACCACTGGTCTAGTGAATTACCGCGGTGGATTCAAGAGCATTTGCAGTATCGAGGGTGCCATCCCAACTGTCAAGTTCCAAGACAGCATTCGGTTTCTTGGGGTTCATTTGGATGCGAACCTTGGATGGAGAGGCCATGTAAAGTTCATCGAGAAAAAGTGTGCTCAACGCATGTACATTCTGAGGCGGGTCAGATCTGTCACTAGTATTGATGACTTCACTACCATTTATCAAGCATTGGTTCGGTCGCTGATAGAGTACTGCCGCCCAGCGTTTGTGGGAATTTCCTCAACAGACTCAAACCGACTGGAGAAGATTCAGAGGCGCTGTCTGAAAATCAAATCGCGTGATCTGAAGCTGGATGACATTGAAGCTAGAAGATGGTCGCAAGCTATCAACACCTTCAACAGCCTGGAAAGATTAGAGACTTCCATCAGAGAATTGTTCCCCAGCTATTTACCAAGTGGGCGTCTCGCCGTACCATTCTGTAGAACTCTGCGTCGTCAAAATTCTTTTTTCCACGCATTTGTAGCACCCTTTCAAGGTCATCTACGAGACACTAAATGCACGTGACTATTAGTTTTATACTTGCTTTTGTACGCGTATACGAATGTGTTCTTAGTTTCGACTAAACAAAACTGTCATTCTGCTACTTTTATCTGTGTATTTTATTTCTGATTTCTATTCGACGATACAATATAAACATTTCTCTCTCTCTCTCTCTCTCTCTCTCTCTCTCTACCGATATACCGGGTGGCCCATAAATTTGTATACAGTTGCCTATTAAGAAGCAGCAAGCAATATGGGGCATATAATGACGTTTTTTATGGCAGCGACAGTGTTCTTTTGTTTATTAGCAGATGAAGTAATGACGTAAACATGCGTGTGTGTCACATGATTGGCTGAAAGTGCTGGAATGAGTTTTTGTCACAAGACACGCCGCAACAAACACGAGCGCCATCATTTATCATTGTTTTGGTTACCGTCAGAAATGCAGGGACGATTGAACTTCGAGCAACGCAAATGCGCGATCAAATTATGGTGGAAGCATGCGAATGCAGCAGCCGTCATTCACAACTGGCCAGATCCAAGGGGCAAGTTCGATGAAACGTGATCGATTATGGATGCTCCGCGAAGTGGTCGTCCGGTCAGTGTATGTACCCAAGAAAATTTACAAGCTGTGGCTGAAACATATGTTCACTCAACTAAAAAATCAACTCGACGCGCATCTTCAGAGGCATCCATTAGTCGCATATCACTACAGCGAATGATGTCGTCTCTAGGTTTGAAACCTTACAGACCTCGGTTAATTCACGGATTATTAAGAGTATGATCCAGAGAAATTTTCTTAAATGTTATCAGTGAAAGCCCAGAAATACTCGATGGTATTCTGTGGACTGATGAAGCCACTTTTAAATAATCCGGCCATATAGACCGCCATAATTGTATCTATTGGAATGCAACCAATCACCACGTTGTAATCGAAGGACAAATAAATCAACCAGGAGTTACTATTTGGGGAGGAATTTCTTCAGATGGTCTGATAGGACCAATTTTCTTTGAGACTACTGTGAATGGCAAAAATTACTTGGATCTTCTTAGAACTATCACTTCCACACTGAAACAGCGTCGCGATTTCAATGAAATGTTCTTCATGCAAGATGGAGCTCCGCCCCATTACGCAACATCTGTGCGTAAGTTCCTTGATGATACATTTCCCTCTCACTGGTTGGGAAGACGTGGAGCGATTGAGTGGCCTCCTAGGTCACCTGATCTGACTCCAATGGACTTCTTCGTATGGGGCCTTTATTAAAGATGATGTGCATAGCAAAAAACCTACAGCTGTTCAGGAAATGAAACTTTACATAACTTATTCATTCAATCTTATCAATAAAAATAGACATCTGTGCTACAAGGTGTGTCATGATGCTAAACTTCGTCTTGAGGAATGTGCTGCGAATGAAGGCAGACAGTTTGAACATTTGTAATAATCTTTGAATATACTCACGCACACACTGCATATGTTCTCCTTTGTTTTTAGCTGAGATGAACATTTTCCTCAAAAATATACATGTTTTTGGATCATTCAAAAGATCTATTTCAATTGTATACAAACTTATGGGCCACTCTGTATCTATGCTCTCCAGTGAATGCAATTTAACTCGGTTGCAAGGGTGGTGTCATAGCTACATAGCAAGATTCTTTATATTTTGAGAAATAATTTGAATACATTATTGCAAATCAAGAATAAATCAATTTCAATAATGAATCAGTAATGATGCAATAGTCACGTGTGAAAAAATCGATAAGAGCTAAATTAAGCTTGCATATTGTATTATTCAAGGAGTTCTTGTGAAATATTCTAGGCATATAACAACATAATAATTCGATAGACATCTATGTGCAAATTAGCTCATTTTGGCACCTAATTTTACAAACAGAAATCTGGCCACTTGAAGCTTCATGTCTTGAGATTCCGAAGGTTAAAATCATCAAGATGATTAGCTACATTTATTTGCTTCATCGATCTAATTCTAATCCGAGCAAGACACACTTTTCTCTTGCTCATTAAACATCATATTGAAATGTATAATAGTTGAACCTTCACTATCACATACTTAAGATGATATGATTGTTCATAGGATTCACATGTGTGAGGCCGAATTATATTTTTCGTGTGCTTAATTCTAGTATTTATAATGATTTGAATCATACACTCACACACACACACAGTGTTCCATTAAACTTTTGAATTTCATTGATTTCACTTCAAAAGACGACGGAGTAAGACAGAAGAAACTAGTGATGAACATTAATTAGACTGGACAAAGCATTATTGGATCACAAAAATTGTGCATAAGCTTATTTGCTTCAAAACCCAAACACAGACATTCGATCGCTTCATATTAAATTGAAACACTGATTTTTCGTCAGTGCATTCCAACGAGGCCATTTTTCAGTGCGTTCAGTTCCTCGTTCATTTGGCGATTTTAGTCGCTCATTCAGTTCGCCGTTTATCTCAATTTTGCGGTAAGCCGTTCAGTTCATCGTTGCTTCATTGAAAAATGTCAGTTCGCTCAATTCTTTTCCGTTCACTTAGCAAGATGGCATAATTGAGCAATTCCATGCGTAATAATGTTGCATCGCACGGTTTTACTACATTTCAATAACATTTTTCATATTAGATGTTACCAGGTTGGCATCAATCCACGGGACAGAATGGCTAGTAGATTCCCTGAAATTAATTTTTGCATGTTCGATTTGATTTACCATTCTTTTTTTGTGACGCAATAACTATTTTAGGTCAAACGTAGCAACGTTACACGAATTGACATGAAAATCGAGTAGTGGTTACTTATGTGAAAAAGTCTGCGAATTAAAAGATTTGATCGATGCCATTATTCCATGAAATCAAAGTTGAAGATCATATCAACATCACAGAAGTTGTTGGAATTAAATTCGTGCATTCTTCTAGTAGCAATCTTAGCAAAGGAAACGTAATAACCTTACAGCTGAAGCGTACACATACGAAATCCGGATTTACATTTGGCTGAAGTGAAAGTTACTTCGACTTCACATGCTCCAGTTAGCCTCAATACAACACTTTGAAGTCCTCCCATGCTTCCTCGGGTTTTTCAGATGAATGATGAGATGTTCCTGTCTTACTACTGATAAAAGTAGGCAGTAGTGATGAAGGTATTTTTCCTTCAGTAATTTTGAAAATACTTTATCTTAGGAAAAAACAGATAAATGCAAGTTTTCCCTCATCATTCAAATAGATTTCATGAGTTCTTGTAGAGACATTTAATTCAAAATAGTCAAGAACAAAAAACCTTAATAAACAAGTCGGCATTTCAGAGACATCATAATGTTCATATTATCTGCTTATGTGTTTAAGTCTACCCCTAAATACTTCAATTGATGCCATTAATTAACTACGTATTGCACGACATTAGTAATAAAACTAATTGGCTAAATTCAAACTTTGATTGATCAATTTCAAATAATGTGCTGTACGAACACTATAGAACGGTTACGTCGGCAGATTCGCCCTCAGATGATGCTTACATGATCACAGGTAGCAAATTATTCAACCAAATGTTTGCGAAACAACGTGTGTTGACCATCCAGCGATTTAACACCGATGCCGTCCTACATTCAAACTACATTTTTATGGATGAGGCATTCTTTCAGACAGGTATGATTTCCCGAAGACTTGTCTGCAGGATGCTCTGTTTTCAAGCTTCAACTCGCTTCCTTAGGAGAAATGACTTGACATGCGGTTGATGCGATTGCAATTCAAAAAGTCACAAATGCATCCGAGAAAGCACATACATTTCTAATCATGATTTGGACAGCTTGCGTTTTCCATGGACACTTTCAGAATTAGCAGGCTTGCCGTGGGAATGGGAATTCCCATGAGATGGGAATCTTGCTTCAGGTCATGGGAATCCCATGGGAATTAAATGAAAATTTTTATCACCAAAATAAGATAAATTTAAATCTTATATGAAAGTATCAACTCTTTTTTGGTTTGCAAAGGTTGTGAGAAAGCGAGAATGCAGGCTGTAGTAGCACTCATCTTACTGGATGACCAGGCGAAGCCGCTCATGAATGACGCACAGATTGAAGTGAAAATACAACATTTATACATGTACATTGTACAGGTGTGTCTACAGTAAGAAGGCTGTCCTTGTCTGAAAAAAGCATGATTCTGTCAGGGTGACGAAACACGGGTCGGTAACCATCATCATAACAATTCTTTTCTTGGCTTATCAATCTTATAAGAAGACTAATATCGGTCTTGAATGAGAAAGAAAGAACCTGGATTATGTAATTATCTGTTGAGGCTGTCTGTCAATTCGCATCGTCAACCGACGGGAGGAGAATCAGTATCCAAGTCAGTGACCGACCGATTCTCTCGCCCCGTGCGCTTCATGATCAATTTCACTTACGCAACTTTTGACAATTCAAGTGAGGGAATGTGAGCTCGCAAAACATTCTTTTCCCCTGATTGACGCTTGGCGATGATTCATTAGGCTGCAGACCGAAGAGGAACCGAGCTATATGATGTAATTATAATCGTCTGCAACTTCAGTTCCCACTCTGAGGCAGGTCGTCGCTGCGATGTCTTCGAACAAGTTCTTCGAAGTAGACAAAAAAACTCTGCAGCAGCTCATTTCTGCTGCTCGTGTATCTTTTGTTCCGCCACCGAAGTCATTAACCAGTGGTAGTGCCAATCTTGATTCGAGGATAAAGACCGTGCAAGTGGACATATCACCGGTTGTCCAGAGCTCAGGAGACGACAAGAAACCATTGTTGGCCCCTGTCCTTTATTGTGATGCCTGTAAGAAATTGTTTCTTTGGTTTAAGAAGACAAGAGGACATTGGGTCAACCAGAGTGGGGTCAGTGCAATAAAGCGCCATCTCGAGAAAAACTGCGCACCGGCGACGTCGACTTCCAATCAACTCACCATTCACCAAAGTTTTCAGTGTGCTCCATCAACAAGCAAGCCTCCTCTTCCGAAAGAAGCAAAAGAATGGCAGCAGCATGTAGTGAAGCTTGTTTGTGCCCATCCGACTGTGTCCATCAAAGCCATGGCTCAAATTGCATCTTCTTGCGCAAACTTCGCTTCTTCGGTAACGCGCAGAAACAACAAGATCAATGACTATTCCATCGGACGAACTTACGTTTCATCGGGGTTAATGACAGAGGGAGAGCAATCCCATGCGAAGTTGCAACATCATTTTAGAAACAGTCTCAAAGATCCGGATGCTGGTGTATCATGCATGATTGATTTTTGGTCTGGAAGACATGAACATCGACTTTCTTATTTTGCTATTGTTGCTTGTGGACTCGATAAAGATTGGCGTTGGTTCAGTTATCCACTTAAGACTTGTGATTTGGATGATGTACCACACGACGCTTCGTTCACTTTCAAAATTCTCGAAGAATGCATTAAGTCACCGGATGATGAAAAACAGGGTGAGCTCTCTCAACCCATCTTTATAGTTAGTGACAGCGAACCGAAAATGGTCTCAGCGTTCGACGGCCGTTATCCAACGACGCTGGACTTGCGTGGTAGAATTGGTTGCACCGAACATGCCTTGTCGACTTGTGTCAAAGACGTTTTCGAGAAGTCTCCACCAGAATTACTTAGTGGCATGCTGCCTAATCTGACTTCTGTGAAATCTTTCTATAATGTACGCGACCAAAATGCGAAGCGATTGAAGCGTGCTATTCCTGATAAAAGCACGACTCGCCCATGGCGCTTTCAACATTCTCGACTTCGATCTGCGGTGGACAACTACACTGTATTTCTGTCAGAAGAAGACTGTCATGTATCTGACAATTTGCCACCTTTACCTTCACTGAAATCTCTGTTGGATATTATGGAAGCCGTCAAGTGCTTCTTTGACAGAGTTGAGGTTGATGAGCCAACTTCTCATCTATCTTACCTGAACTATCTTACTTTGGAAGTAGTAAGTAAAACTCCACTTCTGGATAGCGCAAGATGGCCGCCATCGAAAAAAGTCGCTGACGTCCCCCCCCCCTCGAAAACGACAGAGTGTGAGACTCGGGTGAGTTGGTCTCGTGTGGGTTGACGTGGGCGACCGCCTAGGTTGTCGTGGTGGAATGGTGAAACGGACTTTAGATTCGTGATTAGAGTAAAATTCTCCATCGGTATGGTGAATTTGAAAGCAATCGGCGAGAAAAAATGTTTCTTCAAAATTTTGACAGACTTAAAATGTTGGACGTTTTGGGATGTAGCGCCAAAACGAAGCATCGGATGGGAAAACGGAGGCCAGATTCGGATTCAGCGTGAAATTCTGCATCGGTATGGTGAATTTGATAGCAATCGGAGAGAAAAAATTTTCGCTGACGCCCCCCCCCACCCGGCACCGATCTTCCAATTTTGCTTTTAGAGATTGTAGAAAGTCGTGCAATAGCTCGTTTGAAAGCTAAGAGTGAGACAAATTCAGTGAAACAAACGGCTTGTTCCTATCTGTCTTCGTTTAGATGTGAGACGCCATTTAAGATTTTGGGAGATTGGCGAAAAACGACAGAGTTAGAATTTCCCAAGAAACATCTCCAGCGGGCGAATGAAGGCTCGGATTGGTAAACGGAGGCCAGATTTGGAATCAGCTTGATGTTATTGTCCAATGAGGATCGTCATCCAATGAGAATCAAGCATTTCTATATAAATAGCGAGCCTTCCACAGTGAGAATCATTCCATCGTTGAATCACACGAGTGACAGACGCACATTTTCTCTCTCTACTTCCCTATTCTATTATCCACCTAAAATGGTAAGTCGCTACTTCCCTCCCATTCCTCCCTTGAACGTTAACTTAATACAATCTTTTTCATTTTCAGGCATCTACTCCATCTGCTGCACTAGTAGGACAAAATGGCGGTCAAACGCTACAAGGCTCGCTACGATCAGATCATCTACAACTGAGGCCAGTGGAAGAAACAACCAAGGTACATAATCCTACACCGCTACAGCGTAAATTTAAACAAGTCTTGCGTTATGACGATCATGGCGTAGTACTCCAAACGGGAATGCTCCCTTCCACGGATGTCAAGATAATGCGCAATCAGTATGGGGACTACATACTGATCCCCGTGAGTCCGTACATTCGCCGCCAACTTGATATTATTGAGGAGTACGTGACATTAAATATGGACATTCCTACTCCTCTTGTTCAAGAGTGGAAGGCGAGAGATGACAAGGATACTCCCTATAGAAAGATTTGGGATGGTAATCACATTTGCTTACCGGTATCACATTGGTGTACTTACTATAAGAAGGAGGGAGATCATTCAACATCCATCACATGCGACGAGCTCGGAGAAGGTACTTGGGATATCCTTCTCAAAGTGAATGGGCTATATTATGGTCGGCATAAGGATAATAAAATAGCCTCTCTCTCCATGCATATGGAATCCATCCTATATATTCCAAAACCACCCAACGTGGACGACATAATTGATCAAATCCTTAACAGCAGTGGTACGAAGCGCAAGTCGGAGAAGAATGCTGCCTCAAAACGCAAATCAAAGAAGGAGAATTACCAGTCCTTTCCTAACTCTACCCTATGACAATTCGCTTATGTGCTTTGAGTGTCATAGACGTGGTCTTATTAGATACATTTTACTTCTTCGTTGCCATCATATCATTTGTATATTTTGTCGTGAAAAGCATCGATGTAATTCTTCATTTTGTAATATGTTATAGAACGTTTCCTTAGATGTGTAAATTTCCGTTTTAGGCTTCTATCATCATTTTTATGGATTGTGAGGGTGAACCTGTACAGGAGCTCAGTGCTATTGCTATGAACAATTGGACATATCAGATTGTTAGTGTCTATCATCAACATGCCAACTGCGATCCCAATGTTGATCAATGGGCGAGAAAACACATTCATGGACTTAATCTGAAATATTTGCAAGACTATGGCTTTTCTTGTGAGAGTGCTCTTCTTATTGACTTTAAACGATGGTTAGCTGCTTTCAATGTTATACGCATCTTTTGTAATAATCCTGGTAAGGAGAGGAAAGTATTTCCCAATCTAATCATTGATGATATTTTCCTCCCGCCTTGGGATAATAGAGTGAATCAACACTACCATGAAGTCACGAAACGTTTTAAGGATTTGTCTGTTCCTATTTTGTCTGTTCGTTGTAGTAGCTACGTTCATAACCAATGCTTCTTTCCTCCTTACCTCAACACTGCCAAAGTCCTGTATGGTTATCATTGCTCGCTGTATGATAGCTACCAGCTGTATCTATTTTATCTCTTTCAAACCATTGATTTATAATGCATGCTTGTTACCGTTATTCAATAAATGTTACTATGAGAAGAGTTGTTGTTTTCATGCAATGGATGGGTTAGATAAAGGGCGATCATGTCTTTCTCAAACGACTGTGGAACATTACATTTTCATAGGCAAAGTTTAAAAGGAGCTGTTCAAGATTATGTGCTAAATTTTCATAAAGATGAGACCGACATCGAAGCAGTGGTCGATGATGCTAGCACTCTATTTCTAGAGTTAATGAATACATTCTCTGATAGCATTGTCATGGCGCGATTAGTTGCGAAAATTAAGTTTAGTCATTTTGGAAAGGAAGAGGTGGAAAGTCGCTCTTTCCATTTTGCTTCTTATTCAATGGAAGTGGTAGATCACCCCGAAGAATGTTTTAAAAGACATATGATAAAAATTGCTGAACGTCTTAACGCATTTAACCATCATGGTAGCAGTCTAGTGAGTGAAGCGATTTCAGATATCCACATTCAACTTTCCATAAAGAAAAATTGAAAATGCAGTGGTACTTGATTGTAGTACAACTGGTTTTCGAGCTATGTCTGCTCACTATCGAAGTATATTCCTTCTGTACATGCGTCTATTATTTAGAAAAGGCTAGCAAATTCATATCTTCAAAAAGACTTGCTATAGACATCAGTAACGGTGAAACTATGTGTTGTGATGTTTGCCAGCGAAAGGATGGAAATGAAAAGCGCATCTTCAAGAGATGTAAGCATGCTTTTTGTCAACGCTGTTTCATACGTAATTGCATTCAACTTTGCAAATGTAACCACTGTGATATTGCTCATTTCGAGTGTCACTTATGCCGCAATAGTTAGTACCTATGCAAATGTGGTAAAGATAGGTTTTAGCAAAGACTAACACGGAAAATGGTGAAACGTAAAATGACGAAATTTAAAAAGTCTTCAAAGTTTTCTTCAGCCATTCAAGCTCTCCGACGAATGAAAGCAAATCAGCGATACAATGCTATACGACATGCTAACGATAAATTCATTTGTAAAATTATTTCTCATGTCAGAAAGTTGAGGACGAAGAAATTAGCACCAAAACAACGAAAGTTACTTAAGCGATATGCTACGAAATTGCGTTTCATCTCCAATCCTAAAGTCACCCTTCAAAGAAAGAGGAAAACTCTAACACAAAAGGGCGGTTTCCTTTCAGCAATACTTCCGATGCTAGCTCCTGTCGTGGGTAACCTATTGGGTAATATCTTTGGCTCTAAGCGTTAATTATGCAAATGTTGAATCTCAAAGTATTGAAATGGATTTCAGACTTTAATGCGATAAAGTTCTGACTGTATCAGGTCCATCTCATGCGGGTAAAACTGTTTTCACGCTGAATTTATTGGATAAAAGAAGGGAGTTGTTTAAGGAACCTATCAATCGAGTGATTTGGTGTTATGGTATTTATCAACCGTCGCTGTTTCAGGAATTGCAAAGTCGCAACTTTATTCGACATGAAGGAATTATTGCAGTGGATAAACTTCAGTCTAATGATGTTGTTGTATTGGATGATTTATTAAAAGAAAGTAAGAATTCAAAAGATGTTACAGATATGTTCACTCGCGCAGCACATCATAAAAGGTGCTTCATCACCTATATCACACGAAATTTGTTTCCTGATGGAAAAGAAGCTCGTACACGAAACCTGAATACACACTATTATGCTATTTTCAAGAATCCGCGAGATAATAGTCAATTTGAAATTTTAGCGCGACAAGTTGCACCCAGAGGATCAAAAGCCTTAATTGAAATTTTTCAAGCAGCTACTGAAAAACCATACGGTTACTTATTCATTGACTTTACGCAAGAGTGTCCGGAAGAATTTAGATTTCGAAGTGATATTTTGAAAACTCCCATGATTATCTACAAACTATGAGTTCTTATTCTCGCATGATTGTTATTCCTCAGGATGAATATGTACAATTGACTGCCATGCAGCAAGTAAAGCAACCTCTTGCAAATCAAATGTATAGGAAACAAATAGATTATCAGCAAAATGTTCACATCAAAGATCCACATCGTGCTGTATTATTACAATCGGAAACTGTTGAGCAATTGAAAAACTTGAAGAATAAGATGCGTGACTCTGTATCGACTGCTACACCTTTAGCATCTCGCGCACATGCCATATCTCTTTTCAATAGTATTGAACCCCATCTCAATGTAAATGATAGAGGAGAAATCATTACAGATGAAAATAAAGTGATTGATGCTTCACGTTATGAAGACTTGATTCAGTATGCGACACGTAGAAAGCGCCGTCAGGGCTATGTTCCACCTGGTTGGTCATACTTTCTTAAACTATTGAAAAAGCATAATGTGCCAAAATTTGCTTTGAATAATGAGACATTGAAAGAACTTGATTCAACAGTGGCTACTGCTCCAATGCTTCAGACGATGAAAATGCCAACAAATTGGTTTAAAACGTCACCTGCTACATCCCCTCCCACACTCACTAAGCAAACAAGAGGAAGAACTCGACGTAGATCTACACCACCACTAAAACTAGTAAAAGGAAAACGTAAAACAGCTCCTCCCAAGAAATGCATGTTCTCAGACTATTAATATGAAGCAGATGTGTTCCTTACCATGTAATGAGACGCCAGAGGTGAATGTCGTTGTCACTTGCACTTGCTGCGCCAGCTCTCACAATGAAACTCCTAAGCAATGTGAACACGATCGCAAAACCGCTAAAGCTAAATGCTGCAGTTGTTGTAAATGTAGAAAGGTAAGAAAGCAAAAAGATGAGAAGGAGGAAAAAGAGTCAGTCGTCATCGACTGAACGTTTGAAGTCAATCTATTATGATGTAAAACATCCGGCAGGATTTGCATCGATCAAGAAATTATCAAAAGCGAGTGGTCTTCCACAATCACAAGTGAAACGATGGTTAAAGGGTCAGGCTACCTATACACTCCACAAACAAGCGAAAAAGAAGTACCGTACCCGCCATTATATTGTTCATGACATTGATGAACAGTGGCAAACAGATTTGTGTGATGTCGCCTCCATTTTAAAACATAACTCGGGCAATAATTTTATTTTAACCGTCATTGATATTTTCTCGCGTTATGCGTGGGCTCAACCTTTAAAAACTAAAGAAGGGAAAGGAGTAGCAAAAGCATTCCAAACAATTTTTCGAGAAGGTCGCATTCCAAAAAGAGTTCAGAGTGATCAAGGAAAAGAGTTTGAAAATCAGCATGTGAGAAGATTATTTGAGAGGCATGACATTGAGTTGTTTAGTGTAAAGAGTGCTTATCAAGCTGCACTCGTTGAACGTTTTAATCGCACATTAAAAAATCGCTTGTGGCGACATTTTACTGCCAACTTGACACAAAATTGGACAAAGATTCTACAAGATACACTCCATGCCTACAATCACTCTATCCATCGTTCTATTGGACTCAGACCAGTAGATGTAAATGCTGACAATGTAGATAAAGTGCGCGAATCATTCCAACGTAAACGCACTCATGTGAAAAGTGATGTGAAAATTGGTGATAAAGTTCGTATCTCAAAAGTGAAAAGTGTTTTTGCTAAAGGGTACCTTCCGAATTGGACAGAGGAGGTATTTACAGTATCAAGGATTAATCAAAAAGACTCTCCAACCACCTACAAGTTGAAAGATTACGAT
This sequence comes from Prostheceraeus crozeri, assembly GCA_907163375.1. Lineage (NCBI taxonomy): Eukaryota > Metazoa > Platyhelminthes > Polycladida > Euryleptidae > Prostheceraeus > Prostheceraeus crozeri. Next base: position 1,025,634 of record CAJQUW010012670.1, read on the forward strand.
AATGAAGAAATTAAGGGTAGCTTTTACCGCGATGAGATTGAGGTAGTCACTGAAAGTGAAACATATTTGGTAGAGAAAATTATTCGATGTAAAAAACGGCAAGGTGAATAATGGTGTCTTGTTAAATGGACTGGTTATCCTTCAAGTATGAACTCTTGGATGCGTCGTGCCGACATCTTTCATCTAAGTGATCGACAGTGATTCATGCAAAGTTGTAACTAACAATGTTTAGGGTTTGAGCTATGAATCCAACTGCCTCATTTTATTCACGACCCTCCTATGTAAGTGGTGGAGGACAAATTTACATCGGCGCTCGCCGCCAACGTGGAGGTAGCATACTTGGTGCACTGAAATCTGTTGTATCACCTCTCATATCCAATGTCGGAAGATCTTTAAAACGAAATGTTTTAAGTAATGCTGTTGGCTTTGCTGGTGATGTTGCTAGTGATCTTTCCAGAGGTAGAAGTTTTAAGAGCAGTTTGTTGAATCGTGGGAAGGAACGTGGTTTAAAACATTGAAGCAGACCTCTGCTGGTGTTACTCAAGGAAAGAAATCACCTAAACGAATGAATAAAGGAAGGAGGAAACATCGCGGAGCTGGTAAGGTGCGATCTTCAGTCAAAAGGCATTCACGCAAACGTCGCAGAGGCTCTAATCATTCATCAGGCGCTAAACGACGACGCTGCTATAACTTCTAATCATGGAGTGTAAAACTTCCGGGTTTTGTTTGTTTGATCAACAAGCCATACAGACAGATATTCTTAGTTCAAGTATTGTAGATTATCATCCTCGAACAGCTGAGAATGCTGGCCCCATTGAATTTGTTATTCCTGGTGGTAGTGATGACTACATAGATTTGAGTTATGCGATGATTGATTTGAGGTTTAGAATTCAGCAAGCAGATGGAACTGCTATTGACGATACACATAAAGTTGGACTGAACAATTTACCATTGACTACATTACTTCGCGATGTTTCTCTAACGATTGGAGAGCAGCAGGTGGAAGGTGGTCAAAGCGATTATCCCTATAAATCATATTTCAATCATGTATCACAGTTTCATCCAGCAGCACAAAAAAGTCATATGGAAGCCATGGGATGGTACAGAGATGAAGCAGGAAAATTTGATGTTGAAACAAACAGTGGCTTTGTAAAACGATCTGCTATGATTAAAGATAGTAAAGTATGTCAGCTATATGGTCCGCTGAATTTAGACTTCTTTAGACAGTCAAAGTTTTTACTCTGTAATACCAGCATGCGACTCAAGCTGACATTGAATAAGCCTGAATTTGCGCTGACTGCATTTGCTAAAGTTGACAATTTTAGAATTCATGTGGAAGATATTGCACTTTACATTCGTCGAGTAGTACCGAATCCAAGTGTCATTAGAGGACATGCTGAAGGTCTTAACCGTCAAAATGCCATTTACCCTGTTCAGCATACAAAGCTTCTCACCTTTACAATTCCGAAAGATCAAAAGAGTTTCATGAAAGATGGCCTCTTTCCATCGGAAGCACCGAAGCTCCTCATGGTGGCAATGGTTGAAAATGATGCATTTAATGGTAATATAAAGAAGAATCCTTTCAATTTTAAACACAATCAGTTAAGTGAAATTGCTTTACGTGTAAATGGTGTGAGTCATCCTGGTCCACCCTACAAACCAGATTTTGCTGCGGATCAATTTATGCGCAGTTATGTTGATTTTATGGATGTCTTTGGCTTTTACAATACGGATGACACCAACGGACTGACTATGAAAGAGTTTAAGAGTGGATATACTATATATCCATTTGATTTGACTGCTGACAGCGATATTAGTGCCCCCTATCGTCAAGCGAACGTGCCTCATAATATTCGTTTCGATTTGACGTTCAAAAGAACACTACCTGAGACGATCAATGTATTAATTTATGCAGTCTTCGATTCAAATATTGAAATTACAAAGTATCGTGACGTGATTCTTCAGTATAATCGTTAATGAGTTGGTTGACTGCTGACGATATTAAGACTAAAGTGCAGCGTAATGCAGACGAAGCGACGTTGAAAGCTTTCGATAATGTCTATTCACTCGATACCTTACCACCTGCAGTAAATCACTATCCCATCTTTATTGTGCTAAACACTCATTCGCAGAATTTAGGCGGTGAGCATTGGAAAGCGATCTTTATTGGAGAAGACCGACGTGGTGAACTATTTGACTCTCTTGCTCAACCTCCAAATATACCAACACAGCAGTGGTTGAGAAAACATACGCGTCAATATCAGCGAAATGAACGCATACTACAACATCCACTTTCATCAACGTGTGGTGCTTTTGTACTGTACTTCATCTTAAAACGTTTACATGTATCTCGATTTGTATCTGTTATTCAAAACTTTTCATGTAATCCATCCTCTAATGAAAAAATGATTTGTAAGATCTATCATGATTTGAAATAAAAACATCATGTTGGAAAAATTGTTTTTTATTTTACAATCCGCTGGGTACGTCCATACTCGATGAGATAGTCTAGGATCACATTTGCTTGTACATGAGATTTTAGTCCAGTAATGATCACTTTACTATTATGAAAGATTGCCACATGCACAGGTAACCAACAACTAAAGAGAGCTGCAGAAAAAAGTTCGGGTTCATAACACAAATTGTAACTGCTGGTACGAATCTTCAAAAATGATAGACTGTCACTCAATTGAGTAGAGATCACCATATTGTCCACAGTCAGATTCGACATCACACACCTCTCCCTCTTCCATATCCGACGTAGTAGTCTTTGTAGCTCTAAGCGCATTGACTGCGCCGATGAATGAGAAAGGGCGCCGAGAATCTGTACAGTCCCATTTGGGAAGAGTTGAAGATTCCGTGAATTGTTCATCTTCACCACTAACATTTGAGGTCGCCCCGGGTAATACTTGCTGTTTGGAAGGTGTTGGTGTAATGTTGTGAGATCGATTTTGGTGTAGAGTCTGAAGCGACGGAGAATGTTGACGATGGTGTAGCGATGGCGCTTCATGATGAAAGAATGAGTAAATTGAGCGATGTACCTTCCTTTTATACTTTTCCCAACTACCTTGATGAAATGTGAAGTTAGTATGAAGTTGGGAATGATAGAGTTGAATTCGCCGATTGTTGACGAGCAACCAGATGCGATTTCCAATACGTGAATGTCTTTTCATATAGAAGTATTTCAAATCCTTCATGATATGATGTAGAGATTGAAAATGACGATAAGATAAAGCAAACTCTCTTCTCACATTTCCAGTTGAATCTTTGAAATAGACGTTTCATATCATGATCCGTTTCAATACGTTGTAGGGAATCTAATTTCCAACTCATGGTGCGTGGTTGTCATGTCTGATTAAGATTTGCATAGTAGGGCGATGAACTCACGACGAATAAATGTCATGATGGAGCGATGTATGTATCTTCTATACTTCTCCCAATTGTATTTGCGAAATGAAAAACAGTTTGCGGAATGAGAATGGCAGATTTGAATTTCATTTCTGTAATGTTGAAGCCAAACGTGATCACCCAAGGAGATGAATCTTAATGTTTCAAAATATTCCAAATCCCTCATGATATCATTGAGGTTGACAAATTGTCGCCATGTTAATGTAATACCTCTTGATGTATGACCATGAGAATTTTTGAAATGTACGTTTCCATCACGATCAACTCAGTCCAAAATCCAAGTCTTCATGATGTTATGCAAAGCCGCAGATCAGCAATATAAAAATGTCGTTTTATCATATTTTGCTTAGCAATGCGGCCGCAAATAGATTTGCTAGTAATCGAGCCGCACTCTTTTCTACTCCAATTGATCATACACAACAGCTAAATGGAAAGTGGGAAGTGTGTGTCACTCAACTTGTTTATAGCAACTATGTCTATACTTTTGATCATGAGGTGATGACTATTAATATGAGACGTACAGCTGCTTACCAATGTGAAAAGGGCTGCCGAGTATACATTCCACAGTGGCCAAAGAAAGATCTCTTATCATGTAAAAAGTTTATATATGATTTCCTGAATAAAGCGTGTAAACATATTGTCCAATTTACTCCGCACAATGATGATCATAATTATGTACATCATGTAGTTGAGAAAGATTGGATTGTTGGTTTAAGTCCAAGTTTAAGAAATGATTTAGGTTACCTCGCTAGCACCTTAACAAGCTATGATAATTTTAACGTTAATTACCACATAAGTGGTTATAAACAGTTAATATATCGAGAGGAAGCTTATTATGTAGATCTCATTCCAAGAAATGAGAAGACGTTGGTGAAGAAGATTGTGATTAAGCCAAGAAAGACAAACATGACTCCTGAAACATTATTGAAGAAATTTAATTATCTCCTTCGAGTTGATGGTAAACAAGTGGCAACATTGACTTATATCAAATCATCTAATCATATTGTAATAAGTAAATTAAATGATGATGATCTAGTATTAGTTTGTTCAAAAGATTTTCATCAGTTCTTACGACATCATTCTGCAGCTGTTCATGGAAAATTTGATATGCAACATTTACCATGTGAAAGGTCAAATCAATTTGACTCAGAATGGAGCGTATCTTTATACAGAAAGTGTGTAGAGCCTTTAGGTGGTATCTTACATGAAACAAGAGTGTTGATGCCTCGCATTATTACTTCAGTTAAATTGGTTGTAGATTATTTAAATGAAGTGATTAATGAGCAACATATTTCATTTTCTGAAAAAGAAGGTACTTTGCCTCTCACTATAAGTGGAAAAGGTATTGAACTAATTATGGATAAAACTCTAATGGACATTTTGGGTTTTGATCAAAATATCTTTAAAAGTGGTACTGTAACCAAAGCTAGCGCAGACATGTCGCTATCGCGTCGTATTAACTATTTTCAGATATATTCCAATATTGGTGAAGATGTACGTGTGGGAGATGTTGAAGCTCCATTGCTAGCAATGATACCATACCAGCCAAAAAGCTGCAGTATTTTATCTGAGCATACTTTCAAGAAAGTGCACTATACAAAGCTGAAATCAAACTACATCCCACAAATTGATATTGCAATTTATGACGATGCTGGTGCGTTGATTCCTTTTCATAAAGATGCTGTGACAAGTATCACACTCCATTTCCGAATGAAGAGTTAATGCAAAAGTATGCTAATATATTTTTCCAATGTGAATAATATGGAAAGTGAAAATAAGGAGTCGTTTCTAATCTACTTACCCAGTAATGCTTCTATGAATAAATTTCCCAAAAATAAACCATCAGACTATCGAGTAGAATTAAATCTCCCACTACATTTAGAAGGTGAATGGGAGGTTGGCGTTTCAAGTATTTGCTATGATAGCAATATTCAGAATGTGAATGATTTGGAAGAAATGATATTGACTCCTCGCACCCATGATGGAATAATGATGAATAATGCATTCCAGTTCCCATACAATTTAACATCAGATGGAAAGTGGAACTATGAATGGATTCAGATAAAATCAGATTATTATGAACCATTTGGGAATGAGAAAATTATTAAGGCGTTCAATAGTGGTAATACTTCCATCATGAAGAATAAAAATCAGAAAGCTTATGAGTTTACTATCTATCATTGGAGTGGGAGACAGTTCCTTCGCTTTCATTCTTTTACTAAAGGTCTTACACTGAGGTTGGATAATGAATTCTATCCACATCTCGGTTTTGGTCATGGACTACATCTAACGTCAATTGCTACTGCAAATGTTAAAAAAGTTTATTCAAATCGAATCAACAAATTTCATTATAGATTTAAAATATTTGATGAAGATATTGTAGAATGCGAAGAACGCATCATTTTGAAAAAGCGTGGTGTTCAACCTTTATCACTTATTGAGTTAGTAAAACGATGGAATGAGACTGTGGGTAAGAAGTATGGAGAGAAAATTATGGCGGACAAAAATAAGTTGGTTATTCAGAAATATAATGACAAACTTACAGTTTATTTCTCTCCAACCTTGCGTCATTTTATAAGACATTATACACCTATTATTGGAAGCGGTGTGGTGTATGGTTCTCATGAATATCACACTAAAGCTGATTCAGTTAATGATGAATGGTGGGTGGACATCTATGGTGATCGCATCAAGAAAATTTACCAGTCTTATGAAGAATGTAAAGTTGCTATCAATATAATGCCGCGTCTATATCATACAGTTGAAAGCTTCATTCATGTAGTAAATCCTTATATACAACAGAAGTTGAAGCATGTGATGAAAAGTAAATATGATGTAAAGACACACCACATTTCGTTTTCAATTGAAAATCAACGCGTTGTTCTGAAACTGGGTGATGACATTCAATGTCAATTGAGTAAAAATTTGAAAAAACTCTTTGGTTTTTCAATGCTACAAACTGTGTTTACTGCTGCGCATACGATTGGTATAGAAACACCAATGACACTTGATAAACATGAACAGCACCTTTACATTCAAAGTGATTTGATTCTACCTATTTCTGTTGGTGAGAAAAAAGAATACATTTTACGTGATTTCATTCATGATAAAGACGCTTCATATGGAATAGTCGAGAAGATGTTTGAATCTATTTCTATCATCCCGTCGTCAAACAAACTATACCCTCTATTACTATCAAAATTACCAATGGTTTACAAGAGTGCATCCATGTGAAAGATACTAAATCCCTCGTAACTTTAGTGTTTCGGAAAACAAAGTGAAGTCATTGTGATATGTTTATTGAAATAAAAATATGTGTATGAAAAAGTCTTTTCACAGATATAGGGGAATGGGCTGACTGTAGGCATATATTCACAAGGAAGAAACGATCTCATGCGATACATAAAACAACCATGTATATCTACAAAAAGCAACATCAAAATACTGAGTTAAAGTTGATTATGTCAATACATCTCCTGAATGAGGTAGCGTGAGTTTTATTCTTTTGGGTGGAGGTATGTTTGTGTCAGGATGTCCATGTGGAAGAGATGTGTTATGTCCTATCCAACACCTCTTATCCTCCCATGCTGAAAGTGCTCGTTTCTTGAACGTGTGCGTTTTCACAGTATGAACTTGAGATTTTAAGATTGTCATATTGACAAACGTTATAGTTTTATTTTTATAGGCCTTCTTATAGGACCGATGTTTCATTTTGTGAACAATGGATTTTGATATACCTTTAGCACGCTTAATACTATCTGCACATTCTTTTAATTTCATGGAATACATTTTAGGACGGAGGAGAATCATTTCATCTATTTCCTTTCCTGCTGTTTCATACTCAAAACAACCAAGTTTGGCTTTATTCTGTATGGAATAGAGTGGATGAGTGAGATTGTAGTTAGATGTGTCGAAATATTTTTCTAATGAGTTGCCTACTTCATTAAAATTTAAATCTTTTTGAGTGGTAATTCCTAAAAAGAAACTATCTGTATCACCACCCAGCAAGCGAACCTCTTTTACGAGAGGGCATGGTTTTAATATTTTGTAGAAGAGTTGATACATTTCAAGCTTGGAATAATCTAAAACGGCTTGTCCAATATAGATGGGTTTGCACAACTCAACTTCAGATTTTATCATTTTAACACCTACAAGATCCTCATCGATGATGTCTCTATCAATGAAAAGAGGTGATGAGGTCAATTTGTGGTATTTTTGTTCATCAACGACTAGTTTGTAGTTCATACGTTTTCTAACATCCTCCATGATCTTTCCGAAAAGACTGTTATTCTTATATTTATAAAAATCCTTTTCAAAATTATTTTGGGCGAGTGCACATTGTTGACTGTTACTATCTATGTAGGGTTTGAGGAAGGCTGTCTGTCTAAATTTGATAATGCGGTGAACTGACTTTAGAATCATGCCCATTTCTAAATAGAATTTTAGTATGCAGAAGTGCACGAGATAATTTTTCTTATCATATTGGGTGAGCAAAAGTTTGCGGCATGGTTTGTACCTTGGCTGTCCACACTCTGTTAAGTTATTATGAAATTGTGACATGAATGGTGAAAACATATCTTCAGTCACTTCACCAGATTCAGGTGCGAGTGGGAAATCAGCAGTTTTATTTTTAATACTATTTGGATAAATCAAATCCACTTCAAAATAATATCCCCAATCACCTTCATCTGGAATCTTCAGAATGTTTGAAGGGTTGGAGTAATACGCAAGCTCATCTTGATTTAACCAACTAAACTCGGAATGAGGTAGTAGTTTAGACAGTGAACTGCCATATAACTTATTTTGGTCATAGTACTTTAGGTGGATATGATCATTACCTACTGTTTTAGATTTTATGTGATGTTTATTCACAAATGTGAGACCACCGCGTATTCCGCGCTCAAATATGTTATACATCTCCGGGTCTTGTAAGAGATGGATGGTCTCACCAGTCATTTTAAAGGCTGATTTAAAGGACATGGCTGGTAGACTGACAAAGTGGACAGGATCTAATTTGTCTTCTTCTAATGCCACTCGTCGAAATTCCTGAAAGACATCAGTCAGCAAAATGACATCTAATTCTAAGTAAGCGATCATATAATCGCCAAACGTTTTACAATCAAATTTTAACCATGCCTCTTGAGCATGTTCATAGTCATCTACTGGACAATCTTGACCCGTCAAATCGTTTTGGAATTTGTCAATGGAGGGAAGGGTTGTTTCATTTAGTTTAGACATTGAGCTAAAATACGCATAGGGAAAGACTCCTTTGCGAGTGATTATTTCATCCGTTAAGTTTGGATAGTGTTTCTTCAAAGTTTGACTATGGGGAAGAAACTTGAGATTACGAACGAGAGAAGCCATTGACGCTGACATGAATTGGAATGAATCTAAAAATTTTATTTCGAAGAAGACTGTCTTATTTTCTTTAGTTTTATCTACTGGTACTTTTGCTGTCATTGCCCTGAATTTTTCTCTCGTTTGCGCTATAACATCAAACTGCCACGATTTCATCTGGCTCAACCCTCCTTTTATGAGCATATGACTGTCATAGCCCTTAAAGTTATGAAAAATGACGGGTAGTGCACGACGTCTCAACCTAAGTGAAAAGTTACATTTGGAGCAGAGTGCGTTTCTAAATTTACCAGTGATGTGATCATGATCACGCACTTTCTTAATTTTATCGTCATCAAACGTTTTATGACATTTAGGGCACGATGTGCAACTTTCAAATTTTTGTTTGTCTTCATCTGACATATGTAGTGACTTACGCTGCAATTGGGAATCATATGATTGTTGAAATTTGGCAGCTCTATCGAGAAATTCTAGAAATTTTGAAATGCAATCTTCACCTTGCCAAGTATGCATTTTGTTTTGTCTATTCCTAAAGTGGTCATGCCATACTTCATAGCAGGATATGGCTGCTGGCTTGGGGATGATATCATCAATGTAGCATTCTATGTCTGCGTAAATGACACGCAGGGGACTTAATTCGTCACCATTATCCCTATGTGAAAATATTTTATCTTTGGACATGCGTTCCATTTGTAATTTACCTCGCTTGCACCATTCATAGTGAGTTTCAAATTTATCTTTACTCCAAATGCAGCGGATGCAGCGGTCGCATACAAAATGTTCACCTCTTTTAGAGTGCCCCAAGTGTGTGTACAAGCGAGAGATTTTGGGAATACCACAGTAGTGCCATTCCTCGCTATCATCTTGTTTTACTAATAAGAGGTTGACTACACGTTCATAACAAGTTGAACGTGAATTATAGCGGGCACCCTTCAACCCCTTCTCCCACACGTGAACTACAATTTTAATCTTATTATGTTTTTCGAACGTTTCTACATTTTTGATTTTCATGTTGTTACTATCACAACCTTCAAAGACTAGTTCATCCTCCCACTGTCTATAGCTATAGGTATGATTTCGATTCGCGTTGATATCATTATAGTGAAGGATGGATAGGACTGCGTATTTGAAACACTGCGATTTACAATCGACATTGATGACAGCTTTCTTATTATACAACGTTTTTGGTAGTTTAAATGTGCCTCGAGCTGCATGACTTTCTAATAGGGAAATTTTGAATATGGCTGAGTCCACACCATCAAAAATGAGAGCGCTGTCGCGTTGATTGAATTTATCTACATTTGATTTTAAACATTGAATGTGAAAATTTAGCCAAGACTCGCAGTCTACAACTTTGGTTGCGGAAGAGGAAAGAACATGAAACTGTATTCTCTCCGTCACTTGACCCGTTTGAAAATCTATTTTAATATATTTTAGTGTAAGGTAGATGAGCGCCTTCATTCTAAAATTGTCTAAATTGTTGAAGAGCGCTTCGATAATGTTAGAATTTTGAAGGAGCCACTCAGGAAAATCTACTATTTGAGTATTGGACTCCATGCAGTAGTCGCGTACTAAATTATTATGTGAAACATTAATGAGGGAGATGGTAGAGGTACCGTTGGTGTAGTGATCATTTGCATGTGTGTGTTGATGTCTGTGCGAAGATCGCTGAAAGTGACTATCAAAAGAAAGAGGGCACAAATAACAAGGAAAGGAGATGTCATCGTCAGAATCAACTTCACCTCCAGAGATTGACGCCGCTTTGCGTTGACACAAACGTTGTTTGATGTGTCGAAGGAGACTGTGCTTCTTTGTAAACATATGTCCGCAGTCGGCACATTCCCACTCGTTGCCTTGTCGCGAGAGTCCTGAGCAGGAACTCACATCACCTGAAAGAGAAATCATTCTATCATATCTGTTCAAGTCTCAGTGTATTGTTACAACCTACCTTGACTCAACAACTCTAAACTTTCCTCGAGAAGGGAGGGCGTTGGTGATGAAGTTGATGCCTGAAATTGAGGAAGATGCTATTAGCAACACGTTTGAGGGAGATGACTGATGAATTCCTTAACTTACCATTTCAACGAAATTATGTTTAAGGTTGATTCTTCAACAAGATAGAGACTTCACTCAAATTTGGAATTCACGAGAGAGCAGTTGACTTGTACGCCTCAAATAATAACAGAATTCGCTAGAGAACACTTCACTTATACGTCTCAAAGACAGAGTGAAATGACACGAATGTCACTTTACATATATATACTTTCATATTCATCATTCATTGGCTGTTCATTCTGATTGGCTGCTTGTTTATACTTAAGAATTAGAAAACATTTCAAAGTTATTATTCACAGTCAACATGACAAGCCCTCCGACAACACCGAACACAAAATTCTCTTCTCCATGCTCATCACCAAAGGCGCTCGTTGCACCAAACGCTCCAACGAAGGGGAAGGTGGAGAAAATATACCGACTCGACAATATCAGAAAGTTGTCATTACCAGCGGACGACGAAGAGGAGAGTGTATGTGAGAAGGATTGTCCCGAATTAACAGGCGTGAGGTGGAAGTATCTGCAGTACGATACTGATGATGTGATGGAGATCACCAGCACCAAATTCCTCCACCAATTATGGGAATGGTACACCCCTAACTCCCAGCCACGAACTATGGCGGAGTGGGAGTACATCGAAAGAGTGAGGCTCGCGGTAGAAGAACGATTGAAGCAAGTGAACTGTTTTTGCGATCTATGTGAAGTCAGACTCTGGGACGATATTGACGATGAAGAAAGACCTTTTGAAATACATGCCATAATAAATTTTTATTTCGTATTATCTTTGCTTTCATACTGACTTACTTGAATGGGGCTTCAGTGGATGATTTAAGCATGTATACTTTTTCATTTGGAAATAGTAGCACGCTTAGTCTAACTTGTATATCTTATAACATTTCATATGGGCGATGATGGTAGATGAAATAGTGTTAAATAAAATCTAGATAGCTTACACTTCTGATATAGGGATAGCAATCGACTGCGATCCATGTGTAAAGAGCTTGTTAGACTACGGATGGGCTTAAGTGGATGATTTAACCATGTATACTTTTTCATTTGGAAATAGTAGCACGCTTAGTCTAACTTGTAAATCTTATGACATTTCATATGGGCGATGATGGTAGCTGAAATAGTGTTAAATAAAATTAAGATAGCTTACATGATTCTGGGATAGCAATCAACTGCGATCCATGTGTAAAGAGCTTGTTAGACTACAGAAGAGAGAAGTGTGTTATGTTGCGTGTGGCGCGTGAGTGTCCTCCCATTTCATTCCATTCATCAATTCGTCTCATTGATAGAGACAGGTAGAACTCATGGTTCTCATAACGTATGCAATGGAAAGTTTTAGGCAACCTTCGACAGTTGGCTAAATGTCGCCCTGACGCGAATGCATACTACGTTGAGACAGAGGCAATCACTTGCAAACATGACGCAGAGAGGTTAAACAAGATTGACCATTGCCGAATGTCCCTTGCGGTATACATAGCTACGGGTTTCACCGCCGCCCTTTACAGGAACGCCCGTCGAAAGGAAGTATTACACCGAACTTCATTTGCAACGTTCAAGTTGACTGATAGCAGATTCAACTTAATGATAGTATTCGCCAGTCCGAAGACTGCCCAGGGCAAACCGCGTGGAGGTTCTATCATGTCTTGCCCCATGGTGGCCCTTAAGAGAGCCGGTGGTTCGTTCTCGGGAGTAACACGTTGACTATTGGCTTGAATAGTCAATAGGTTTGACGGTTAGGTTCTCATATACCCTATACCGCCTAGGTCGTGCTGGTGCATCTGGCACCTTTCGGATGCGGGTGGTTTTAGGAGTCCACGCCTCATCCGTCCAAATGATCTTCTTGATCTTCCCCTTCTTCTCATCCTCTTCATCCCACTCGTCGAGGATGATGAAGTTGGGAATGGTGTTGTCTTTATCCCACTCGTCGAGGATGATGAAGTCGGGAATGGTACTAGCAGGAGATGTTGCTTCAATCGTGACTTAAAATTGAATGAGAAGCGCTACAATCTTCTCGCTTATATAGGGTTTTCAACAATGAATTGCTCAACAGCGAATCAGAATGCTTCAGGGATAGCAATCGACTGCATAACGTTCAAGTTGACTGATAGCAGATTCAACTTAATGATAGTATTCGCCAGTCTGAAGACTGCCCAGGGCAAACCGCGTGGAGGTTCTATCATGTCTTGCCCCATGGTGGCCCTTATCAGAGCCGTTGGTTCGTTCTCGTCGTATCTGAAAAAATAGAAAGAAAAATAGATGAAATTATATTCAAGTGATGGAGATGATATTAACTTACCATAAATCAATTCAACCGGTTCGTTGAACCTTCGATGGTGGTGGCTGAGGCAGGTACTTGGCCGGCAACTTTCGCTTACGATGGCGAATTTCCTTAATGTCACCATTGTGTTTGATGCTTATGTGGAGACAGCGAATATCTGGCGTTGCTCCTTCATGGCACTCGCTCGTTTTATCCAAATCCTCCGTCTCCATTATTACATCGTCGATAATTTTGCTACCGACTACGGGGAGGTGGAGCGTTGTTCTTCTCTCCTTGACAGCGTTATTCTTCGCCTCAAGAAGAGCCATCTTCTCCTGCTCATGTTGGAGTTTGAGCGTCGCCTCCTTCGCCTTCATGTTCTTAATGCATGTGGCCTGATCCTCTACGCGACTCTCACTCGCTAGAGCTCTCTTTTGGAAACCTTCCAACTTCAATACTTGAGCCTTAAGACTCCTAATTTCCGCCACCTGCTTTTTGAGTTCAAAATTCTCATCCCTTAATGCTGAGCATTCGTTTTTATAACGGCTCATTTCATCCTTGAGCTTCTTAATGGCGTACTCTTGGCTAACCCTCGCCACACCATCATCCTTAGCCCACTGCTTGGCTTGGGATTTGATGCCTCTCCCTTTTTTAGGTGAGGAGTGCATTTTTGGTGCTGGCACTGCCCGACTCTTCGCAATCGCCTTATCGGGTTTAGGAGCTATGACCGCCTCCTCGGGTTTGCTAGTGACGACCACCTCTTCCGTTTCCGATTCAGATTCGGAGATTTCCGACTCAGAGCTAGAAGAGCTGAGGTGAGATGTCGTTGGCTGCTCATTCTTGCAGTCTTGTATGGCTTGAACTGCCATCTGCAACTCTGTCTCCGCATCTAGATCAACTTGAGGTCTTTCAACAGGGGGGATGATGACCTTCCCAACCTCTGAGGCATGCGTCTCTGTCTCCTTATCTTGATTACGTTTTTCAAAAAGTGGGGTGATGGCTTTCCCAACCTCTGAGGTGGTATAATTCTTCACCTTCTTAATGAGACATGTTGAATGCGTCTTATAGAAAAACTCGTTCAGGTTTCCCCTGACGAATTTCATACATGATGTGCATCCGCTCACCACGGCGACCTCCTTATGCTCTTCGGGAGTGTCGCGGAATTTATTTAAATGGCGCTTGAACTCGCCACCTCGCTTGACTTCGCCACATAGGCACTTTTTAAAATGAAACTTTGAATTTCCTCCCATTTTGTAACTTATGTATCTGTAAAGGAAGGATGAAATAGAATTACTAACAGGCGACATTGGCAGTCATTTTTATAATCATACAGCTAAATTGTGAGATTGGTGGAAAGTGTCGAACCTTTGAATCCGTTACAGGCATTACTCAGAGGGGATCTTATCCCAACTCCAAGGCCTCGGCCCACAAATCCAACCTCCCGCGGACAGAGCATGCGTCATATCACTGTGTTGGTATCCGGACCCTGATTTTGACATGAAAACCAGTGGATTGTTTACAAAGGTTGCAAATTCCAAGCCGAAGCTCGCCTCCCACAACTTAATAAATGTCTTAGTTGAATTCAGCAGGGTCGAAATCCCCAGAAAACCTCCAAAACTAGTGAATTTAAATTTTTCAACTTTTTAGCACTACTTATGAAATTTTGTAAGTAGCCTATCACTTAGGGAAGGTCAATAGCGACCGAACCTTTTTTTTGAATCAAGTCAAACGGACTTGTAGAAGCAAAGTTACAAGCCTTTAAAGTTTTGGAGTCTTTTATGGCCTGGAGACGAAGGCCATCTCCTGGCTAACCTCTAAGTCTGACGGCTTAGCTGATATCAGCAATAAAATTTTCTAAGTCGGTTTCTTACAGAAACCCGGAATTTGGAATGTCCGATGCTATCATCGGAGCTCAGACAGACGACCTACCGTTGACAATCGCTCGTATTAATGTCAAGTCTCTGTCGGTTCCCAGCTTATATAGTGTGTGGCGATCAGCTGATGACGTAATATCCATCACCCAAAACTTAAAACGCTTCTATCGCTGATTCTAGAGGTCCGATTGAGCTGGAAATACACCATTTCCATGTAGAATTGGACGCTGTTTGGTGCCGGGGGGGGACGTCAGCGAAATTTTTTCTCTCCGATTGACTTGAAACTCACCATGTTGATAGAGAATTTGACGCTGATTCCAAATCTGAAATCCGTTTTCCCATCCGATGCTTCGTTTTGAAGCTACAGCCCCAAACGTCCAAAATTCGAACTCTGTCGTTTTTCGCCAATCTCCCAAAATCTTAAATGGCGTCTCACATCTAAACGAAGACAGATATGAACAAGCCGTTTCTTTCAGTGAATTTGTCTCACTCTTAGCTTTAAAACGAGCTATTGCACGACAAAATCCATCCACTAGAAGCAAAATTGGAAGTTCGGTGCCAAGGGGGGACGTCAGCGAAAATTTTTCTCTCCGATTGCTTTCAAATTCACCATACCGATGCAGAATTTCACGCTGAATCCGAATCTGGCCTCCGTTTTCCCATCCGATGCCTCGTTTTGGCGCTACAGCCCAAAACGTCCAACATTTTAAGTCTGTCAAAATTTTGAAGAAACATTTTTTCTCGCCGATTGCTTTCAAATTCACCATACCGATGGAGGATTTTACGCTAATCACGAATCTAAAGTCCGTTTCACCATTCCACCACGACAACCTAGACGGTCGCCCACGTCAACCTAGGCGGTCGCCCACGTCAACCCACACGAGACCAACTCATCCGAGTTTCACACTCTGTCGTTTTCGAGGGGGGGGGACGTCAACGACTTTTTTCGATGGCGGCCATCTTGCGCTATCCAGAAGTGGAGTTTTACTTACTACTTTTGGATATTCACTTGTTCCAAATGCAGATTAGTGAAGAAGTGCCTGCCATCGCTCGGGAGACTTCTACGAAACCAGATGAGAAAGAAGCTGTGGCCATATTGTGGTTCATCATTTGCAAAAGCGGCTTGTTATTTGTCAGGCATTGATGTCTGCAACACGGCTTTGGATATGGTGAAAACTCTTAGATATTCCAGCAGAAAGACCCGAGAATTGCAGGTGTTCATGAATGAATGGGAGCAAGAGATGCAAGGATTCAAATCGAGTGTTGTGAACTGTTTGAATCAGCTGCTTGATTCAATGCATATTTCTGATATCCCCACGGACAAAGTCAGTGATAACCAGGCACGTGAGCCCTCCACATTCAGCGATCCATTTGAGACATTGTTTGCTCCACGCCCAAAGCGCATGAAGACTTCGCTTCATGAACAACTTGAAACAGAAATGTTGCTTTTTGAGACCATTCGTGTGGCCTCCAGACATCCGACCAAGGATTTTTGGAAAGAGAAAGGACCACAAATGAGACTTTTGTCAAAGTGTGCAAAAATTCTTTTTTCCACCCCAGTGTCATCGGCTTCTGTAGAAAGACTATTCAGCGAGGCGGGGATTCTCTTATCAAAGCTTCGAAAAGGCTCAGTTGAAGCTGGGACATTCCCATAACGATGTCTACATGTTTCATAATTTTAATAAACTTATAGTTAATAAGACTTAAGGTTTGTCCTTAAGAGGACAGGTGGTGCGTTCCCACCGGCAGACATTAAACGTTCAAGGCGCGTCAAACTTTTGACTATCCTAGGACTACATTTTAGAGCCAAACTTGACGAGATCGGTGTGGAGGACCTTCCCACTAGTCCATTTTTCACTCAGCGCTTCTAAAGCGGGGCTGGACCTTACCCCTAATGGTCCTCTGACTTGTGATCCTCGACAAATGCATGAATGCATGAAGGTCTTTAAGCACAAAGACTTGACGGATCTGATTGCGTGCCGGGCGGACCTACCCGGGGGTCCATAACATAGCGCTATACGGGCTGGACTTCACCCTTAAGTGTACGAGATCGTACAAGGCCGCTTAACAAGTGATCTCCTTGGTCAAAGTTTCAGGCTCGATTGATTAGGAACTTATATATAAATAGACACTTAGTAATCACCATGTCAACCCCATGGAGACCAGTAACCGACACAGTCCATTCATCACACTAGGGTAGTTAGCGATAAAAAAAAAGAACAAACGTTAAAACAAATAAAACAATAGCCAGTCGTCAGCAGGTACCCGCCTGGTTGCGTTTCGGCCCCTCTACCTGAACGCTCAAGCCCAGGCGGGCGGGGCCCCGCATAAACTTATATGCGGCTGGCATTCTAAAATCAATACAGTAATGATATGTGTAATAATAAGTAATACTGATAGTAATAGTAAAAACAAAAACAAAACAACCGCAAAAGACGGATACATCCAAAACAAACTAAAATATATGTGTGAAATACTGAAATGGTATAACCAATAATAAAAAAAATGTTTAGAAAACAGTGTTAATTATATTGTTTAAAATGCGCACTGCGATGTCAGCTGCCTGGCTGAGAAATATCCAAACTTGACTAGAAAATTGTTATGACCGGTTAGGATTTTCTCAGTACGTGCCTTCATTTTAGACTTACAATATCCTCTGCTGCTCATCACAAAAAGTGTCATATTAATTCGTTTAATTAGATCTTCAAGATGTGAGCAGATGCGACAATAACGTAAAACCTGGCCGGCAAATACATTAATTCCCATGTTATAAGGTATTGCACTGTCTGGAAATGTCAACAGAACAACAGGGAAATCAAAATCTTCCACTTTATGATATATTGAGGTTCGAAGACCGTCACTACTAGATTGGAGTCTCACATCGAGGTAAACAACTGCTTTGTCATTGACTCCGTTTCTATCTGCAAGAAGCTCCATTGGGTAAATTTTCGGAATTAAGGTATTGAAATGCTTGTAATTTATTACGCATATATCGTCTATATATCTCGAAGTGTTTGACAATAATTTAGCTAGTCCAAACTTTTTATTTTTAACCAATTGTTTCATAAAAGCAAATTCGCAATTTAACAGAAACAAGTCGGCAAGTAAAGGACTGCAATTCCCTCCCATTGGTACTCCTCGAATTTGTCTGAACACGTAACCGGAAAAAGAAATGTAGACTTCAGACACTATAAAATCAATAGCCTTCTTAAAAGAGTCCACGTCATAACAAGAATACCCCTTATATTTGATTTTGGAGAAAAACGACTTCTCATATCCTACACACAAGTATCTACGATTAGTGGAATTGAATGTGAGATCAAGGATGGAAAAAATATTATTCTTGATAGCACCTTGATCTAAGTTTGTATAAAGAGTAGAGAAGTCAAAAACTTGCATAGAGTGGACGTTCACGTTAGAAATATTCCTCAAAAAATCTTGAGTCGAGGCTACACTCCAAAAATAAGAATAACCAGTATTACTCCTGATTGACTCACAGTATCTATGGAAATTTTCTCTTATCACTTTCAGACCTTTGTTGATATTCACCGATAACTTTTTAGTTGTACAATTTCTGGCTCCGGCAATGAATCTAAACTTATAAGGATTTTTATGCAATTTTGGAATCCAGAAAAGTTTTGGTAGTTTAAGGTCCTTGTCACTAACATTAATATTAAAGTTTGATTTCATATCTTTAACGTGTTTAGTAAGGACTTCCTTATCAGAAATAAGCTCAGGTTTATAAGTTGCATTGCCTACTGCAGTGGAAGAATCTATGTCAAAACCAAGCTCGTCCATCAGGATTTTGAGATAGAACTTTTTACATATGAAACTAAAGTTGTTGGATGCTTTATCGACAGGAACGACTATCAAGTTTTTATGGAGATCTTGCAACTCCATATCAACACAAACGTTGCTGCCATTATCTTTCCCACCCAACTTCTTACAACGAAAGATGCGGTGCTTTACTAACATCATGACCCTGTTTTTCCAAATAGAGAAGTCATCAACTTTTAAGTGAAGGCGACTGGACACACGAGATATATGATTATCTATGGAATCGCTGATCTCTTTTTGAATGGATTTCCATGATATTGACCTAGACAATCTGTGTTTAGTGCCATACGCGAATATAGCTCTGAGACCTGGATCATTTATTATATCTAAATTACCGGTAAAAACATGCCCATAAGGCTCATAAACAAAACTGGTCATCGAGTCACAGCTGCAATCGCTCTGTAAAATGCCAACAACTTCCTGAATTGTCAGGCTATTAAGAAACTTATTATAATTGAAGAATTTCAAACAAATAGGGTTATTAAGCTTATGGTACACTTTGGGAGGATATAGATGTTTCGCTTTTTCTGGAACTAAAGCACAGACACTTTTATCATTAAATACAGAAGGTAAATGAAGTTTGTCAACTAAATGAGACTTGAAAGGAATCACTATATGCGTTTTGTCTTCGGTAGAGCTATCCCTCTTGTTTCTATATAATTTACTATGAACATATGTTGTCAAAACGAAAGATAGGTCATTCGACTGATCAAGAAGCCTAGAATACATAATTTTAAGCATGCTATCACTAATCGATTTCAAGCAATTATAGAAATGTCTTATTTTGTTGCTCTTCATCAACTCTTGAAGCTCCTTGAGAATATCCTCACAACTATTAGATGGAGGATATTTCTTTCTACCCGACTTCCTAAGGCCATGGCTTCTCTTACGTCTGCTAATAGGAGAACTAAAAAATGAAAATGAATTTGCAGTGTTCTGAGAGGCGCAACCTCCGCCTAACACTCTGTCATTCAAACCCAAAGGATGCAAGGTGTTCAGCGTTCTTATATGAAAATCTTCCTTACTGTTAAGCTCGAAGGCAATTTCTGTATCAGATTTATTACGAACATCGACAAAGTCAATAATTTGTATACTTACATCATCCCAACTGTGATTAGAGCTATTAAAATGATTACTTAAATACGTATTGAGATGATTCTTTTGAACAGACTGCCGATGCCCATTAAGTCTACAATGTAATGGCTGTTTTGTCTGTCCAACATACTGGACCCCACATGATTGACATGTGATCAAATATATTACATGCCTACTCTTACACGAGAAACTACTAGGATAATTTAAAACGAACCGTCTGCCGGTACTAAAACTCTTAAAAGTAGTATTAGTGTCAAGAGATTTACAACATAGGCATCTTTTGCTGCCACAGACATCAACACTACTGACGCATGTGGAGGGCGCTATCCACTCCTTCGCATTAACGTCATACACTTTAGCTTGCATTATATCCATATTTCAAATGCCAGGACCCCATACTAAGCAAGGAATCCTTTCAGAGGTTGGACTTTAGATCCTTGCTATCTAATTGGTACTTAGACCTAACACAACTACCGATGTCATTAATAAACCGCTATAAGAATGTGAGGCTTTCGCCTGCCAGCAGAGGTCCAGTAGCGGGGTCATAAACCACCAGCATCTGCAGACTTACTGTGTTAGCAATTGAAGCTGGGACATTCCCATAACGATGTCTACATGTTTCATAATTTTAATAAACTTATAGTTAATAAGACTTAAGGTTTGTCCTTAAGAGGACAGGTGGTGCGTTCCCACCGGCAGACATTAAACGTTCAAGGCGCGTCAAACTTTTGACTATCCTAGGACTACATTTTAGAGCCAAACTTGACGAGATCGGTGTGGAGGACCTTCCCACTAGTCCATTTTTCACTCAGCGCTTCTAAAGCGGGGCTGGACCTTACCCCTAATGGTCCTCTGACTTGTGATCCTCGACAAATGCATGAATGCATGAAGGTCTTTAAGCACAAAGACTTGACGGATCTGATTGCGTGCCGGGCGGACCTACCCGGGGGTCCATAACATAGCGCTATACGGGCTGGACTTCACCCTTAAGTGTACGAGATCGTACAAGGCCGCTTAACAAGTGATCTCCTTGGTCAAAGTTTCAGGCTCGATTGATTAGGAACTTATATATAAATAGACACTTAGTAATCACCATGTCAACCCCATGGAGACCAGTAACCGACACAGTCCATTCATCACACTAGGGTAGTTAGCGATAAAAAAAAAGAACAAACGTTAAAACAAATAAAACAATAGCCAGTCGTCAGCAGGTACCCGCCTGGTTGCGTTCCGCCTGGTTGCGTTTCGCATAACTCAAGCCTGACAAGCTCAGCGCTATGATTTACACAAAATATGCTTGTAAGTTAGAGACTGTATTATAATTCAGTTCCTAGGTTTGCATGAACATTTGTTATTCATTTGATATAACAACGTTTGTTAATCCATTGACATTTTTCTAGAACATCAGGTGTTCTCTTGATAGCCTTCATTGCCGCATGGTAGCGTTTTGCGTTTGTTAATCCATTGATATTTTACTTCAGTATCTGCTATTCTCATGATTGTTTTTAAACTCGCATTTTGTTTGTTAATCTATTGATATTTTCTTGAGTATTTGCTTTTGCCTTGATGGTTTTCAAAGTGACGCTTGTTAATCCATCGATGGTCTTCATTCGGCATCACGCGGGTCTCAAAGTAACGGTTGTTAGTCCATTGATAATTTATTGAAGATCTGCTATTCTTAGATTGTAGTACTGTCATTCGTAGGCCTCTATACATAATAGGGCCTACATTGGAGAGTTTTTATAATATGTAGCTTTCATCAATCCATTGATATTTTTTAATGTTTGATGCCTTTTTAGCAGCAGCGTTTGTCAATCCTTGGACAAATTTTCAATGAACGTTTGTTTCTCGAATATAAATTTGTCTTTTTGCATTTGTGGCTTTATCATCAAAGTTAGATAGAATTGGAATTACACCGTACCTAAATACATGGGATGCGAGCGAGCGTATTATCACATACATTATTCATAAATCAGTAGTTGTTTTCTGTTGATAAGTCATAGAAATATGCGTAGGCGAAGTATGGACTTCATTGCTTGTATACAGGCACTGTACTTGTATTGTAAACTTGAATATGATATTGCGATGAACTAGAAGTTTGCCATGTTCATCACAAGTACGGCACCGCATGAAGTGAATCAGAGTGAATAGACATGCGAGCATGTGTATGTATAGGCCAAAATGTAATCGAAGACTATTTCGATGAAGTCGTCTTTATTGATTGACTAATCCCTGAAACAAAATGATAGATATTTTTGATAATAATAAAAACTTGCAATTTTTGGAAATTACAAAATAAGATAGATTGATATGCCAATACTTTTTCATCCAAAAGATAGATCAACTAAAAGCGCTTAATCTCATCAGTTCAATTACGAAAATCCGTTATTCGACTTGCAGTCCGAAAGAAGAGAACCATAAACCGTATATAGGAAGAGTAATGAGCCATTGGAATTCTGATGGGAAATACTGAAAAATCCCGTGGGAATGGGAATTCCCATGGGATTCCCATCAAAAATCCCGTGGGAATGTGATGGGAATGGGAATTCAAAATCAATTCCCACGGCAAGCCTGAGAATTACCCACTCAGTTAGAGTATCATGATCACATGACAAATGAGATAGCAATCTAAAGGAAAAGTGTGACTTTGGCTCCTTGTCAAAATGCTATTTTCACGAAATGGTCCTAAAATTCAGCTTCAATAAACCTGTCCCAGGGTAAGACTAAAAAAGTATGAATAATAGAGACGGTCTCAGCAGCATAAAAAACTATGCTTCCGTTAAAATTTTTATTCGGAAAACCAATATAGTAAGGTGCTAATGGTAGGCCTACTTATACCTGGTTTCAAACTGAGAGACTATTAATTTTCCGCTTAAAATTTAACAGAAGCGTAGGTTATAGATGCTGTTGATGACGTTTCTGTTATTTGTATCTTATCTCAAGACTTTTTCTGGAACAGTTTTATCAAAACCATAAAGACCATTTCGCAGAGGACTATTTGACTTGACTCCGTGACGTCAACTATGCAGCACATGCCACTGCTAGGGTAGTCCACGAACTTATTTCCAACAACTGCGATACTAATATGATTTCAACTTTGCTTATATGGTGTAATGGCCTCGATCAAATCTTTCAATTCGTAGGCTTTTTCTCATAAGTAGCCACTACTCGATTTTCACAGCGAATCGTACAACTTTGCTACAACGGACTTTAATTTGTTATTGATTTACTTATGAAGAATAGCAAAGCAAATGAAACATGCAAACTGTAGCTTCAGAGTATCTACATAACCATATAGATATACTTTATATATTTTATCCGCAAAATTGATACCAACCTATTCAATATACTGTGCTACAAAATACGTCATTGGAATTTAGTGTCTACGTGCGATGTAGCGTTGTTCTCATAAAAACGACCAGTTATACTTTTCGATAACTTTATGTCAGATACATACGATATGATTTGAAATTTATCAAAGCTTGTGTCACGGAACTCGCGAGGTTCCTCTTGAGACCTTGGATGGCTGTTTACAATAGTAAAATATAGCTTGTGTAACGTTATTCGTTTCAATGTAACGTTATTACGCTTGAAACGTAATAACATTACATTCTATGCAGCATTTATGAAGGGAGTGAAAATCAATTTCACAGTTGTTCCATCATAAGTGACCGATGCTAGCTTAGGATATGAGATTATGCCACATTCGGCTCAATAGATACTCCTACATATTAAAAAATCGCTCTGAAGCGTAATAACGTAGCATTTTTTACATGTGTCATACAATGTAAAATTTTTCAGCAAAAATTAAGGATTGAATGAATCTATACATATTTTTCTATCGTTCTTGACCTGATTTTAAAGTATTACTGTTGAAAAGGAAAATAATCAACTCTCCTGTGCAAAATAATCATGATGAAATTCACGTGAAAAAAAACGCAAATCCAAAAAAATGAGTTTTGAAGAAAATCATAAAAATTCAGCTATAAATAGACTTCAACCGTAAAATTCAAAATCAGATTCGGACATTTGGGGAAATTTTGATATGAAAAAGTATGTTTATAATCAATATCCGACAATTTAATTTTTTGACTAAGATGTTGACAGTCGCGTGGAATTGCTCATTTATGATAATGCGCTTGTTGGATTTTCAGTAGATAGTAATGGACAAAAGACCGTTCCAGGACACCATAAAATTCAAAAAAATAGTATCTTTAAAAACGACATAAATTCATGAATTTTGACCCTCTTTCAGGTTTTTAAGACCTAAATTCATAAATTTAGACCATTTAAAAAGTATCATTTTTTGAAAAAATCGGTATTTTTAAAAGCGACTAAATTCATGAATTTTGTTCATTTTTCAGGTTATGAAGAAAAAAAACCGTTTTTAAAAATACCCAATTTTTCAAATTTTTCAAAATCTCAAATTTGAGAATTACAATTTTCACCCCCAAAATCATGACCGTTCCAGGACACCGAAAATCAGAAAAGTTAAGAATCTCAAAATTTGAGAATTACAATTCTCTCGCTTAAATCATGACCGTTCCAGGACACCGAAAAAATCAGAAAATTCAAGAATCTCAAAATTTGAGAATTACAATTTTACACCCGCCCTTAAAATCATGACCGTTCCAGGACACCGAAAATCATAAAAGTTGAGAATTTCAAATTCATGAATTTTATCCATCTTTCAGGTTTTTAAAATATGAGATAACTAAAATTATGTGACTAAAAATATTTGACGGAATTGGCATATTCTTAACAATAAGTTTAGGAGTATTTACAATTGTCATTTCATCTGGCGTTCTTACAGTTCCTGTTGTTGCTACTGCTTTGCAGTCAGATGATCACTCAATTGTAGAGAACATCTGCTTCTCGCATTTATGAAGAAAAGGCATTTCAGAGCAAAGAGCTGTGACCCCCCACTCAAACATTTGAAAGGAAACAATGTATTAAAGAACAAACAGCTGCTACACCCACTTAGACATTTGTAAGACGTGGAATATATATTCAGCAAATCCTACTCCAGCTACAGTGCCGTGAAACAATACACTACAATAATAATCGATATGGCTATTTCAAACAATTGTGCTGAAGACTTATTTAACTTAACAGTGTTTCTTGTCAGTGAAGGTTGTGTCAAAACGCTCTCGTCATATATTTCTCAAAATCAGACAAGATTAATTTGAAGATAGAAGAAAACAATCGTTGCCAGGGAGGATGAAAACATTACGAGAGGAGTTGAAGAGGAATATATTTGAGAGGCATGAATTTACAGATTCTTTGAGTGATTTCATAGAGCCAAATGGAGAGGATAATACAATTGTAAACTTACGCAAATTCTTGTTGCATGAAAAAAGAAGCAATTCACTCAGTGTTATGTGTAAAATTTTTATCGGTAAGCACATCAACTATCTTCTATCTCTTTGTGATAATGACAAGACATATTTTTATAGTCTCTTGAAGCAAAATGAGATCAATTACCGAAGTTTCATTTGTTATGAAATTCGGTAAAATTAGCAGACAAATTTCCTATGCTTTGTAGGGTGTCTGTTTCTATTGTATTTTTAAAAACGCGACCTAACGTTATCGGAAGATTGACTACAAAAGGATGGATAATTTTCATTGTGTAAAGCAATTATGTGACATTCCAAATGATTCCATTCTTCTCCCAAACAATGGTGCGTCTTTTAACGACAATACTGCGCTGACATATTCAATGGAAATTGGATGTGAATCCCCGCTTTGTTACTGCGATACGGCCGCACGACACTTTATTTTCAATGTTTAGACCTATGCCATTTCATTATATTTTCTTGAACAATGGTGCGCCAATGAGCTAAAATACAGCGCTTCAGCTAATCAAATCACGTTCACGCGTTAACATTAGACGCGTTGTGAAGAAAACTTATCATTCTTGAAACCCCTCTGTTTTATATGCAATGTTATTTCCTGTTGCACATGTACATACAATTACTATGCCATTCAGCTAAAATACCGTGCTTCAACCAATTAGAACGCGTCCACACCGTGGACACAAATCCCATTGTTTAGAAAACTTAACATTCTTGTATCTCTCTGTTTTATATGCAATGCTATTTCCTGTTTTATATGCAATGTTGTTTATTATATTATATTATATAATATTATATAATATAATATTATATAACATTATTTATTATATTATATGCCTGTTATGTTATTAAAACGTGTCCACGCGTGGACAAATTTACATGTATTTTAATGTATCCAAATTGAATGTATGCAAAGTGGATATAACCAAAGAGAAATATCCACGTGTTGTTTTTAATTTCACATTTGCGGGAATATAATAGAAACATTTTATCTTCTATAAAAATGAGTAACATTAGAGACTTCCTAAAAATATACGGCAAACAAACAACTACGAATTTCGATTTAAATAAGATCGCTAATCAATTGGGAATAAAGAATTTTCACCTATTTATGAGAAATGAATTGTAGTTGATTAAGGATGTGCGAACCACTAACTCTGCTAATAAACTGATTTCTTACAAATGTAACGTTTTAATTTAGTTAAAATTAAATCATTTCAAAATCGAATAAGTAGTAAGGAAAGTCATCATTATGGAACATTTTTAAATCAATACCCCCTTCTGACTACTAGGGGTCCCTATAAGAAATTTTTTTAATTATAAAATGAGCAACATAAATGAGTTTTTAAAATTCTATGGAACACAAACATCAACGAATTTTGATCTAAAGAAAATCGCAAATCAATTGGGAATAAAGAATTTTCACATATTGATGAGAGACGAATTACAATTCCTAAAAAATAAGCCAACAGGAACCTTCAGTTTCCGGAACAAAGTTCCAACTATAAATTTCATAACAAATCTTCATGCGTCAGATCAAAAAGATGTACATTGGTCTGCAGGTATGTCTAATAAAAATGGAGATAATTACTATTTCGTCTCTTATGGACTTCCACCTACAAACGAAGTTAAAAACTTACTTGGCAATGGAACTCATAATACATTTCAAATTCAAAAACCGGGAACTACTTATTGTGGTCAATTATGTCTTTACATTTTATTTAAATTACAAAAAGGAGTACCACTTCTTGATATTATGTTAGAATTGAATAAGGGAATTTAATTCCCGAAACGTTAGTTCCAATAACAAATAATGATAATGATAATTAAAAATCACTTCGTTGTAATTCATTTTGATAAAATCGGCCTCTGATATCTTCATCATCTAAATCTTTAATTTCATCAGTAATCTGATAAGTTTGATTTATTTTACAAACTTCAAATATCTCTTTCGTCCTGTAGCCAACAAAGCCTTTTTCAAATTTATTCTTATACTTAAATATTCTAACTCTATCTCCAATTTTAAATTTCGGCTTAAGTTTCTGTAAATTCGGATTACTCTCATTCGAATATTTATTTTAGAATATTTTCCTTCGTATCAAATCAGGGTCGTCAGAAGCATTCTTTGGAGTTTCTTCAATACCTGAATGAACTTTATTATTGTACTCTTCTACAATTCCTGGTAGTATCCTCAACCATTTCTGATTTCTTTGCTCAGGAAATTTCTTGAATAATTTATTTTTTAACGTCCGATTGAATCTTTCTATCACTACAGCCTTCCCTGCATTTTCAGTTGAATAAACAGTTTCAAATAGTGGCTGAACGTTTCGGTTATAAAATTCCGACCCTTTATCAACAAACAATTTTTTGGCTTTCTCTTACTTTCTTTAAAAATTTCTTCAAACTCATATTTAACTGATAGACCACTTTTATTTTTTAAAGGCTTTACCCAAGCGTATCGTGTATATAAATCTATAACGGTCAATGCGTACTTAAACCCTCCTTCATTCGGCATATGAATAAGATCAGCACTCCAAATATCATCTTTATTAAATACTTTTACTTTCAATAAATATTTAGGCCTTATATATTCTTTATGAATTTCAGACGCGCATGCTCGAGCGTTGCTCTCACACAGCTTTGCTGTCGTTTCATTAAAATTATCTACTATTCCTTCTCCCCTAGCAACTTTCTCTAACTCTCTATTATGACGTCGTTTTTGTTCTTCTAATGCTGACTTCTCTGATTTATTTTTATTTGCTGCTTGGACAATACCAGCTGTCCCACCTGCAACACTTCCTGCTGCTGCTATGCCACCTATTATTAGTGGAATTAATGGGAGAATCCCGCCATTCTTTTCTTCTTGTAATTGAATATTCTCTATCATTGGTTTACTTATGTAATACTTTTTTTAATTAATCGTAATAGTTTTAGGGGTATTTTTGTCAACAATATTACGTAATTTTAATTCAACAGTTTTATTATTATTATTTTTCACTTGCGACATTTTTAATAAAAAAATTTTAAGTTATCAAAAATTTTTAATCTATTCTAGTTATGAATAAATTTTAATCTAAGAATTTTTTTAATCTATTCTAGTTATGAAAAATTTTAAGTTAAGAATTTTTAATCTATTATAGTTATGAAAAAATTTTAAGTTATCAAAATTTTTTAATCTATTCTAGTTATCAAAATTTTAAGTTATCAAAGAAAAAATTGATTAATCCTAGCCATTTTTCCATTAGGAATTTCAATAAAATATTTTACATCTTCTAGCAATAAACCATAAGCCATCAATGAAGTTGTGGAATCTTTTTTTTCAATATTAATTGTTACATCACAACCAGTCTTGATAATATCTTCAGATTGTGCACTTAAATCGAAACAGAAAACAGGATATAAATGTCTCCAATCTCCAGGAGTTAATTGTGGTTCAACTCCAAATTCTATACAAAGATTTCGATAAGAATCATATCCTTCCATAAATTGATTATTGGTATCATCGAATCTAAATGGATCAATTGGATATCGGGTTTGATTTAATGAAACTTGTAAACTTCGAATTGTATTAATATGGAAGAGATTGTTGTTCTTATCAAAACTTGGAGAATCATTTCTTTGAAAAGTTAGTAATAAATATCTTGGAGTATTCGAAGTTCTAGTAAAATGCCAGTTAAATCTTTGTTCGGAAAAAGTTACTGAACCAGCAGTACGCTTTAGAAAATTTACTGGAATTGGTTTGCTAGTATTTAATCTTTTTGCAATAGCTGTTTCAACCTCTAAACTAGGAGTAATATGCTTAATCCACCATTCAAGTCTATCAATTTTTAAATATGCTTTTTTTCCAGTTTTACCAAAAAAGATTAATTCATTATTTGCTGTACGATGAATTATTAATTTAAATTTTAATTGATATGATATTTTATCATAATCTAAATATCCGAATAATGGAGACAACGACCAATTTACTGTCTGTTTACTTTCCTTGTTAAATTCACGTCTTTCTTTATATGCATCATTATTTGTTTTATTTAAATGTTTTGCAATATTTTCTACATCTTTCGCAATTCCTGCGGCATCTGTTCCAGCGTGAGTTAAATCATCAACAATTATACCATCATTAGTATCAGGAAACCAACCTTCGATTTCATACTTTTTATTATTTTCACCAATTGTTACAAATCTAAGCATTGTATCAATTACACCTGGAGAATCACTTATTGTTTCGATATTTGGAGTTGCAACATCTAAACGCATTTGTGTAAATAATTTTGGAAAGAAATTATTCTCTAATGCAATATTATCGGTATCAGGTAATGGTGTTGTAAAATTAGCATCACTATATAAAGAATATTCACAGTGTATAAAGGAATCAGGTAAATATAAATAACTCTGCTGATTATCAACTTCAAAAATTAAATCACCTCCAGTATTTACTCTACTGGAAGATCCGGGATTCATAGCAATTCTTATATAGTCATTCTTTTTTTGATTGTAGCTGACGAACGGGGGATCGTCTAATCTAAATTTATTTTCGATAAGCGAGGACATTTTTATAAAAAATAATTTGACTTTTTGTTTTTCTTACACACAGAAAAAAATTTACTAAAAAAATTTTACTAAAAAATGTAATTAAAAAAATTTTACTAAAAAATGTGATTAAAAAAATTTTACTAAAACAATTTTACTAAAAAATGTAATTAAAAAAATTTTACGAAAATATAATTTTAGAATTTTGCTAGACCAGCTCCGCTACAGCTTTGCTGGTTAGACCGAAGGTTGCTGTTGACACCATTACCTCTTATTTCTTCAATTGAACGTTTTATGTCTACGCCTGATTTCTTTTCCTGTTTACCATCACCCCCCCACAGCTATGTTAGCAATTTTGTTTTTTGTTTCCTCTGAAAGTTTTTTTAATTTGTTTAGCTCTTCAGAATCATTCCTAAGTTTACGAATAGCTTCTAGTTGTTTTAATTCGTTTTGAGACTTAACAGCATTTGATATGGCACTATCTGTACTACCTATAGCAGCTGCTCCTTTTGCAGCAGATGAAATCAAATCTTTATTATTTTTAATCAAGTTAACGATACTTCCAATACCAGAAAAGATGCCAGCCCCTTCTTTTTGAATTGTTTCTACACTGTCATAATGGTAAACAAATTTCATAGATGGTTCATGAGCAATTTTTTGATTTGAAGCAAAATGTTTAAGATTGTGTTTATAAATTATAGGCATTTTTTAAGATTAAATTTGACTTTTGGGAAAAATATTTACGATTGGTTAGTAACCTGAGGACCTTTGGTCCGATTAAGATTTACGTTTGTGAATGTCCAACAGCTTCGTGATAACTTTATTAATTTTCTTTTGCACTTTATCTATTGCGTCAAGTAGCGTGTGATGTACTTTAATTTCTTTTCTTTAACTTGCATTTTCTCCTGATTCATCTTCAACGCCGTTTCAAGAGCAATTAACTTAATTTTAAGAACATCTTATTGTCTTTTAACAGAATCTAACTGTTCTTTATTTTCTTTAGAGTTTTCTTGTAAACTTTTCTTTAATTCATTTTCTAAATTGATTTTAAGAGTTTTCATTTTATCAACTTTTTGATTAAGTGAGTTTACTTCATTTATTATTCTATTCATCTTTTTCATTTGTTGAATAATTTTCGAACTTAATTCATCAACACTTTTTTGGAATGTAGTTTGTAACTGCTTTAAATTTTTTTTAATTCTTTCAGGTAGTTTTTCTATTTCATCTTCTAATTGTTCTTTCAATAATTTTATCTGATGTTTATTTTTAATGACTGCAGATTTTAACTTTATAGAAAGTAATATTAAAATTTCTGATTGTTCTGAAATCTTTT
The DNA here is from genome assembly GCA_907163375.1 of Prostheceraeus crozeri. NCBI lineage: Eukaryota > Metazoa > Platyhelminthes > Polycladida > Euryleptidae > Prostheceraeus > Prostheceraeus crozeri. The sequence continues at coordinate 1,056,738 of CAJQUW010012670.1, forward strand.
TAAAAAGTTTTGCTATATCTGCTTCTAGCTCTCTATCATTTTGATCAAGTTTTAATAATTTTTCGTTTAATGATTTGTCATTAAGTTTTAGCAACTTTAATTCATTCATCAGTGGAATCAAAACATCGTTTATATATTTTTCTTTTAAGTCATTGATTTGTGTATCAACATATTGTTTATTTGTTAACTCTGTATTTTGTTGCGGAAGAATAGAAAGATGCAATGGACCAGATAAAACGTCTCCAGTTTTCATGATATAATTTTCTATTTCTATTTCTAATTCACGATTATTCGGGATATATGCACCTCCACAAACATTTGGTAACATCATTTTTAACAATAAAAAAATAAAATTTTTTCTAATAAAAATAAAAAAATAAAATTTTTTCTAATAAAAATAAAAAAATAAAATTTTTTCTAATAAAAATAAAAAAATGGAAAAACCAAATTTAAAAAAATTATATTCGCCCGCATCATCCTGTTCTTCTTATTCGACGAGATCAACGGGATTTGAAAATAAATGTTTTGATAATAATAATAATAATCCATGTATGGATGTAAATATTTTATTCGAGCTGCAAGCAGAAATATTTAGAGAACAAACAAAAGGTTTACCTTCAATAGAAACTAACTATTGTATTTTCCCGGGGGATCCATTTATAAAATTTATGGATATTGTAAGTAAGTATAATGATGTAGCTTATGTAGAATTAAATAAAGAAAATATGGTTATTAAAGGTCATAATAATGTTTATGGATTTATTAGAGCAGTATTACCAATTAGTAATACTGATTGGATAGAAACTAAAATTATCAATTATATCAATATTAAAGAATTAGTTAAAAAATTAAAATCGTTTTCAAAGGAAAAAATAAGATTATTTGTTGATGAACAAAACCAATATAATATTCATATAGAGAGCAAAAAACATAACGAAGAATTATTATGTCAAGTTTATTATAGAGACGCTATTTATAAACAAGAAACATTAGAAATGCCGCAAAGATATGATGATGATACATATATAGGATTATATTCAAACTTAAATATTAATTTGTTGAAATCTTATATAAATGGCTTAGCTCAACAAGAAAAAATTTATATGTGGACGACACCTTATACTATTAACAATGACCATAATCATAATCATAATAATTTTAAAGAATCTTATAATAATAATTTTAAAGAATCTTATAATAATAATGATGATGATGATAATATAAATGATGATTCTGAAACATCTGAAAAAGGTGTAAATGGTAAAAAAGATTATAAAAATATTAGTAATTATAAAAATTTAAGTGAAGAAAAATTTATATCTCATACTGATGTACATGATATTAATACTACATATAATCAAAATTTATCTAAATTTCATTTTCTTACAATTGAAAATAATAATGATGGTATAGTTGAAGATACTGTTAGACAACTATGTGTCGGGTCTACAAAATTTAAATTAGGATTTACATCTAATCAATTTAAAATTTTATCATCTTTAATAAAAACTAAAAATGATTCAGCTTATGGTGGTGTTATTAAATTTTCCAAAAGAGATCAAAGACCAATATTTTTCTCTATTATATTATTATCAAATAATAAATATAATTTGGAATTAGATATTCCTATCAGGGAATGGTATCCTATCAGAAAATGGCATCCTATACCAAAAAGTGTAATTTATGATGTTGAAGAATCAATTTATGATGATGATGAAGACTCAATTGATGATGATGAAGAATCAATAGTTAGTGAAAATAAATTTAAATTATCTTTTGATAAAACGTTATATGATAAAACTTAATGTGATAAAACTTAATGTGATAAAGAAAATATAATAACTAAAGAACGTGAAATATATAATAATATAAACTAACTCTCAAGACCTTGATATTAGAATGTTTATATCTAAAATTAAAACACAAATTTTTTCTTTAAAAAATATAAAAATGGAAAATACCAAGTTTTATTGTAACTTATGTAAAAAACAGTTGCAAACAAAAAGAAGTTATCAATCTCATTTACAAAGTAAATTGCATTTACAAAATGTAGATCGAGTTGATGAAGGAAATATATTAAAATTAAATAATTATATAAACTATCTAGAAACATTACCTACTGATATCAAAGTTAAAAAAATATTTGATGATTATTCACATTCGGAATATAAAAAAGTTTTTAATAGTGAAGATGAGTCCATACAAACCGAAGGTTCTAGGGCTTGGCCCGTACCAGATGGAAGATATTTATTTAGCGATACTGATGAATTTAACGAAATAGATGAATTAAACGAAATTAAAAAAACAGATGAAGCTGAACGAACCGATGAAGCCGTAACAGATATAAAATATTTATTTAATGAATCTGTTGAACATAATGAAACCGATGAAACTTTTTATAATGTATTAACAAACTTTTATAATATATTTAGAAAATCTTTCGAATGTTATATGAATGTAGAAGTACTTTATACAAAAACTGGACCTGATGGAATTCCTGAAGAAATAATACAAGGACATTTTACAAATTCACAAGAAATTCATAATGTAAATGATATACAACCCATATTTGAACAAATGATACTTAAATTAGAAAATTGTATAATTGAAGCCCAGTTACGTGAATCTGGTTGGAGATTTGTTAAAATACTATCTAAGAAAATAGTAATTGATAAATATAAAAATAATACTGGTGGTAGTTATGTTCCTTTACCTTTCAGTTCACCACAAATAATCAACATAAAAAATGAAGATGATTATTGTTTTCTGTGGAGTATTATAGCACATTTACATCCTGCAAAATATCATAAAGAAAGACTAAGTCACTACAATAAAGAAGAATACATAAATGAATTTGATCTCTCTGATGGCTTACATGAATTTCCATATGATTATAATGGGTTAATAAAGTTTCATAAAAAGAATAAAAATTTAATAGAAGTAAATATTTTTGAATTAAATGTGAATTATGATTCTATTGGTAATATTACTCCATTTTACTCAGATTCAAAAAAATTTTATTTGAATAATAAAAATTTATGTCAATCAGAAATAGTATATAATGATAGAGGAAATTACATGCATCATAATATTTTTTACCAAGGAAATATAATATGTACTGAAAAATTTGAAATTATAAAAACACTATCACCAATAATGATTAATCATAATAATTATAAAGGACGTAATTATAATTATGATTCCGATTATTTATCTTTATCTTCAGAATATCAACAAAAATTACAAAATGTAAATGAAAGTTTACAAAAATGTAAAACAGATTATCAACAACAAACAAAAATATTAGTACAAGAATATGGCCATAAATATCAAAATAAGATAGAAACGATACAAAAATTAAATGAAGACAATAAAGAGTTAAACAATGAAGAAAATGAAACCAATCAAAAAATAAATGAATGTTTAAAAAAATGCCAACAACAATATAAAGAACAATATGATAAAGAATATATTTATCAGCTACAAATATTAAATCAAAATTTTCATCGAAATACATTTAATCTTACAAAAGAAATTGATTTAACACAAGAAATATATAAAGATAAATTTGAAAAATTAAAACAAACAAAGCAACCAGCACAAGCGAATATATTATATTATCAGGGTCATTTTATATTGTGTAAAGATGTTTCTATATTTACAAAAACTTCAGATAATACAAATTTTCCTTGTTTTCAATGTATGACAAGTTTTAGAACTTTAGAAGAAATGAATAGACATTTGGAGAATTGTCAACAAAATGAAGCAGTCAGAAACACATTTCCAAAAGATGATTATTTAGAATATAATATATGGTATTTTAAAAATAACGTACCCTTTACTATTTATTGTGATTTTGAAGCATATAATGTTAATATGACACAAAATTCTGAAAATGATAATTATGAAAAAAGTGCCCTGAACAAAGTAAAGAAAAATATTTATTTGAACAAAAACCATTATGTTGGGGAATGTACATTCATTCAAATTATCCTGAATTATTTAAATCAGAATATTATCAATACTATGGTGAAGATAGTTCAGAAATGTTTACAAAGAAAGTAGAAGAATTACAAAATTATTTTTCACAATTGCTTGAAACAAATATACCAATGATGCCATTAACAGAAAAAGAAAAATTAAATTTTGTTAATGAAATAAAATGTTATTACTGTGGAAAAGAATTGGGTAATGATAAAGTAAAAGATCATGATCATCTAAATGGATTTTATAGAGGTGCAGCACATAATTCTTGTAATCTTAATGCTAATAAATTTAAATATAACTTTGTTCCTCTATATTACTACAATGGTTCTAAATATGATTTCCATCTAGTAATGAAAGATTTATTTTCATCTGAAAAATTACAACAACAACAAATAAATGTACTATGTAAAACAGAAGAAGAATATTTTTCAATGCAATTAGGTTGTATTAGAATTTTAGATGCATTTAGATTTTTTACTCCTTATTCATTAGATGTTATGGGAAAAACTTTGAAACCTGAACAATGTAAAATACTAAATAAATATAATTCAAAACCTTTAAAAGGAATATTTCCGTATGAATATATAACTGGAGACAAAACCAGCGGTTCACAGTCGAAGACTGATACAAATAGAATAAATGAAATAATGAAAAAACAAAAACTTCCTCCAATAAATAAATTTAAATCAACATTAAAACAATCACAACTATCTGAAGAAGATTATGCAGAAGCTGAAAAGAATTGGAGAGAGTTAAATTGTAGAACAATGTATGATTATACAATGAAATATCTTCAGATAGATGTATTAATCCATGCTGATCTTTTCGAAAACTTTCGTGATATATGTTTAGAATATTATGGAATAGATCCATGTTATTGTTATTCTACACCAGGTTTAACATGGTTAGCAGGATTAAAACATACAGGTGTTAAACTTAAACATTATAAAGAAAATACATATGATAAATTATCATTTTTTGAATCTGGAATTAGAGGTGGAGTTTCATCAGCTTTAGGTAATAGATATGTACAGTGTTACAATAAAAAGTAAATCCTGATAATTATGGAATAATGAAACCTTTATCTCCAGAAGAAAGCGATCAGTTTATAAAATTGTTTAATCAAAATATAGAAGGACTTATATCAAATGAAGTTAGTCAAGCAGCAGTTGATGAAATCATGAGAGAAAACTATTTGTTATATTATGATTTTAATAGCTTATATTCTTCTTGCATGATACAAGAATTACCAACAGGTGAGATGGAATGGTGTAATATTCTTGATTATCAAAAAACATATGATGGAAATTATAATCATGGTTATATATATGAAGATGATTTAGTATATCCTGATGAAATAAAAGATAAAACAAAATATTTTCCTTTCTGTCCCGAAAACAAAATTCCCAATATAGAAGATTTTTCAGATTATCAAAAATCTTTAATTCCTAAGAAATACAGACCAACAAAAAAACTTATGTTAACACAAAGCAATAAAGGAAAGTATGTTGTTGAAGGAAGAATGCTAGATTGGTATTTAGATCATGGAATGATTCTTTTAAAAATTCGCCGGAAACTAGTGTATAGAAAATCTAAGTGGTTAAAAGATTATATAGAGTTCAATATTGAAAAACGTAAAATAGCGAAAAGAAATAAAGATGATTTTGGAAACGTGTTCTTCAAATTAATGAATAATGCCTTTTATGGTAAGACTTTAGAAAATGTGCGTAATAGACAAAATATTGAAATAGTTTATGGTAAAGATACGTTTCAAAATTTAACAAGGAAACCTACATATAAAAGAACTACTAGATTCAGTGATGAACTATGTGCTGTACATTTACGTCGAATTAGCGTAAAACATGATAAGTTTAATTTTATTGGATTCACTATATTAGAATTAGCTAAACTATTTATGTATAGATTTATATATGATTATTTAGCACCTGCTTATGGCAAAAACTATAAATTACACTTTACAGATACCGATTCTGTTTTCTTAGAATTAATAATACCGTATAAGTCTTCACTTGATGAAGAAATTAATAAAATAAAAGATATCATTCGTCCTTCTGATTTATGTAAAGTAAAAGATGAATTAGAAGGAAATGAAGATTTCATAACAGAAGCTATATTTTTAAAATCTAAATGTTATTGTTATAACACAACTAATAATATTAAAACACATAAAACATTAAAAGGAATTTCAAAGGCATCAGTGGCTAATCAAATAACATTTCAAGATTATAAAAATGTATTATTTAATAATGAAATAAGAACAGCATGTAATTATAGACTTCATTCAAAGAAACATAAAATGTATTTAAAAGATGAACATAAATTAGCATTAGATCCATTTGATGATAAAAGAAAAATTTTACCTGATGGAATAACTACTTCACATTTTTAATTTTCTAATTTCTAAGATAGACAAATTTGATATATATATAAAATAAAAAAAATTAAATTATATAACACAATATTTGTATATTTTTATCACTCGGCAAACAAATGTTCTATAACTCTATCATGAATTTTTTTATCAATATTAATTGTAATGAAGCCATAATCTTTTGACCAAGCATTATTACACGATTGTTTAAATTCATCTTTATTTCTTACACATAAATCTCTTAACAAATCACTTAAGTTTCTTGCATTTATTTCAAATTGTATAAATATATTTGCATTCTTTCTAATAACACTTCCGTCTAATGAATACATATTTTGTGGTAGTCTACCTCTTGTGAAATAATTTCTCTGAACTGACTGATTTCTGTCATTAACACAATCATCAAAAATTACACAATGTTTCATTGTTTTATCTAGTTTACTAGGATCTTGCATATTACCACTATCATCTATTAATTGTATCTTTATATGCTTACTTTTATTGGATTCAACTAACTGATTATTTTTTGCTGCTTCTTCACACCACGAACTTATTTCTTCTTCATCTTCAGATTTTTCATATTCTTTGAATAATGAAGCAATTGTTGTTTTTTTAAGATTATTCTCAAATCCATATTTTAAAAATTGATAGACGGGTTGTTCTGCTGTTGTTGTATAAATTATAAGATTGTTATAATCCAAAAAATTTGGAGTCGTTAAAATTTTAAATAATAGATACGTTTTTCCACATCCTGATCTTCCACAAATAACTGACAAAACTTTATTAGATAAATTTGGATGATGATTAAATTTGAGTTTTTTTTAATTTAATGGGGGTACTTCACTCATTTTTTAATAAAAAAAATTTATTTTTATTTTTTGTTTTTTAAGGAAGAATAATAATAAGAAGAAGAAAATTAAACTTCTCTAGCTTCGCGTGGGAGTTTATACCTCCCGAACCAAAAGATCTATCATAATCTCTTCACCTCCAAAATTTATTTCTTGTCCTTTCTCATCAGTGATTTTAATGTTAATGTTGTCAATAGTTTTTCTTGTAATAGGGAAATATATTAATGTTGAGGGAAATACATTTAATCTATAACCAATGGGTACAGTAAAAGCTGGAAAACTGAATATTAAATTTGATAATTTACCATTTATATATCCTCCTTCAATAATGTCACAATGTACAACAATTGAATTTATTTCAGTTATTTTTGGAATCTTCTCACCTAAATGATAACCTTGACTATAGGTTTGTTTATTAAATCCTAATAGCTTTGACAATGATCTATCATGATTAAAATCAACTTGATGATTTTCGTCTAAAGTAAGAGAAAATTTATTAACTGCCGGTTCAACTGCAAAATGTAATTGTTTCTTATCTTTAAATGGTATACCTAAATGTCTCTTAATTTCATTTGATATTGATTCAACTTCGCAAGAACCAGGAAGAAAAGTTAGTACTTTCCACATTTTGCCTTTATCAGTAGAATATCTAAATTGATCATTCACATCTTTGATAACGTTTTGAATAGTGTTAAATGTGGAGAAACTAGTCAATGCAATTTGATAATTTTTATTTTGTTCCAAATGTAGAATGGGTTCTAAATTAAAAGTGTGTGATGAAGTAGTTGTTATAATTTTTAACGTCGTACTAAATTTTGATGAACCCAAAATCTCTGTCAAATTTTCTAAATGATTATTAATTTTGTCTAAATCTCCTGAACACATTTTTTAGTTAAAATTTTGAAAAAATATATATTTTATTAAAAAAATTAAAAACAACAACATATTTCAGCTACGGGCGAAGCCCTAGAACCTTCGGTTCGTTATACTTTTATAATCCTCTTCATTTAGAATCTTCTTTTCTAACAGTCTTTTCAATATAGCATGAATTTCATTGAAACTAGAATTATGTCCTTCTTTTATTGCAGATATTAAAATATTTAATCTGTTTAGTAATTCTTGTGGATCATCTGGTAAAAATACAGTTGTTTCTGTTTTAAAATCTTTTCCTACTTTAACTCCCGTTGATAATAAATTTTCTAATTCTCTATAACGTTTAAGAGTTTTTCCTGCTTTAACTCTGTCTAACATAGCTTTATATTTTATGAGATCTTCTACAGCATAATTTTTTGAAACTGCTCCTCTTAAAAGATCAACAAAATTTCTATCTAAATTAAAAGGAGATTTATCTGGTGAAAAAATTAAACCTCGAAAAGGTTGTGGAAATATTTCTTTTTGTCCGAGATAAAATCTAGGTATTGTTTTTCCATCTATAAATGAAATAGAATGTTCAAATTGCATAGATTTTGGTAATTTCTTATTAATGTTTGATTCTAGTAATCCATAGTCATCTAATATAGTTTTCTGTGCTGGATCTGTTATATTAATTTGTTTATCATTATTTGTAAGTTCTTTTTCAAGAGTTTTAAATGGTTTCATAGTTTTCTCAAAATCAGTTTTTACTTGCTCGGTTTGCTGCATTTTTTCAAACATATCAGATTGAATACCAGCTTTTATCATTCTATGTTGAAGATGATTTTCTTTCATAATATTTCTTTGTTTTATTAACTCTTCTAATTGTTTTATTCTTTTAAAATTATCAGCTCTAATTTTATCCATTTTTAAAATATAATATTTGAATTTTGTGGCAACATTGGAATACAGCAAAAACATTTTACTGAACAAATTATTTTTTTATTGCTTTGTTGTCTGACATCTTTTCGTTTAAAGTTTTCTCGTTTTAAGTTTTGTTTAATAAAGTTTTGCTTAAATTTTCGCTTAAAGTTTTTAGCTCTTCTAAAAAAATTGTCATTTTCTTCATTAGAAATTTTACCATCACTAGAAATTTTGCCATCCTGTTTATTCTTATCATCAACTTTTTCTGACTGTAATTGAAATGATATTTGATTTACTTCATTAGCTATTTGATCAAATTTTTCAATCTCATCTAACGTAATAACATTATCATCACATACTCTTTGAAAGTAGTAATGTAGTTTATCATAGACTTCTTTAATATGTAAATGCTTAGTTTTTAATGATTTTCGTTTCTTAGTTATTAAAGATTTATCTAACATTGTAACAAGTGAAGTTGCAAAAACACCCGTACCTGTTAAAGCTGTAGCAACTACTGGAATTACTAAAACACCTGAAGATATAACAATTGTTAAAGCACCTAAACTTATTGTTAAGAATATGCCAATACCTTGTGTTACATTCTTAACATTAGACCATCTCTTTCTTAATTTTTTATAATGCTCTAATCTTAATAATAATTGAGATTCCTTATCTTTCATATAGCGTACTCTATCTTTATGTTTTTCTTTATTCAATTCACTTATTTTTAACTGTGATAACGAAGGATATATTCTTGCGGTTTCTTCCACTTTTGTTTCTTCCATTTTTAAAGAAATATTATTAGTCATATAATTTTAGTTATCTCATATTTTAAAAACCTGAAAAATGGATAAAATTCATGAATTTGAAATTCTCAACTTTTATGATTTTCGGTGTCCTTGAAAGGTCATGATTTTGGGGGTGTAAAATGTCATAATTACAAATTTGAGATTCTTAACTTTTATGATTTTTTCGGTGTCCTGGAGCGGTCATGATTTAAGCGAAAAAATTGTAATTCTCAAATTTTGAGATTCTTAACTTTTCTGATTTTCGGTGTCCTAGAACGGTCATGATTTTGGGGGTGAAAATTGTAATTCTCAAATTTGAGATTTTGAAAAATTTGAAAAATTGGGTATTTTTAAAAACGGTTTTTTTTCTTCATAACCTGAAAAAATGAACAAAATTCATGAATTTAGTCGCTTTTAAAAATACCGATTTTTCAAAAAATGGTACTTTTTAAATGGTCTAAATTTATGAATTTAGGTCTTAAAAACCTGAAAAAGGGTCAAAATTAATGAATTTATGTCTTTTTTAAAGATACTATTTTTTTGAATTTTATGGTGTCCTGGAACGGTCTTTTGTCCATTACTGTAGATAAAGCAATTGCCCTTTTCGACCGTATTTAGTATCCCATTAAAAATCCAATACTTCAAAATCTTAATTACTAATTACTATTGTTTATGATTCTGCCCTTCATCTTCTGTCATTTTCAAAACAATTTCATTTGTTTATTATCTAAGGATTCATATTTGCACTTGTAGAAATATTGAGCAGCTACAAAATGGGCAAAGCAGACGATCTATCGCAGAGATATCTTACTTATATTTGAAGCCACATTCAATATCAATTGCTCTCGCATCGTCACCATTACATGTAGGCCTAGTCTATATTGCTTTGTCAGAAGGCAACTTATCAAATTAGTGCTAAATTAACCGCGGAAGTAATTAAATTGCTAGCTATTCTCGACAACTCGAAAACTAAATCTGAGATTTCTCACCGCAAAATTGAATAGATGAATTATGAACATCAATTGTAGTCGACTTTTCACAACTTTTCAAGGCCAATGAACTTTGGCCACTTTTGAAAGGAGGTAATTTTTCAGATTTTATCTGATTACAAAAAATTAGAGAATAAATAAATTGTGATCTAGCCTACTGCAATTTTATTTTCTGAGTGTTGGCATAGACTTCTTGATATGTCAATGGGATCGAGAAGTGTATGGTGTTAGGAACATGAGATAATGGTCAAGCTTTAAAACTAAATATCACTTTTCAGAATTATTCAATATATCAGAAATTCAATTAGTCAAAAATGTACCAAATCGATTTTCATGTGATGATTCAATTTTCTTTGGACAACTTTCCATTTGCACTCTGCCGAGTGTAATTGATCCCTGATCTGAGAATGAAGAGGTGGTATCAGAAATTCGCTTGTGACTAAGGACTCAAATTATGAAAGAAGCATAAAATGTTTTAGTTCAAGATTTGAAACTAGCAGCAAGTGACTCTCAAAGTAGGTTGCTTTCATTTGCTTTTGATGCACTTGAAATTGAAGTATCTGATGTTAGCGACGAAAACGATAGGATTCAAAAAGAATAAGCATTGTTTCTTTCTTTCTCGACACCTCGCACCAATTCACTCAAAAGGTAGAATCACCAGGACAATTTTTCAGTACCAGCCTCTGTGGCTCGCAAGCTACTTTCGATTCAGTCGAACAGTACGCCGTCAGAGCGAATGTTTAGCATCGCTGGGACAATGTTCCAAAGAAATCGAATGGCTATGAGACCCGATAACGCTGCCAAGATTCTCTTCATGAAAATGAATGGTTAACTTTGATTTTGCTACTATAGTCACTAATTGTCGCTAATTAAACATGTGTTTGATCCTTGCTTTGAGCTCTTATACATGTGCTTGTTCTTCAATTATTCTTTCTGCAATTTCTCCAAAAATTAATAAAGATATATTTTGTTATATTTTCCATACTCTTAACCATAAGCGGATGACAAGCTGGTAATATTTGAAAAAAGTAGCGGTATGAGAAAATAGGGTAAAACAGAAAAATATAACTAAAAGTAAAGTGCCAAATGAGAGTACAGATGCTGCTGATAATTTTCGATAGGCCAAGCTAGCAATTTTTTATAAAAAGGTCGAAAAAAGTCGATTAATCACGCGAAAAAAGTCGCACCCAACCCTGCTCGGTTGCCATTGGATACATGATCGCTAAAATACGTGCATAATATCGCTGAGCTACTTGTCTACCGATTTCACAGAGTTTAACGACATCGTTAGATTTCGCTCTAAATACGTATTCAGAGCGAACTATAAACGTGTATACATAATCAACTATTTCCGATGCATGCGAAAAACCGGAGAAAGCATTCTTTATCAGTTATGTCGTGTATATCTATGTTTATTGGGCTATGGCTTCAGTGAATGCTGCCGCTGTATAGCATGGCCTTCACTGTAGCCCAAACGATCTCTCGCAGATAGAAGTGCATTTCCAATGAATTTCATCATCGATTGAGGAAAGTCTTAAACTGATAAAAAAGCGAAATCATGGCTTCTCAGTGCTCTGAAATAGTAATAACTTGAAAGTTAATTGGTCGGTAATTAGCAATTAGTTTTAATCCTTTTTCAATAATTACTAATATTTAGAAAGTTTTGTTGTCTAGGCCTACTCGTTATATGCAAGTATTTTATATTAGCTTTTAATAGAGAAGTTCACCAAAACACGGCGTTCAGTTCAAGTTCACTAATAAAGTCCCCTACCGCTCACATACCACTGATCTTTTGGAAAATTTCTGAAATCAAAATTTGATCTGAATCGTAAAAAGCGAAGTCCCCTTCCAATGAGCCGTTCGAACTTTTTAAAAACTGTTGTCAGAATCAAGGAAGATGATGCAGCTGCATTCCATGCAAACGTCAAGGATCACAAGGATAAAGTGAATGATTTCTTCCCTCTTCGCCCGATAGCATCTGTGAAAAATGGTCCAATCCAAAAGGTTGATTGGTTAGCTAGTAGGCCTACTATACTTATACAATTAGTTAATCTTGTACCTTCTCATCTGGACAGTACTCATTCACTGATAAGTAATCTCAAAATGAACTGTAGCTATGTAAAAATCCAGGTATTTGTCTCATTAGACGTCCAAAATCTTTACCCTAGTATTCCGATAGAAGGTGCCGTAGGTGTTATAAAGTCATTAGCTAATTTCGGACAAAAATTGATAACTTTGGCTTCATGGTTCAAGTTCTTCAAATTAAAGTAGATTTTTTATGTCTATTTCTCATAATTATGAGATAAATTATAATCATAAGACGTGCCATCAAAGTAAGGGGTGCTCAATGGGTGCACATTTTCACCACCTATTGCGGTTATATACACCATAAGAGTGCCATAGAAGAAAGAGCACTAAAAATCTTTAACCAAAAGTTCATTCTGAATCCTGTTTGCTACAAGCGGTATGTTGATGATCTCATCATGGCTCCGTTCAACAAGGATGACGAAATATTTTTGAACATAGTAGAAGTGTTTAACTCTATTGACAAAAATATTCAGTTCACAATAGAAATGCCTATACATTAATTTTCTATATCTAAGCATATCAATGGATGACAGTCTGAAATACAAATGGTTTAGCAAGACATGCTACTCTGCGTAGAGATAGTTGGCTTCCAAGTAAAGTAAAAAGTAGTTTTCTAAAAATATGTATAAAATACATTAATGATCGCAGTTCTGATGCTCCTGGCTCTATGAACACTATGAGTGATCGAATAAGCAACAACGGATTTAGGTTTGATCTTAAATTTGTCGAAGTAAACAAAAATTAATACAATAAAATGCCGTCTGCCAAAACAGAAAACATCCACTTATCACTCGATTTCGTTTGTGGTAGTCATTTGAGAAAACTAAATAAATTGAAAGTTAAATATGACATTCAGGTAACGTTTTCAACTAAACGTGGGGCAAAGATTATTTCAATTAATAAAAGCAAAAGCAGATATTCAGTATATTGTTTTAATTGTTTATGGTGCAATGACCATTAGTTTGGAGAAAGTTGTCGACCTTTAAAACTTCACTATAAAGAACACGAAGGTAGTATTACTAGCGGAGATTCCAAGAGTGCCATGAGCGAGCATCATCTCAAATTTCATCTTCGTAGAAAGATGGAAATAACTGGCATAGCTGCAAGATCAGTGTTCTCTCTTTACGCTATTACGTGGTATCAGAGATATGGATCAACTGCGCCCACCACATTCTTTATCATTAACTGGCAATTTGTCAGAAACGTTCAAACGATTCAAGCAATATTTTGAAACATGTGTTTTGGCAAGTGGATTAGAAGACACGTCAGAGAAAGTCAAAAGCAATCCAATTCTGCACATCGTTGGTACCGCGCTACTGACATTTACAACACATTCTAGTTAGTGTGACTCCGCTGAATGCCCTGCTGGATGTAAAATAATAACAACAACTTTATTCAGCATCCAAAAACGGCCAAGATAAAAAGAAATTAAAAGTCAGTGGTAGAGACATAGCAACAGTAACAATTTCGAACGCAAGGGCTCCTAGTAATGTATAACAGTCCTTATAATTTCCCGGATTCCATCAAGTTCATGCCCTGGAGTTGACAGCTGATAAGGAATTCTTCCCAACATCAGCTTCATGATATTGCTGATGGAACCCGCACAATCAGCAACCTGGCCTAAAAAGATCCTCATACAGATTGCGGCATGATCATTGCGGCAGAAATACGACCAAGCATTAAGCGCCGAAGTCGATGATCACTGGCAAATTTTGAATTTGCGCAATAATCTTAGACGCAGACATTCTGACGCGGGCAAAATGTTTAATGTTTGTAGTAGCACTATGATGGGATCTTTTAGGCAAATTAAGAGCTGCCTTCAAGCAACTTGCCTGGAAGTTGTCCAGCACTTCAGCATCAAAAGCTCTCAAGGGAGCGATGTCACGACTGAAAACCAAAATTGGCAGAACTATGGCATTACATATATAGACTTTCTCTGGAATTTCCAACTTAGGATTGAACATACCTACTGGAGTTAGTCCGAAGAAAGCTCCGCGAGTTTTTTTATGCGAACCTGTACATGTTAGTAGTCTCATAATACGCAGTTCGTCGTTCAGGGCGATGTTTTGCTATGGAAAATGCACACTTCGCAGCAGGTCCCGTGCAGGGGGCGGGTCCCGTGGGAGGTTCCCGTAGGAGGGGCGGGTCCCGTGACAGGCATATATAAGTATGAAGTAGACGTCTCCTATTATCATGAAGCATCATTCATTGAATAATATCAATACGGCAACGTCTTCGAAAGTATTACTCCCTCATGTTTGCGATTTGAAGAATGGACTCCATTGCCCCCGTCAAATTAGTCAATGTAATGGAGCATGGTGTAACAAAGAAGTCAAGAAAGGTGGTGCGCAAATGATAAAGTCAGTATGGGCGCGTCTTCGCCATGGGACTATGTTAAATGAGTATCATAATGTGCTAGAACAAATTGACTATCCAAAACATTTGATCGCGGATCGTGAATATTCTTTTTTATTCAGAGATATCCCCATGTTTGAGGGGGATGCCATACTCTCTGATACGGATAATTGCGTAGTGATTAAACGAGCGAGGATGTATATGGACGGACAAGTTATTGAGACATTCTATTATGATACAGCTCCGACGCAAATGGATCCTATAATAACTTCGGTGAAGATCCCTCAACAACCTCTGTATGTGGATAGTCGGGGATTTTATATGTACGAAGGGGACACTGTGATTACATATCATGATAACTGTACAGTGGTGCGTCGCGCACCAGGGATTGAAGGATTAAATGGACTGCAGCCAGCAAGTATAGTGATGCATAAACACGACACAATAAGTGTACCTCCATATGGAACGCGCCGATTTCGCATAGACGTGAAAAACAAGGAATGGATTGAAATTCGGGCAATCGGAGCATTAGAAGATGAGGAGATTCCAACTCGGAAACGGATAACACGTCAGATATCGGGGACATGGAATGTGGAATATGACATTCAAGGAAAGACGTGGGAGGAGCTGATGGAGATGGGTACTATTAAAGAGAAGCGTGAACAGAATTTGATGAAATTAAAGACGAATTGGATGAACTTACTACAAGCGGATTGGCAGAAAGAATTGGAAAGGGAGGAAGATAAGCGGATGAAAATGGTGATTACGGATACCGAAGAGAATGAAGAAGAAGTCGATAGTGGTCTATGGATAAAAAAGCGGAAAATATACCAAGATGCTATTGATGAGAAGTGCTCTCCTATGTTCGTGGACTTGACTGAAGCAAAAATGAATTGACATGTTCTTTCTTTCTCTTAATGCATGTATACAAAAATAAAAGTACATGATACAAGACTGTATTTCATTATGCGAAAAACATGGTTTGAAAAGGGTATATAAGAGGGTGAAGAAATCTGAATGAAATGTATTTTTCAAGGAAAATACCAAGTAAGAAGAGTGTATAGAGAGAGTAATGTGTAATGACTGCTTGCTATTTTTGCGATACTATCCATTTAGCATACGACAATTTAAAAGCGCCTATGACGGACCGTAACTTGACGAAAATCGTGGTGAGATATCCTCAACGGTATGCACGAGGGGATGTATGGAAATATTACCGCCAAATTCCATTATATTTGGGGGATAAAATCCTATCAGAAACGAGAAATTGTATAGTGGTATATCGTCGAATAGTAGAAACAGAAATAAGAGTCCTTTCAGCATGTGTGGATACTTTTTACTTTGTTGTGACACCATCCTATCAACAACCTATCAAAACAAGTGTAGAAATTTCGAAAGGGATGGTGTATATGGAACGTGATTGTATTAGAATGTATGAAGGGGATATTATCATTTCATGGAGTCCGGAGAATACATGTGTACGTCATGCTCCAGGACGTGAGAGAAATGGGAAATTATCAGAAGGCTTTATAATGAATTATAAACATTATCCCAAAATGTTTGATCCTCCAAAAGAGACGAGAAGATTCCGCATGGATGCAGACAATGGAGAATGGGTAGAAATTGTACATACACAAGACATGCAGGATATCGAGCGAATGGATGAAACGTCAGTGATTAACTGGATGTAACTGATGACGGGACCCACGTGAGGGTCCTGTGACGGGACCCATGTGAGATGTATATATGATGTAGTGATCCAGTCTTACATTTAGAAATGGACGCGAAGACAGCAATGAAGACGCGACACAGAGAGGAGTGGGAGACAATTGAAGGACTAATCAATCGTTACAAAGAATCAGCTTACAAGACCAAGGATCCGAGACAGATCAAAAATTGCGAAGAATCATGTGAGTGGGTGCGTAGGATGACAATTATTAGTCACTAACGCCAATCAAATTTATTACGTGAAGGACACTGGTGTGAGAAAACCA
Source organism: Prostheceraeus crozeri (assembly GCA_907163375.1). Taxonomy (NCBI): domain Eukaryota; kingdom Metazoa; phylum Platyhelminthes; order Polycladida; family Euryleptidae; genus Prostheceraeus; species Prostheceraeus crozeri. The sequence continues at coordinate 1,073,955 of CAJQUW010012670.1, forward strand.
AAAACGACGAATAGGACCCATCGTGGAAGGACTTTGTGTGTAAGAGACATAGCAACTGGACCCGGGTCCCATAGGAAATGTATAAAATAGGTGAAACAATATCCAGTAATTCAGTCGCATATGAGAAGTCAACGAAGGAAGCATCGACAGTTACGACAGCATAATCTATTGACTATGTCTCCACCAGCTGATTATCCTTTACCAAGACCTGAGGAAACTATAATTCTGCGCAGCGGTTGTCCTCCCGAACTTATTCCCGAAGTGGTTAGTGATCTTGACTCTGACTCTGACGATTATATGCTAGACTTATTGATGCCCGAACTATTAGTGCTTCGACCGGAAGAAGAAGTGGCAAAACATCAACTGATGGAAGAAGAAGACGATTCAACGAATGATGGTAACGATGGCGACTATGTAACGACCGATGCTGATGACGAATATTCTACATCTGAGGAGGAATCTACATCTGAAGAGGAATGGCCTACAACGATACCAAACAATTGGGGTGACGTGTTTAATGCTGTATGGGATTTAGTGAGTAATGCACCTGTGAATTCCCCACTGATGTCAAACACACAACCATACCAAATCATTATGAGGATATAGAGGAACTGACCATCAACATCCCAACTGGTGATTGTGATTGTATCGTGTGCAGCATGGGTGGAGACGATAATTCAATAGATGCCGGACCGCCGACACCACCACCTTCGTTAATCGCAAGGAATGAGGAGAATATGGAGGGGGAGTTATTTGGTGAGTTGACGATACATGAAACAATGGATGGTAGAAAGTATCCTGAGTGGGATAAGGAAAATACAGCCCCATACCGGGATGATGTTCCAAGAGTCTTCGTGCATCCAACAGAGCCGGACCCATTTTCAGAAAATCGATACAATGTGGAGTAGGAAGCACAGACAATGACATTAGAAATGGCATTGAACATTTTATCTGCGACGAGGTAGTGTACATACTTCATTTCCTTTTTTTTCTCTGTAATTATACATACATGGAACAAGTGATTTATTTTCCATTGGGGGAATAATGGGAATTTAAGTAATCTATAAGATAAAAGTTAAAGTGATCATGCCTTACCGTGGTAGAAGACGGGTAGTGAGACGTGGAAGAAAAAGAAAACAGAGAGGGGGATTTGGACTGCTTGTGGTGGTTTCAAAAGTATTGAATGGTTTAATCAATCCAAAAGCTGCTGAACGAGATGGGAATGCATTAATGAGAAGTATAAGAAGAATATTTTAATCATGTATACTTTCTAAGTAAGTAATGAAAATAATACATGTTTGAGAAGTATAGTGTGTTATGGTCGACGACGTCAACTAGGTGGCTTTCTTCCAATCCTCCCAGCACTCTTACCATTTTTAGCATTAGCTGGGAAAGCTGCATTAGGTGGAGCTGCAGCATCAGCAGGTGGGTTGGCTGAGAGTAAAGTGTTGAGTAAAATCACAGGTGGGCGACGCCGAAGACGTCGAAGACGGCGACGACGTTAATCTTTTAAGTATAATGAAGAAGTATCATGGAATAAGACATAAAGATGAGGGTGAATCGTGGCCAACACGCCAGCGTGGAGGGTTTATTCAATACTTATTAACTATGCTACCCCAAGTGATGGGGTTTGTTAAAGGATTAGTATCAGGTGCAACAGGAAAACGACAAAAAGGTGGTTTTAAAAGACGTCAACTGGGTTCTAATCCAAGAACGTGGTCACCGTATCCTATAGGAGGAAGAGTACGAAGAACACGACGTGTAAGACGAAAATGTTAATGAACAAATCTAAGTAAAGAGGAGAAAACTAAATGAAAAGTATACCATAATGGAATGGAATGATATGCCTGAAGAGTACTGTCAATGTATTTTCCCAGTCAACGGTGTGAAAACAAGTATGTCGGAAGTGTATGAAGTATTAGATGGTGCATTGGAAAATGAAAACCGATGTACAGTAACGGTATCAGGCACTGTCTACCGACAAGCACAACAGGAACTACAACCACGTCATGTAAAAGACACAGAAGGGTATTTTCAATATACTGTGTATGAGACGGTTCCATCAATACCCTATATAAATGATGAGCAAATGTAGGACAGAGTAAGAATGGATCTATCACAGACGACGGTGGAGAAGCAGAGAATTCGAGAGGGTATTCAACGGTGTTGGATAGTGCCACAGAAATGTAACTATTCATTAACGCCATTCATTGACACATTTGTGATGAGGGAGCGAGAGAATGGAGAAGTAATTAGCAATGAGCAAGATAGGGCCACACGTTATCTAGTATCCTATAGAGGAGCCATTCGTATGCATACGACAGACTTGGGTGCCTACATCCCATTGGATCTATTGAATCCATACAAAGGACAGAATTTTTCCTATTTTAAAGATCAAACTGTCAAACATGTGTTTGGAATTCCCTGCCCCAGTCTTATCATACACAGCACCACCCTCCGTCCATACACATCCATGGAAGTAGTACGTCTATCGGATTCAATCGTATGTTCTAACCAAGTGAATAAACGACGTGGACTGAAACGACGAAGAGATCAGGTGGATACACCGCATACACTGAGTGATGATGAAGACCAAGAACGAATGGGAGAAGAGGAGAAAGGTATTGGTGAACGGTGTATACAAGAACCCCTCCCATTCCGCCGGTATAATAAACGGGCGAAACGGATGAAAGAACATATAAAGCATGAGGAAAGCTTCACATTATTGGATTTACCCTATGGAGTGCCAACAGATATTGTAAAGGAATGGTCACATGAAATAGACATTGTACAATCAGACAGTTTTCGTGATATGTTACAAAGTTACTACTTTCCCCATCGCGTACGTGTATGTGTTCAAAAACACCGCATCAGTGAATTTCATCCTCTGACTGATATACATTTACGTATTCAATCGTATGTGATTATTCATTTGTACGAAAATGCATGTATCCCTTCTGAACGTCAGAAAGTGTATGACGATGACTATGCGTTTTATTTTCGAACAATGTATCGCGTACGTGCAAATTACATGCGTCACATGGAAAAACGGAAAATGAAACAAGGATTATTATATCACATGGAGAGTAATCGAATAGGGTTAAACGTTCATGACTCAGATGATGACTCTGCATATGATAATGATGATGATGATGATGATGACAATGTTATACATGACAGTGCAAACAGTGTATGAGGCTAATAAAAATGCATAGAAAGATGTGTGGTTTTCTCTATTAAGTCATAATGCATTTTCACGGGACCCATCCGCACGAGTCCTGTGATGTTCAAGTCTCATGGATATATAAGAAGGGTGATGTAAAGGAGAAGTAGAATCATGTCTCTATCTGTAGCATGGCATGTGGCTTTAGAATTAGGATACCCTCGTGAAGATATAGAGCAAGTGACATATCGAGGAGAGAGACTATCAGCAAGCGAACTAGTTGAACGACTACTTGATTTTTATGAGGATCCTAATTATGTGGAAAAGAAGTTACAAAAGAAAATAATGGAGAAGAAACGCATAGAAGCAAGAGAAGAACGTGAACGTGTAGAAAAGGAGAGAAAACATAAAGAAATGGTAGAAGAAACAATCAAATTAGTTATGGAGAAACGGTGTACACAATGTCGTGTACGAGATCGGAATACAATTTGTAAACCGTGTACACATTATGTTTTGTGTGATATGTGTTTGAAAAACAGTGATATGTGCCCAGTATGTTCTACAGTGATTGAGGATTATGTAAGAGTGTATCACGTATGAAAAATGCACAATTGGAGAAATGTATATAAGACAGTGAGATACATATCGTCATCATTCATCATCATGGATGAGACACCAAGTTATATGATACTGGGTGATGTGCTTCAAAACATTCTCGTGATGGATACGGAAGGGGATATTGACTTGGCAGAAGTGACTTGTTTATGGGTACAAGAGCGAAAGTATGGTATAGTATTCATGGATGTATTCCACCATCTTATTGAACCTTCCCCTTCGACATACAATCATCATTTCGACGTAAGATATATTCATGGGATTAGTAAAGAAATTCGAATGGATAAAGGATTAACGTATAAAGGAGCCCAGCAACAATTACGCCAATTCATTTCAAAGAATAAAGAAACGTTTGGTGAAGTGACGCAGATCTTGATGGCAGGTCCCTCAACAGCTGAATTAGACTTTATCACTCCAGTGATTGACTCATTCTTTATAGTGAGAGAAGTGGGGTTAAAACAATGGAATGTACGTGTCAAAGAAACAAGTCATCAAATAGCGGTGCAAGTACGAGATGAGGAAATGTCAATTGGATTTACAGAACAAAAAAGCTCCAAACAAACACATGCCTTATATAGACAATCACTCTTACCTAATCGAACAGAATGTCAACAATATCGATATGCACATAGGTATCATTGCACATTGGCAGATTGTGTAGAAATTGTCTTACATCATTTCAAGGTACCCAAAAAGAACCTTCTTTTCTTTTCAGGAAAAATTATTTTAATGAACCGTCAACAACAACAAGATGTTGAGTGTCCATCATATAGAAAATGTGATTCCTTTTAAATAAAATATGTTTGTATAAAGTGTGGAAGTTTTTAAATAGACGTTTAAATGGGATGAAAAAGGTAAATGATTTGCTACATGATTGCATCGATTTTGTTTCTATGGTGGCTTGATTTTGATAAAGTGTTAAGCCATCATGCTACTTACCATATTAACACTTCTCATACACTTAATCAAAAGTCTGAAGGATCTAATCATCAAACGTCGTCAACAACAACCAACAAACACTAATATAAAATGGTATGACCAACATGTTGAAGAATTGAATGATGCAATTGGGATAAGTAAAAAGAATGAGGGGTACTCCGTCGTCATGGTACTCCTCAAAAAACATCCTCTTCTACATAATAAACGTCCACAGGTGATCTATCAAATGACATTACGTAAAAGAAGACGAAAAAGAAGATTATTATTATGGAAGGTGGTCAAAGAGTGAGTCCAGAGAAGAAAGCGAAACGATGTATGAAAATGGCTTGATGCACATTCTGTAGATTACCATTTCGTACAAATCGTATGAATGAACATCTACGAAATTTTCTTAAAGAAATTCGCAATGGAGTGAAAATTTCTCATGATCGTGAAGTCACTGATCGATTTAAATATGTGTGCCATATATGTATGCAAGCCATTCCTAAAGAAGCGACTAAAAGTCAATTAGATCGATTTGCAACTCGCCATATGCACCATGTATGTAATGGGGATCATTTATCAGGAGTTCAACGTCAGCAAATTAAGGATATTTTTAAAGAAATGAATACAGTGCGTGCTCGTACTCAATTACATCAAGAAGTAGCCCCACCACCACAACATTATCATAATGTGGACTTAGATGAACCTACACCCCCTATGGTTGAACCCGAGGTATATCATTACCCAGAAGAAGAAGATGTACAGCAAATTCCCGATGTAGATGTAGATGCTGCATTAATGACATTATTGCAAGGAATGCCCAATGATAATGTGAATCGTGCAGCGTTACTACAACAAGAATTTCCAGAGATGGGGGATGTGATGCAACAAGCAGCTGATGATATCGTCTGGTCACCTCTCATGTCTCCTCCATCTCATGATGGACAAGCGGATTGGTTACAAGAGGAATTCCTACCTCAATTAATAGCAGATGATATCCCAGATCCAATGATGCAACCCATCTTATTGGATAGTGCTTTACCCAATCCAATGGGAATGGTAGAAAATGCATATGTGGATTCATATATTCACATTGCAAATAATCAATTATTAGGTCAACCCTTACCCCTATGATTACAGAAGTTCATGAACAAGCTACCTCCCCTATCCCTATTCCACCACCTCCAACAATGATTCATCTAGGAACCGAAATGCCACCTCCTCCTACCATGCATCATCAAGGAACTGCAATGCCACCTCAACCTATGATACATGAGCAAACAAGAATCCCATCACCACCACAACTACCACGAACCCCTAAACCACCTAGACGTCACTATGAAGTTCATCCATCCCCTTTGGAAAATGGTCAAGAATATGTAACTCATATTAATGCACTCAAGAATTCAGTCATTGTCAATTTACTGCAAGATTCCATTCTGTTACAAGAACAACGTTTACAAAATCGACGGCAAGTATTACATCAGTTGGAACGACAATTACAAGCAACAATTCAACAGCCTGATCGACAAGATGGAAATGGTGTGTATACAGATGCAACATTACAACAATTATCGAATATGCTAGATATGAAAGAACGCTTTATAGCACATATGGTACATGAAAATGCAAATCATGTGGCACAACGTGAGAATTTACAACGTCTATTTCAAGAAGTTTACTAAGTAATTCCTTTAAATGTGGATATGATTGAGAAAAAAAATGTGTCAACAGTGTGTAGACCGACAAACTGTGTTTAAAGATACATTAGGTCGTTTGAAGAAAGGTGTAGAATGTTTTAAACGAACGATTAATCATCGTGTGAATCAATTACCAAAAGCGTATGTGGAAGATTTACGCAAATTGATGGCAAAGATGCAAAAAGGTGGTGGAAAGAAAACATTAACACCTGTACAACAAGAATTTTTTAAAGTGTATGGCCCCATTCTTCGTAAATTTGTAAAACCTCCCACTGATTATTATAGTTTTCTGAAAAAGAAACGTCGTTTCCAACAAAGACAAGTACCCTTTGCACAAGCGTACGGTATTGCATTTCATGATGATCCCAATAATTTTGATTTAGATGATATTCAAGTGGATCATGATAAAGTATAAGTAACAAACATGGTAGAAGTATAGTATGTATTCATCATGCCTCCAAAAGTACAACATCTCATTCATCATCGTACATGGAATAGCTCATGTGAGTGCCCACCATGTACTGTGCATTTACCTAATCATACATTATTTTCTACTTTTCCCCAATATGAATCATGGATGACGGCAGCGGTTCAATTCACAGTGATCTTTGTCATGAATCTAGGTCTATGTGGGCGGAAAATTATGAAGTATCGTCATAAAACAAGAGCATGGTTCGGTACGATGCATGGCATGCAAAATGCACAACAGGATCACGCATAATCTGTCTATATAAAGGAAGGAGTGTTCATAATGACATTCATCATGAACGGTGACGGTCGTACACACGGTAGCATGGAAGCTCCAAAAAAGAGTCGTAAACGCATTATTATGACAGAAGATATAGAATGTCCACCTCCCAAAATGACCCATAAAAAGAAGAAGAAGAAGACTGCTGCTAAATTACCAACGGTAGTCAATGACACTATCAAAGGATTTTTCACATCTTCCCAATATATGACGCGTGATATGGATTGGGTGAAGCGACCGTATACGAATTTGCATCACTTACCTATCGCCTTGATTAAAATGGCACACCCCTCAAAAAATATTCCTCAATTCCACCCCCTCCGTGTGGAAAATTATCAATGGTGGCCCCGTGATTTTACACGATAGGAAGATAAAATGAAAGAAGCACGCCTCATCTTTAACAGTGGAAATTCCATTTGGTATGGATTGATTAAAGAAAATGATTTTACAAAGGATGCATTCGATACACGTATTCGTCTTTCACAACAAGTGGGTGAAGATATTGAATTGCTGGAGAAAGTGATCACAGAATTGGTTGGACAAAGTCCATGGATACATTGCAAAGTCGATTATATTTTAAGAGAGTGTGCAACCAGTGAATCGAATAAAGGCATTTACGTCAAATTATGTCGTCCACCTCATCTATCACCAACACCCATCTTTACCATGGGTGAGCGACAATTTGAACTGAAATCGGTGTACGCATTAAATGAGATATGGAAGAATCTAACCAATGAAGATGGATCCTACAAAGATAAGAATGAAGTCATTCGACTCAGTTGTACTTTCCAAGTGACTGGTATCTACCGTGATGATGAGAAACAACGATTTAGACTCTGCTGTAGTGTGAAACAAGTATTATTTCACCAAGTTAATTTGAAAGATGAAATGGAAGAAATGGAGGAAATTAGTATAAAGGAAGAGGAGGAAATGTGCGCCATAGCAGAAGCAGTGGAAGCTGCTGCAGCTGAAGAAGAAGAAGAAGAAACGATCCCACCGCCACCACCACCACCTAAAAGACAAAAGAAACGAGTCAATCTCCAGGCGAATATGGAACTGGCGAAATTTTGGGCAAAACAGCAAGTTGCACAGAAGGAAACGACAGAAGATCAAATGAACTGTTTTGTATCCTCTGCAAAACGTGATTCCCAAGCTTTTTCTCAACCTCTCACCATTACAGCCATGTCCCAATTTATAGAAAATGACCTCATTCCTTTATATAATTCATCCCCTAATCACAGTCTACAATACATGATCCAACAACTTGCTGGTATGGAGGAAAAATTCGACCGTTTCACCTATGGAGGACGAGCCCAACCCATAAGTGATGAAGAATGGGAGCAGGAACGTTTCGATGGACAACGCCTGAAATTAGTACAATATTTAAAACACATTATGGAGGAATTGTATACATTACGCCAGTATCAATCACGTGTGATAGAAAATATTGATTTACGCGATGCTTATTTGAAACGCTTTACCTCATTGGTGAATGAAGATCAAGATTGGGTACGGAATGGCATGAATGAAGACATATTTTCTACTGACATGATTGCAAATTATTTCACGGTGTGTGGGATACAGCATGTGCTTCAGCGATTGGAAGCGATTCGTAAAGTGACTAAAACTGATTTTTCAGTCTGTGAGTGTGTCTATTTGGACATGGAGCAACCTCTTCACCACACGGATCAAGCATTAACCAAAGATGTGAATACCTACCTTTCACATGCATGGCTCCAGCAAAAACTTTACCCCTTACTTCAACGCTTGGAAAATGACTGTTTTCGAAATGAACACTTTAGTGACGCTTTAAAATCATTAACATCTACTGTTCATTTAGCGGAATCTGTTCGCCATATAAAGAAACGGGTTCAAGATATCATGGAAATCTTACGCCATGGCCTCCGTGGCTTACAGAATATCAATAGTGATGTAAAAGGGATTGGAGTGATGGATAGTCGATTCAAGCATTTATACAGTGCATTTATTCTCACAGCTATGAAACGACTTTCAATATTAAAAGGAGAAGACTGGCATGGTGCACAAATTGCCGCCATTTGCCAAGAAGAATTTAACACCATTCGTCGTGAGATAGTACATAAGGACTACCTCACTTATACGAAAGAAGGGGCTGTATTATGGACTCACTTTGATATTGATCCAACACTCATTCCTGAATATTGTGAGTAAGGATGATGTTTTTACGTAATAAATTGATGAATTCTACCACGTTGTTTTAGCATGGACTTTCGTTTAGAGAATGACTCGTCTATGATTGTATGTGGGCCTAGTAAATCTGGCAAATCCACCTTTGTTTTAAATCTATTACGGCATAAAGATGGGTTATTTAGACATCCTATTCGTAAAATATGGTGGTTTTATGGGATTGAAAGCCCCTTCCACGATCAATTAAAAACATTAGATATACACTTGAAATGTGGCGTTCCAACGCATGATGATTTAGATCAATTGGGGCAGAATGATATTGTCATTTTAGATAATTTACAACAAGAAAGTGCAAAACATGAAGGGATTACTACCCTCTTTTTACGTGGATCCCATCATAAAGGATTCTTTGCCATTCAAATTACACAATACTTGTATGGGGATAAGGAGCAACGTATGCGAAATAATAATGTTCATTATATGGTCCTCTTCCCCAACCCACGCAATCAGCAGCAGACAAGTCAGTTTCTTTCGCATATGCTCCCTGCTGGGAATAATAATGTTATTCATGATATTCTCGCGACATTAATGCGGGAATATGGCGTCTATGCCTACTTATTTATTGACTTTGCACCCCATACACCCACGGAATATCGCTTACGTACGAAATTATTTGATCCCCCCATGATTGTATTTAAGTTAACAAAACATCCCCATCGCAATAAAATGGATTTCAACAAAATGATGGTGGTGACACCCGCTTCGCTTCAGAAAGCGTGTGAAGATAAACAAACAGGAGGGGGTACAGCCCCCTCTACGGAAGGTGCTGTGGCGGAGGCGTCAGTGGCCCAAAATGCCCTTCTCCAGCATCAAGCAGAAAATGAGAAAATCACAGATATGATGAATCCATACCCTGAATATGCGCGCGAAGTCGCGCGGGAGATCCTCCGCTATAAACCCACCATCGATACATTACGCGCGTGGCATAGTAAAATTCTGAAATTCCAAACCATGCGCAATAGATTGTTTGACTTCGACAAAGATAAGCGCTTCGCGCCCCTACCGCGCCCCTATACAGATCATTTCCCAACCAGCTCTCCCGTGCGGCCCGTGAGAAAGACCCCCGCTACGGCGACGACACCACCAGTGACAACTACCCGTGTACCAGCAGCAGCACCCACTGCTGCTGCTGTGACACGGGGTGTTACGAAACCAACCCGCGGGAATGCAACAGGACTAACACGTAGTCATAAGGCAGGTCCAACACGCGGTAGTAAAACATGTCCAACACGCCGCAGTAAACCAGGTGCAACACGTGGGAATAAAACAGGTGCAACACGAGGTCGACGTGGGATCGATGACAAAGAAAACCAGCACCCTAACCTCTATAATACGTATGGTAATTAAGCTACGTAATCAAAGTGCAATGTCTTACACAAAAATGACAACAGCACCATTACCCCATTCCTACAACGTTTATGTTCCTCCTGTACAGATAGTGGTGGCGGTGATGGTGGCAGTCTTCACATAAATATGAACTGTTGTGCACATCATAATGTCACCCATATAAGTAGACCCCCAGTCCATAAAGATACATGTGATGGACCGTTTGAAGGACATTTACTACGACGCCAAACATCCTGCTGGGTATGGTTCCGTCGCTGCATTAGCTGCTGCATCCGGCCTCAGTCAAGCACAGGTCCGTCATTGGCTTCAATCCCAGCCCACTTATACACTTCATCGCAAGAAATTCAATCGTATCCGTCCACTCCAACCCTATCGCGTGAGTGGACCCCGGATCCAATTTCAGACGGATATTGTGGATTATCAAAAGTATGCCACCTCCAACCGTCAATATAAATACATTCTCATGTTAATGGATATTTTTTCACGTAAAGCATGGGCCTTCCCTTTAAAATCCAAACGTGCAGAAGAAGTGGCAGAGGTGCTGGAAAAAGTCTTTGAAACCATCCCTCCCCCTCAACGTTTACGAACAGATCAAGGTCGGGAATTTTATAATACCAAAGTAGCGGATGTGCTGAAAAAGGATGCGATTGAACACTTCTCTATTTAATGTCCCTACAAATGTGCCCATGTGGAACGTTTGAATCGTACTATTAAAGATAAATTGGAACGTACTTTTACAGCCACCAATGCCCAAAACTGGATTGATTACCTCCCGGATGTGATGATGGCGTATAATAATACACGTCACTCAACAACACATCATATTCCCAATGAAGTCTCTTCCCGTGATATTGGTTCAATCCTGAAACATCAAATGAAACGGAATCAACAAAACTATCCCCAACCGAAACAAAAACAACAGCGACGACAGCAGACTGTTCCTTTAGTAAAAGTAGGAGCACGTGGTCGTATCTCACGGGATAAAGGTGCATTTGGACGAGGATATGAAGCGAATTGGTCAACAGAAGAATTCTTTATTCATTCCATCCGTGAAGATCCTCATGGTACACGTATGTATACATTAGTGGATGCAGCAGGAGAACCTATTCGTGGCGCATTCTATGCTCAGGAATTACAAGTGGTTCGACGCGATGAAGAAATCTATCAAGTGGATAAGATTCTTCGTCAACGTCGTCGACACTGTCAACGTGAATACCTTGTCCATTGGCAAGGTTATCCAGCCTCGATGAACGCATGGGTGAAAGAAGTAGATCTTCAAGCTTTAGGTAATCTACGTCAATATTAACTTTGTTAGTATCATGGGTGAAAAAACCAATGACTTCTCTTTGCATTTGATCAGTAATGTACAAAATGATATGTTTGCCAATAAAGCTAATCATTATTTTACCAATTATAATGTACCTTTTCAACTTCCATACCATCAAGAGTGGGAAGTAGGTGTATCTGCCTCTGGTTATGTGAATACTGTTGATACCATCACAGAAGCACATACTCTTACCGTGTGAAAAACGGTAGATGTTGGACATCATTCCACATTAAATACATTTCTCTCTTATTATACCATGGAGGGAAGTGATCAAGTGATACGTCATACCTTGTATACATCTGAAACATAATGGAAAGATGTAACACCCATTGATGCATTGACACAGTATTTAGAGACAATGCAAACCCAAATGATGCATATTACCACCCGTCGTTCCACCATCTATATGGGAAGTGGTGGATTTACGGAAGACGATGTCTATTCATTAAAAGTCGCCCCCATCTCAGCGTATCAAGTGAAACAATATCCAACCTTCCACTACATTTTAGTGTTATCCCCTGCATTGGCCATGTCCTTCTTTTTAAATCAATGTGTCTATCATTTATCTCCACAGGATGACACTGTTGTTTACACACGTCTCTCACCGCATTATAAACATGTGATGAATCATTCACTAGGATCGTATCAAGATTACTGGTTTAGTGTGATTCCACTGCATCGATGCACCTCTACTCAACATTACCATCGTGAATATGCTGAGAAAAAAATGCCATTAATGGATTTATTGAAATGGATGACATGGTCTGGAATAGGATCTATTGTGAAACAAACAGAGGAGGAAATTCAATTTCAAATTAAACATTCTCAAAATACAACCTTAACGGCTATGGATTATCAACTTCTCACCAGTTTAATCCAACAAACACAAGTAGAAGTGACCACCTCTATCAATTTATATGGATGTGTAGGATTAGAAACACCTTCCCTCTATAAATTTCTACGCATGCCAGGTCCTCAATATGGAATGGATAGTGTTTATATCAAGATTAAAAGTCTCATCGCCTTATACAAAAAAGAATACGGTATTGTAGCTAATTTAGCCAGTGCTTTAGATTTTACACTTCCCTCAGATCTGATTAAATGCCAGTGGGTAAGAATGTCACTTGGGATTGGATTACTTCATGGTCCTATCATCACTGAAAAGGCACGTTAAGCCCAATATACTTATGATATTAAAGTTAATTATTTACGTCGACTTATATCAACCTGACACCAGCTTAAACATGAATTGGGGAATCAACTTCCTTTTGAAACATGGTTTGACTTCTCCCGTGATCAACATGTCACAAGTAAAATGAGAGATGAAGTCAGTGATGCTTGCGATAGTATTCAATCCACCTTTCCAAAAAATCGACAACCTAAAGATCAAAGGACAAATGAATTACATAATTTAACTTATACCCTGTCTATGAAAGAATTAATTCTACCTCAATTGTATACCGATGAGAAACAAATTAAAAACCCATGTGTGTTACATATTGGAACGATTCCGACACAATTAATACAGAGTGCCTATACTTTATATTCCAATATAGTTCCCACTATGGAGACACTCCCTCCGGAACAAGTACTTGAATATGAGTGTGCCACCCTACCTCATCATACAACCTATGAAAATCGATTATTCACTCATTTTGATTTTCGACACATTCGTCCACTCCCTCAATATTTGGCATTTCTCACGACTATTTTAGACCAGTATAAAGCTCTACCAGAAATGAGTATGAAAAAGAAACGGTGGCAATTGGATCTCGCATCATTAGCAGAACAAGATACGCTTTTAATTCATATCAAACAAAAAGAACGTGTTGTGATGGGATTCTTTGCATCAGTGGGTTATTATACAACTTATGACTATTTTATTCCACCCGGCTTCTATACGTTAACACAATACATGAATCATGTCTTTCATCTATCTCATGGTATTAGTATTCCCAAAGTGAAGGATCCCACTTATCAAGCACATTATGATAAAAACCCGCCCATGCATATCCTTTTACACTTCAGTGGTATCAATGTCATGGTGGTCCTCGTCTTTCAATTAGTATTCGTCGGAAAGATGATTATGAATTTCACCCCATCTTTCTTCAAATGTAAACATTTTCTTAAAGTGCAGCGTTATTAAGAACCACCACCATCTCAGGATTATGGCAAGGATTAAATCAACCCCCCTCCTCTGTAAAAGACTTTAATGCCCAACTTTATAAGACATGTATCAATAAGAATGCACATATTCAAATGAAAATAAAACGTGAACGAGTGGATGATCAAAAAACCTATGATCAAGGACATTGGCATATATTACTCAGCAATAATGAATCCGTGTATTGGTACAAGAAACGTACATTTACTCCTCTTCATCAACTCCATGCTAGTACGTATAACATTTCCATTACCCTGCGACATGCAAAACAACGATGGATCACACAAGTGAATATACAAGCCCCTATTTTTAATCCTGACTTGGTAACACATGGTATTCAAATCCATATCCCCATTCCTATTACACCTTTCTATTTAAAGAAAGATATTTTACAACATCCACCTCATCATTTGAACACTCAATTACACCAAATCAATGATTTTTATACACCCCTTATGATTCAGCTACGTTATTCCATCTTTCCACTCCTCTTACAATCACCTATAAACATGCTGAAAAAGATAGCACATCTCCTATTGTATTTTCTATCCCTAAAGGTACATATACATTACAGACATTAATCTATGCAATTCATCAATGGACTCCTAATAATCGTATATTTTGGATTGGGTACAGTACAAGTCGGATTTGTTATCGTTTAAATTTTCAAATGCCCCCTCATCAGAATTATTCTTGGGATCGATGACTCATACGTTATTTCAACACAGTATGGAATATCAGAATACAAGTACATATCCATCCTCCTTTACGCATAATATGATTCTTCACATTAATGCCGTATGGTATTATACATTACCCACTACCTATATGAATTATTCAACACTACCCACGACTCAATATCCGTGGTATAAAGAAGAACAAAACCGTTATTTTGAGAAAAAGACGACACCCAAATGGAATGTGGGGGATAGTGGTAATCAATTTCTTCAACAATACCTCTTTGGAAAAGACTCCTACCACCGGAAAGATTATCTTCTCTCTCACTTTACAGCTTTGTATAACAATGACTTTTATACTCATAATTATACAACAGGGAGTAAATCACCCTTAGAAGTGATTGGATGGTATTCTAAAGATGGTGTGAATGCTTTAGGAGTGAAAGGAGGATTAACACATGGACTTCACATGTATGATCGAAACATGTACTACCTCACAGATGGTACTATCTAACGAATTCGTCGCCGTCAAACATCCCTCAAAGACACTTCACTTGAAATGGATTTTAATGATCGTCCACTTTTTCACATGTATGGGACACATATGAAACCCTTGGATGATAGTATTGTTCGTTCTGAAGGAATGAGTTTCACCATCCCCTTTCAATCCATTACCATTCCCAAAGGTGCTTATACAATTGAAGGATTAATTAATAATCTGAAATTATCGTTAAAAGATTGGAAAAGTATTCAAATTAATCTGTCCAAAGAACATTTCTTTTCCATTGAAACAGGCTCCATGTATGTTGATTTGGTAAAGAATTAGGAGCTATATTATCCCTACCTCGCACCTATTTCGATCCACATTCTTATTTTCAAACCACCTACCCCATTGATATTACTCCCAACACATATTCCATTATGATCCACTGCAATACTGTCGCTGTGAGTTCTATTGGAGATACACGAGCTCAATTATTGAAAATTGTTCCCATTGAACAGTTGTTCCCATCCAGTTTTGGTAAAATGATTACCATTGACATTCCATCGATTGACTATTATCCTCTCAGCAGTAAAGTGATTGATCAAATTGAAGTGCAAATACGTGGTGATGATGGAGAATACATTCCTATAAAATATGGACGTTCATATTTGAAATTACATTTACGTCCTCGAATTAGCTAATAATAAAGAGATGTCACTATCATACGGTTGTTTTTGATGAAAAGCTAGGTAATCATTCAATTCCCCATAGTATGGTATCATGTATACCAATCAAGATCAGTATACATTATATGTGTTTAGTAATGCACAGCCTCAACTTTTTCCCAACAATACATCGGCTGAATTCACCAATGAATTAAAACCGAATGTCATCATTTCACATGGTGATCGATGGAAAGTGGGTGTCAAGGAAATTAGTATTCAAAACACGTTAAAGACCATTCCTAATGATCTATCATTTTCCATTGGAAAAGATGTCAATACCCATCCTCCCTCTACTACATCAACCCTTGTAAAACGTAAAATCCTAGCTATACGACGTATTAATAATGGTGGAGGTATCCAACTACGAAGTGGCCCTCGCGGTCCCCCAGGAATTCCAGGTGCTGATGGGGAAGATGGGGCACGTGGCCACAAGGCCCTAAAGGAGATAAGGGTGATCTAGGTCCCAAAGGAGATAAGGGTGATCAAGGTCTCAAAGGAGATAAGGGTGATCAAGGTCCCAAAGGAAAAGACGGGAAAGATGGGAGACATGGAAAGGATGGGGGACATGGAAAGGATGGGAGACATGGAAAGGATGGTGAAGATGGAAAAGATGGGAGACATGGAAAGGATGGTTCACAAGGTGCTTAAGGTCCCACATGTCATCCAGGTCCCACAGGCCCTACAGGTCCCACAGGTTCTCAAGGAGTACGCGGTTCTATAGGAGCTACAGGAGCTACAGGTGCTTCTGGAAAACAAGGGGAACCGGGGGAGCAAGGTATACGAGGTCCCCAAGGTATACGAAGTCCTCAAGGTGTACGAGGGGATCAAGGTGAACGTGGTCTCCAAGGTGCACGGGGTGATCGTGGTTTTCAAGGTCTTCAAGGTGAGCGAGGTCCTTCAGGTCTTCCTGGTAGAATTGGACCTTCTGGTGCTCCTGGAAAACGAGGTCCACGTGGTGAACGAGGTCCTTCTGGTAAACGTCTAAACATTATCATGCGCACACTACGAATAGACTCATCACTATCAATGTATCCCATTGGTATATTGGATGCACTATATGAGACAAAAGAATGGGGGAATATATATATTCCAACTTTGATCGTCTTCATTATATGGAATACCCCCTCACTAAAATTATTCCCAATTCATTTCGATTTGTAGTATCCTATTCAGGATCACCTATGACTGCTGTTGAAGACTCTACCCGGGAAGGAAAAAACGTAACAATCTACCCAGGATTAGTATGGGAACCGGCTCATTATCTCCTTTATTTAAATCAATTAATTGACATGTTCCAAGATCCACAACTCACCATCACCACTAATTTCACATCGGAAAAATTAAATATACAACTCAGTGCCAAAATTGATACATGGTTAAAACGTCTAAAACGTCTAAATAACTCAACTCAATTTATGAAAAATGACAATTCTATTAACCGTACAAGTACCCTTACCCCCACAGTATTGTACTTTACACCAGCTGGTGATACTCGTATGACAAATATAAAAGATTTTGAAGCTTTACCAGAATTCGACTATCCTAAAACTGTGTATACTGCACCCAAATATCTCAATGTCACTGCTATATTTCTTATGCAACTTGCATTACGTCTTGAATCCATTAAATTCAAACTACAATCACCACCTTTATGTTTCTATAATCTTCATCGAGTGAAAGGGGTGTTTTATAGAAAAATCAGTGATATTCCTCCGGTCTGGCGTGATGTCTATCGTCAAGACTTCACTTATATCTCCCCTATTCTCCATAATTTTGAAAAGCAACAAATACTGATGAAGTCTTTAGTCCAGATACATTTGAGAAATGGGTGGTGAAAAAGCCTACACTTCTAAAACAATTGATGACACAGCGTTTCTTCGCAAATACCAAACCTATACTGGATATGTTTAAAGCCATTCATGCTAATCCTCAACCTTGGCAGACTTTAACATTGGATCATATCTACCTCGATCATGCCCTTATTCTTAATGGTCCCATGCAAGTCTTATTAGGTGCCCTTGCAGTTTTATTTTTCAACCTACACCTATTGAACTAAACATGACATCAGATATACATAATTACAGCCCAAACTTTTTACATAATCCAAAACTACTTACTGGGACTCCTGACAAGGTACACAAATCCAATATAGTAAATTTAAACTCACAACGTAATCCACTCCTTCATAATTTTAAAAATGAAGAAAAGTTGGATGATAAAGTGGATATTCTTACTAAAGCTGGGGCGAATTATGAATATACTGATACCTTTTACGCCACAAATGATGAACAAGACAAGGAACGGAAAGCAATGATTACTCTATCCAAAAACTTTAAAGGAACAGTACCCCCACGTAAACTCTTCAATCTTCGTCAACACCAAAGTATATTTCATTTCCGTCTTCTCAAAGATTATCGCGCCTCAGATTATAATATCATCCCCATTCCCCTTTATCGAACACGTGTGGTGAAATTGAAAATTGCCTCTGGTTCATTCCGTAATCAATTTACTCAACTCTGTACTCAATTGACAGAATATGGATGTTCTATCATGACGGATCAAAATGGAACACTCAGTAATGGAGAACTTATCTTTGATGAGGATATTAGACATGATGGGGAAACGGCACGCACGGCATTTAATTTTCATATTCCCATCACTCATATCCAACCTAATCCTGATTTACGTGTAAAGAAAGGTGTGTTTGAGACGTACACTAAATGGATGTACCGTCAAAGACGAATTAGTCTAAAAGGTATTCATGACACTAGTCTCATCTTGGGTATTTACTTCCCTAATCTTTCCGACGCTTTTGACATGAATAATTTTGAAGTGGAGCAGCGTGTGACGAAAGGAGATCCCTATTTAATTCAACGTTTCCAAAAATATGAAACTAATCCTCATGCTCTTCTCGTGAATACCAATCTAAAATCTGATTTATGTATTGCTCCAGATACTGCCACTATAGTAGACTTCTTTGGATATGAAGGAACAGCACATGATGATTCAGGTGTCAATTCCATATGGGTTCAACTTACAAAGGCTACTGCTACAGCACGTGGAAGCACAAATCATGCGCGTGAAAAAACTCGTAAATCAATGCATAATAAAGCATTTGATTGCTATGTCCTTCTGAATCAATTCCATTCACGAAAACCTGTTGACTTAACTTACCAAGATCAACCTATTGAATTGCGTTCTAACTTTGATAATTCTATCATGGATGATCTCGTCTCTGCCTATCAAAATGACTCTGATGGAGAGGAGGATGATTCCATGGAGGAAGAGGATCCCATGGAGGAGGTGGAAGAAAGTAATACGAACACAACACACCCTATCGCACTGCGTACAGAAGTGAAAAATAAAGACATTGCCTATTTTAAACTACAAAATGGACTTTATGATATTCCCACCCTTTTCCATACTTTGAATTCTGTGACGCAACCACATATCAAATTCATGTATCAAACGGTTGGACACTCTATCTTTACAACCAGTCGTTGTGATCATATTTACTCTCTTGAATTTGATCCCTTACTCTCTGATATTCTCGGTTTACAACAATCTCGTGTTGATCGAACGGTTCATGCTCCTTCACCTGTGAATATGCAAGCGTACATTTATAACATTCTCCTGTATTCTAATATGACCAATCCCATCTACGTAGGTGGTTCTAAAACCAATTTAATGCGTGTGATCCCCAATCGTAACACAACGCATGGTGCAGCCATTTATGAAGAATTTAGTCATGTTGATTATATCCACATGGCGTTATACGATGTGAATCAATTGCATTTTTAACTTCGTTCCGATGATGGTCGTCTTATCCCCCTACAAGGTGGACGTACTTATATAAAACATCATTTACGACGTCAACGTGTTTAAGTAACTTCTTCCTCCTTAACTCCTCTATTAACACTATGACTCATCTTTTTAATCGAGGACATGCACCATCTCATTTCGCCTTTGATCGTGCTACACCATCTAAGGGATTAGAATTAATTGGTGGAGGACGTGCTCCTATGGTCCCTGCTGCGAATATTCTAGGAAGCTCTGGGGCAATGATCGGGGGGAATTAAACTCCCTAAAATCAAACTCCCTAGAATTCGAGTCCCTAGACGATCTGTGAAACGGGCATCCTCAATGAAACGTCCTCCCGTGAAGAAACGACGTGCACCTAACGTTACCAGACGTTCTACAGGACGTATTACAAAACGGTCTAGGAAAGGACCTATAAAACAAGCTCCAAAAACACCTACTACATCTACAATCATAGATCGCATAAAACAAGGTGTTACGAATCGAATCAAACGCGGTGTGAAGCGTGGTATATCTACTGGAGTGGATACAGTCCGTGACGCTGCTGCTGCCTCAGGGAAACGTATCATTAAAAAGGGGCAGCGTGCTATTAAACAACCCATCACTCAAGCACCAGCAGTTATTCGTAAACGCGCATTCGATGCCATTGATAATACTATAACACCCGTCCCACCCACTCCATCACAGCGACGGCCTCGATTAGCGGGACGACGTCGTCTCAGACCACGTGTATATACTACATCTACTCGTTACAGTGCTACACAAAACCTCCCTTATTACCGTCGATTAACAGGTGGACAGCGTTTATTTTAAGCAATTCTTCATTTTCACATTCATCAACAACAACAATAACGGCATTATGTCTGAAACAGCTACAACATCAACCCATTCATTCCCCAGTCATCTAGATGGACGTTTTGACATCTTGAACGGGATGCTGTAGATGTTTCCAACCGTAGTCATTTTATGAATATTGTGGCTCCCATCAATGCACTGGATGCTTGTGAAGTGATTCATTTCACTGTGCAACCTTCCAATGCCTATTGTACGATTGATATTCAACTTCAACAATATGATTCAGGCACCAGTTCTTGGAAAGCTATCGATTCTACCAGTGGTACAGCCATTCTTATTAATAATTCTGCTCATAGCATCTTTCAAGATGTGAAAATTACCGTGAATGAGCAAGTGGTAGAAGGTGGAAATGGTCTTTATTATTTACAAGCATATTTAATCAATATGCTACAATATGATGCGACGGCGAAAGGAACGCATTTAATAACGCAAGGATTCTATACCCCCACTACATCCATTACACGTACTGGAAGTGGAGGATCAACTTATATAGCCAATGCTCCCTTAAGTGAAGAGGTAAATACATTTGATAAGGAAAATAATTTAACGAATAAATTGGAGCTCAAATTATGGCGGGAAAATAAATACCGACGTCAATTTGATTTCCAGATTCATTGTAATCTCTTTCAACAACAAAAGGCTTTACCACCTGGCACGAAATTAGATGTGGAATTTTATGTGAATCATCCTCAATATATGTTCCGTGATTTTATCGCCAAAACTGCAACCACTAACCAATACCGTATCTGGTTTCATTCCTTTAAATTACATATGCCAATGCTTCAACCCTCTGAAAGTATTCAAAAAGCAGTAGCGAGCCGTCGTATGAAAGAAAACATTGCTTACAAATACAATGGGATTACTGTACAACGTATTAATTTAAATTGTGGATGGCAAAAGAAAGATGTCTACAATTTTGCTATCAACATTCAACCGAAATTATTCTTTTTCGGCTTTCTTAAAAGTACTACATGGTTGAAGTACAGAAAACGTAAACTCATTTTTGAACAACATAATCTCTCCTCCCGAACGCTCAAATCAAATGGTGTCACCTTGACGGTGGGAGAATTGATTGTACTCACCTACGTCAAGTCTATACCCAATTCAATCGGGCCATGAATATTTATGCAACCAATTCATCCTGTAATGTCGATCTAGATACATTCAAAGATTATTTCTACCTGTTCCCTTTGACATCACGGATGATCATCATGTTGGACAACAGCAACGACAGCGAGGTGATTTAAGTTTCTCCCTAGAAATCGTTTTTAACAAAACGTTAGATAAACCTTTGGATTTGATTATTTTCTCCTTGGTGGATCAATGTTTTGTGATTAGACCGAATACATCAGTCATCCCTAGCGACTACGTAACTCCTAGTGTCTAAATCTCAACACCTTATGGCAGAATGGCTTTCCTCTACTCAATTAACGTCTGTGATGAAGTCCTTAGATCATGTTCAACGTCAACATATGCTTCAATGTTGTTGTGACGATGAGATCCTCTGTCTCCTACAATGTAGTTGCCGTTCTATCGCTCCTTTATTTCTTCAACCTTCCCCAATTCCATTCAAAGGTGTATTTGCCGCGAATGAAGCCCCAACTCATGAACAAGGGTCATATTCCTGTATCTTAAATTCAGATCCTCGTCATAAAAAAGGAGAACATTGGCTCGCTTATTATCAAGATAATGATCAGCAACTATGTGAATTCTTCGATTCCTACGGTCAACCTATTCATACCTATCCTCATTTAAAGACCTGGTTAAAGCAGCGTCCCTATCCTCTACATCATCTCACCACCTGTATTCAAGGCCCTAAAGCGTATTGTGGAGCCTACTGTCTCTATTATCTAAATCATCGTCCTCGTGCAACCTCCCTCTCTGACACATTAACTGCTTTTTATCATGTACCACGAACACGTGTTTTATCTTCACCAGAGAAACACCATTTAGTTCAGAATGATCAATTCATTGCGCGTTATATGAAATCTCTTGTCACTACCCTTTTAAAAAATAAATAGTTAAAATAGCACATGTCTCGTTTTTTTCACAGTCTATTTTCAATGAACTGTAGAACAGAGTCTGCCTCATCACGAGAACACACAACCGTGACAATGGCTTTCCCATTCGCAAACAGTGAACAGTGATAGTGTTTATGTCGCACTAAAGTTCCAGGAAAGAGTTCCTGTTCGTTCATCACATGTGCCGATGATACCAAATGTTGAAATGGGATAGAGTGTCGATACTGTCGCCAGTCACATAACACTGTACATGATTTCACTTGAGGTTGGCTTAATGTTAATGATAAGTTCAATTCTTTGGTCAATAGCTGCTTCAGACTTTTATATACATTTGTATACACCTCCATTTGATGGTAGCCCATGATTTGAATACATCCACGAGGGAAGATCTGTAGAGGAATGTGATTCCACCATTTTGTATAAATCCGTTTCGGTTTGGCTAATCAAAATCGAATTGGGTGGAATCCACGTGCATGTAATATAGGGTAAATCACTCGATGCTCGTACTTCCACTATCCGATTGCACATTTTCGACTTCACCATCTGCTTGCTCATCTACGATTCCATCTAATAACATTTGCACAACTTCTACATTTATAATCGCATGATGCCCGTAGGGAATACTTTCATTAGCATTCAACCATAAACGTTTATCTTCCCATCCTGTTAAAGCCACCTTTTTTGTATAGTTGTACGCATCACGTGGTGATGCGATTCCAAATTCAATTGTGACACCACATGCATCTTTAATTCTTCATACACTTGTTTATATAAGGCATGGGACAGTTCTCGTTTCTTATATTGTTTCACACCTTTCACACGGCAATCCCGTTTTCCATATTCCATCACGTATGAATACAGTTTAGGGCTGAGGCAAATGAATTCTTTAATCACTTCACCCATACATTCATCTTTGAAACAACCCAGACGGTTTGCATTGTATGCATCATATAACGGATGTGTTTTCGGGTAATTTGACGTATCCAATATTCCATGCGCATCCGGATCAATGACATTGGGGATGGCATGGAATGATTTTAAAATCTCATCACGTTCACTATGACTTTTTACTTCAAGAAAGAACGAGTCTGTATCTCCTCCAATAATACTCACAGATAGGCAATGTTCATTGATTCTCCATTCTACATACAGTCGGTACATTAGAATCTTGCTAATATCAAGGACGGCTTGACCAATTTAAATTGCACGATCTAATGTCACATGTCGTCGACGAATATGCACCACCATCGCTGATTCGCCCACTCCAAAAAAGTTTTGACATAGAGGGTGGTGTGTATGTTTGAGAAATAATTTCCTATCCCGTACAAAACGTGTCTTGCCGTATTTTCACACGTCTTCCATCGTTTTACCGAACAATGCATTGACACATAATTTGTGCATGTTACGTGCCATTGCATTCGTACTGTTTGCTCTTTCTTGCGTATGATATTGAATGAAAGGGCGAATGAACGCTTCTTGATGGAAAGTGATCCCTTGGTAGACCTGACTTACATGCATTCCTTGTTGGACATAATATTGTAATGCATAAATGTGCACCGTGTAGCGTTCTTTCCGGTGATGTGTCAGCAACAGTTTCTGTGATGTTTTCATTTTCAAGTCTTTGTGATGGATTGTTTGCCACAGTTGGTGCATATACGTACTCATTTCATTTGGGTGAATGTGACCTTTCATCGGTGCAAATGGTAAATCCATCGTCCAATCTTGTACATGGTCAGGGTATTCAAGGTCCACCGTTAATATACAGCCTTGGTAACCCTCCACGTCATATTCCAAAATCCATTGATCATCAATCGCACCCAAGTATTGTGGGGGAATCCACACAAAATTGCCTTTAGGCAGTTAGGCACTCATCGCCGCACCGTACAGGTTGTTGGCATCCACGTAATACAAATGTGTATGGACATGATCATTACTCTCTGTTGCCTCTTCATGTTCTGCATGGTGTTTGTTTACAAACGTCATACCGCCTCGAATTCCATCTTCAAACATTTTATACATTTCAAGATCCATCACATGGTCCAAACATACATTGGTGTGTAACAAGAAGAAGGAGTAGGTTAAGCCTGGAATGCCAAAAAAAGGACTGGGTCGAGTTGAGCGACTGAATACATCTTCACACGAAAGTCTTCAAAGATATCCGCCAATAATGTCACGTCCACCGTCAAGTAATAACTAAGATAGTCTCGGAAAGTGGTACACACCAATTGATCCAGGCTTCTTTTGCCACTGTGTAATCTTCTTCTGTACATGATTGTTCCACAAGGTCATTATAAAATTTCTCAATAGGGGGAGACAAGTTTCATCCAAACGTGACCAATCATCAAAATAGGTGTATGGGAATACGCCTTTACGAATTGATGTATGATTCACCATAGTGTAGCGATCACTTAGTACTTGCTCCGAGATAGGTAAATGATCCACGGTTTGGCTCAATTTGTGTAGAGAGTTGGGTAGGAATTGAAAGGAGTCTCGGAACTGCAATTGGATATTATCTTTATAGCATCCATACACTTTGAAACTTGCTGATAATCCAATAGTTTTATCTCCACTGGTATAGCACGGATTAATCCACCACAGGTCTTCATTTCGTTTAGACAAACCATACAAAATCACTTGGTGGCTGTCGTATCCTTTCCAGTTATGGAAAAAGACTGGAATTTGCCGTCGGACTTGACGACGTCGAATATTGCACGCGTGACATAATACTTGGATAAATCTTCCCGTGAGGTGGTCGTGATCCCTGCATTTGGTATGGTCTTTGATTTGATGCTCATTCACCTTGTCTTCACTTCGTTCCACCACATGACGTTTGCATAAATTGCAATAGTGTGTATGTTGATACCGACGACGATCTTCTACTGATAACATCATGGGTTTGCGTGAACTATGATCGATTAAATGATGAAGGCGGTAGATTAATGTCTCCAAACTGTCGAGGAAATCCATGACACATGACTCGCCAAAATGTTACACCACTTTTTCTTGCGGCATTTTCAAGGTGGGATCCCATTGAATATAGGAGTCAATCACCGCAGCGGTATGAATCTTTGTGATTGGGTGGATGATACTTTCAATATCAGCATAGACCACGCATAATGGATGTGTCATCTTCCCAAAATCTTTAAATTTCAACTCCAAATTCTCAGGAAGTTCTTCCAACTGTGTCTTTGCCCCATGGCATTGCTTTTGATGTTGATCCCGCTTTTCCAAAATATGATCCGGATGGGATGGGTACTTACTGCAGGCGAAATTCGCATGAGACGTAACGGTGATACCCCTTCTTTCGTTGATTCACATCGTGCGCACTGTAGATGAATGTCTCGAATTTTGTGATCGGGATGAAATGACAGTCTGCTTCATTCTTCTCTTCTTCTCGTCCATCTTCAATCTTTGTCAATAAAATCAAATGAACAATACGTGTTGATTCATTGCATAGCCAATTATGATCATACAATGTTCCTTTAAACACTTTTCCATTGTGTACATACATGTAAATACGCACGGCGATATTATTCAGTTGTTCAAAACATCGTAAATCCTTCAATGGGAATAATCCATCCTCACTCATTCCACAGAAGTCTAATTCATACCGTTTATTCATATCCTCCTTACGAAATTGAGTGAGATTGGTGGCATTGGTGACGTCATCTTGACAAACTAAACTGTACAACACCGCGTCTTTGAAACAATAATTGGTATCATCTACTGTTTTATAGTCAAAACACTTGATACAGCGTAATCGACGGAGATTATTGAGAATCTTAATCACTGAAGACCCCGCGACACGTCCATCTCCCAAGTGACGGCTGAGTCGTACTTCCATTTTCTGAATCTTCTGAAGGACTAATCCTGAACTTTGCGCTGTTACCATCTCCAGCCATCCGACCAATTCTTGTTTAATCTCTTCAAACCACGCGTTAAAATTTAAGAATTGAACCCCTTGACGGTACATGGGATTGGATCGAATCTGCACTTGTTCCGACTCATCATCCGTTATAATTTGCTCAAAAACAAACGTCATTTGGACCACTACCACTACTTCATGGACTGTATTCTCCTGCACGATTAAATCATACAGCTGTTGATACATACTGTCTAGGAATCCTGTGACATCACCTGTCTCCTCCTCCGGGTGATACGTCACCTCTAGTCCCGCATTTCTGAAATAGTATTGTCGATGTTCATTCACGCCTCCTTGTTGCCGCGTCATACTACCATCCCCGTATTGGGGAGTCTCCTCTTCCTCCATCGCCCCCACCTCGCCATTCTCATCCAATCGGTGCAATAACGCTGCCATCTTCACCGGGCATAAATGCTCTCCTTCCTCCATCAACACATCCTCTCCACATAGACGACAGATGAAAAAACATCCATGGTGAAGGAAATCGTCCCGCGACATCTCTTCATCACGCATGGGGCATTCTACCCAATTCTCCCGATGGAGAATAAATGGACAATGGTGCTTATCACTATTCTCCACTCTATACCACAGAGCACATGTCCGACAGTAGTCACGACCTGTCTCCTCCTCGCCATGCTCTATACACTCTTCGAATGAATCAAAGTCACGTTCGCAAAATTCACAACGCATTGTTATGTTGAAACTACACTCCACGTGGAGTGTACGCCTCTCTTTATATCCCTTTTTCACGGGACCCGCCCCCCACATCATAGGTACACGTCATTCTCTCACGGGACCCGCCTCCTCTGACGTCGTCCTCTCACGGGACCCGCCGTCACGGGACCCGTTGCCATAAGGCCCCGCCCACGCACGGGACCCGCTGCGAAGTGTGCATTTTCCATAGCAAAACATCGCCCTGAACGACGAACTGCGTATTATGAGACTACTCATGTTCGCAACCACTAGATTTAGA
This sequence comes from Prostheceraeus crozeri, assembly GCA_907163375.1. Lineage (NCBI taxonomy): Eukaryota > Metazoa > Platyhelminthes > Polycladida > Euryleptidae > Prostheceraeus > Prostheceraeus crozeri. Next base: position 1,101,642 of record CAJQUW010012670.1, read on the forward strand.
CGAGAAAGTAATACCAAGATGTGTTGAAGAATCCCACAATGCTAACATCTGATCACATAATGACCACCTAAGCAATGTTCTTAGATATGATTTTCCAAAACTTATGCCATATGACTTTTCGGCTTTGAGGTCTCCATGGGGTTTATAAAGATAACACTAGGTGACATGCCACGCGTGGTTCACGGAACACCCCAAACATCCGTGGTTCAGGACATTCTATTCTTCTACCCGCGTACATGCGCGATGCACTAAGAGTCAGAAATCACTTGATCTGATGCTATTAAAACATGGGAAATGTTTATGAATACGCGCGGGCGAGCGTTTTTGCGCGTCGTCTACGGTTGTCTGCGCTGCCGCTTGAACCACGGATGAACCGCTAAGCATGTTCTGTCTTCCCTGAGCATGAAATTGAGGTCCTATCACATTGTTTAGCCTCTGATACATGCAGACACATGAGACGCAAAGTCTATATAACAGGACTGCCAACTATACTAACTTATATAACTTATATTGCAGCAATATCTCGCATAGCCACGGATGTTTGGGGTCATGTGTAATCGCGCGTGGTTCACGCGTGAATTATGCGTGATTGAGCGTGGCATGTCACCTAGTGAATGGCCACTCAGTAGAAAAATGTGACGCAATGTCCAACAATTTTTGTAGATTGCTTTGATTTATTGATAAAAGCATTAAATCGTCGGAATAACAGACTACCGGTACATGACAACCACATAACTGAACTTCCAATTGACGGTTATTGCTCGAGGAGGGGACGAAAGAATACATTAACCAAGACTGGTGAGAGAATAGCACCTTGTCTAGTTCAACAGGGAACAGAAAATTCTGGTGAACGTTGAATCTGTAAACAAATTTGTCCAGTCATTCTGTTATACTAATTCCATAGAAGTAGCCAATTTGCTGATGTGAGATAATTGGCTAGACGATAGAATAAACCACCATGCCAGATAGAAGGAAAGCATTTACGAGCATCCAGATTCGCAGCGAAGACCGGTTCACCACGATATAAATGATACTGAATGGATTCCATTGCCAGGATGGATGCATCCCTTGTACTACGACGAGCAGCAAAGCCAAATTGCAGCTCATGTGGTGAAAATGATGCACCTAGGTCATCTATCAGGATCAATTCAAGTAGTTTAGAGCAAACATTTGTCAATGTAATTGTTCGGTAATTATCAACATCACTTGGATCCAGCCCGCTTCGTTTCAACAAGGGTAATGCAGCCTCGTCTATGTCTGATATTACTGAACCAAAAATCCATGATAAAATGCTAAATTGTACCATAGTTATTAGTTATTCTTTCATAGGACATAAAAGGATAAAATACTATAATTTTATGGTTTTACTATGAAAGTGTTTAAATCATTTAAAACAGTAAAAATAACTGAAATACTCATTTGTAAGAATAGTTCAGTTATTTTCACAATTGATTCTAGAGCATTATCTATAACAATTTCGCTGTTGGTTCGATTCATTTACGAGAAAAAAGGTGATATATACCATTCGATTATGTCGCATTACTACGCAGGGTTGATATCACGAAAAAATGTATTTTCATACTCCATTTGATTTTCATTTGCTTACTAATCACTTCTTTTTCACTCTTCATCGGTCTATCATTAGAAGAAGCCAGCAGCTGGATTTGCAGTAATTCGAGCATCAAATTGTCCAGTAAATTAAACTTAGCTTGCTAATGTGTGGTACTCTTTTGGTTGTTTTTGATGGCTTATTACTTGATTGGTTGACAAACATATTACATTCCTTTGAATTGTTGGGAATGTTCATTAAATCAACCACAAAAGATGCCTTCCAAAAGCAAATTTTGCAAGAGTCAATTTTAGATACAATTAAGCAATTTTGTGGAAGTTTTCTTGTTCAATATGGCTCCATTAGTTTGGCATTATTATATTTGCACGCCATTGATTACTTTAATCCTGCTTCCTGTAAATTTAAAAATGATTCTAGTGCTGTCTTCTTTATTGAAATTTCTCCTTTTTACCGATGCCCATTTAATTGAAGGCAATCAATATGTGACTGACACTTGTTGGCCAAAAATAACTCGTGCGAAATGTTCTTTAGAGTATGCTGACTAAAATTCGGAGAAGAGGAAAATAACTAGCTGATTCTAGTTGAAAAAGTGGCTGCTTCTTGGGGATGTAGCAAATGCCATACACTCATTAATCTGAACTTATGATATTGTCCTTCTCTCTATCCTGAATCCAAGTACAGAGGACACAATATTTCATGCACAAGTGAATAAGAAAGAGCCTTCTTTCTGTATTCCAGTAGTGCATTAGCGTAATTATATGACCAACAAAACTTCTTTCTAAATTCACAATATGCACGATACAAAATTATTCGAACAATGATCATGAGGTTCTACAAATGACAAATGAAATATGCTACCAAAGAGTCGAACATATTTCAGTACAGCATTCATTGAGACAATTACATTGCAATGATGACGATACTTCATGATGAAAGAGCTTTTATGATATGATAAGGGCATTGCTGATTTGTCTAGTGCACTGAGATCTCTAACATGATAGAAGCCTATATACGATACTGTGCGGAAGTAACAGAATTGTTACATAAAGTCGGATCTAATCGCGTTGAAATTTACTTCTTTTCTTTTGAAGCCACTGTTATTTGTTTATGGTGCCATATGAATTTGTAGACAATTCTATGTGACAGACTAGTATTCTGAGATCAAAACATCCACAAGTTCCAGAGATAATGTGCATTGTTCAGAGACGAACAAGCTTTTAAATATGAGTGTTTCATGAACGATCGCTGTTCATGCGATCTCGTTGCATAAACTGCAGTTTGTCAATGAAGTCACAATAGGCTATAGTTGTTAGACCTCACTGGTCAACAACAATGGGCATAGATATCACATCTCCGTCCCCGTCGACGAAAACTTCATGTTAAGTTTGGTTGGTCGTCGATACCGTATCTTTGAGGAGGTCGATGCGGCCGGGTAGATCTGCGAAGGTGAGCTTGCGGTGCCGAGATGCTTCCGTTTATTTCCTCCGAAGACGATTGGTGCCGGCTTGTTTGAAAGCTGGAAGGCTGTAAGTTGATGGGAGATGGTGAAGCAAGGTCATCAACGGTATCTAAAGCCTCAGTACCCTCTGGAACCAAACTAATGCGGCGAGTATCAGTAGTGACATACGAATCATCGTCAGTAAACGAAACTTTGACAGTACGAGGATTTATGATATTTCTTATCCTACCGAGGCGACCTTTAATAGCGTACTTAGCACTATAAGGAAATCTCACTAAAACTTCCTGTCCCACTTCTAAACTGCAGTTAGACGAACTGGATTTGTCAGTATTTTTACGTGAAATTTGTCGCATTTTAGTTATGGCTATGTTACGGAGATCGGGATCATTCTGTTTGGATTTGTCCGAGACTTCTATCCCTCTAGCTCTAAAACCAAAAAAGTATCAACCGGACGACAGTTCGTACTTACATGAATAGTAGTTCTATAATTCAAAAGAGCCGATGGTAAAGCTGCAACCCAGTTAAATCGTGATAATCCTACTTCTCTCAAATATGCATTGATATTAGCTTGAAGCGTTCCATTGAAACGCTCTGAACAACCATTACTTTGAGGTGAATACGCGTTAGTGGATAACTTACGAATCTGAAGCTTGCTAATGAAATTTGTGAAGGTTTCACTAAGGAATTGTGTACCTCTATCCGAAAGAATGCAATCTGGAAAACCTGCAATAGAGAATAGCTCTTTACAGTTCGATATCAAAGTATCGGTAGACAAGTCCCTGACCGGAAAAGCAAACGCATATCTAGAAAATATGTCAATAGCGGTAAGGATATACTTGTAACCTTTCGATTCAGGTAGTGGGCCGATGTAATCAAGTGCTACGACTTCCATAGGGGCTTTAGTAAGTAATGGCTCGTTAGCAGTCGACAAAAAAAGTGGGTTTTGTAAAAGAGCATATTCTACAATTTTTAACGAACTTTTCTGCCTCATTCCTGTAGCCCGGCCAAAAGCAATTTTCGCCAATGCATGCTAGAGTAGAGGTCATTCCTCGATGCAGACCGTGGCACAGGGTTAACACTTTAGTTCGAACATTATGAGGTACAAATATTTGTTTCTTGTTGTTATAGACAACATTATCTTTCAGTAGTAACGATTTTCACTGGGACCATAAACCGTAGGACACATTATCAGGTTTGTTCGACAGACGTTTGTTAGCAAGAGCGACTGACATTTGCTTACTTTCGGCATCAAAACTCTGCGCATTAGAGATAGCTGATATGTCAATTGAATCAGGAGCATAGTTCATCATGAACAAACGAGAAAAGCAATCAGCAACTATGTTTTCTGTGCCTGGGCAAAATGTTACATCGAAATTATACTCCTGAAGCGCCAGACGCCAGCGGAGTATTTTAGAACTAACTTTTTCTGCATTAAAGAGGAACTGAAGTGGTTTGTGGTCCGAAATTACTCTAAATTTTCGGTTTAGCAATAACATACGAGATGGGGTTCTTCCCCAGTAGACAGCTAAGGCCTCCCTCTCTACTATATCACAATTACGCTCAGCTGGAGTCAATATTCGGGATAAAAAAGAAACTGGTTGACCGGTAGACGTTTGTAGGACTGCTGCGATATTAATGTTTGAAGCATCTGTACGGAGAATCAGTTCGTCATTTGGGTCTGGAATTACAAGTATAGAATCAGCTATATCTGTTTTAACGACACGGAATGCAGACAAAGCATTCTCTGGCCAGTAATCAATGAACGGTTTCTGCTTTCTATCATTCTGCAGTACGTTTTTCATGTCTAGTAATGATTTGACAGTGTCAGTAAAACGCTGTACATACTTGGAGAAATATGTCACGAAATCTAGGAACCTCTCTAGGGATTTAAAATCTCCTGGTATAGGAAATTCGATCAGCGATGTCAGACGATCCTGACTTGGTTTTATGGTTCCATTTGCGATGGATACCCCAAGAAAATCGATTTTGTCTAATCCAAAAGAGCATTTTTCGCGATTGAGACTTAATCCCTTATCTTGAACCAAGGCTAGAACCTGATTAAGAGTACGATCATGTATGTCTTTTGATGTCCCGTAAATTAATAGATCATCAAGATATACCAAACAGTTGGGTACCTCTTTAAATATGGTATGCATAACTCGGGAACAAGCAGCGACTGCGTTTTTTAATCCAAAAGGTAATCTTGTATATTGCCATAATTGGCCGTCAGCAAAAAACGCTGTTTTAGGACGATCAGACTTTACGAGAGGTATCTGATGATAAAATTATGTAAAATCTATTTTGCTAAAAAATTTTGCATCGGAAAGTCTAGCTAATAAGTCTTCAATGCTTGGCACGGGAAACGCATCGTAAGTGGTTTGCGCGTTAACAGGTTTGTAATTAATAGTAAGTCTTTTGCCTCCATCGGATTTATCGACTACTACAGGACAAGATCTCCAAGGACTATGTCAAACTTCAATAACTCCGGAATCGTAAAGCTCTTTGATTTTATCCTTAATAAATGAGGTATCGGACTTGGAATAGCGCCTTATAGCGGAACGAACAGGTTTTTCATTAGGGGTGGGTAAATAGGGGTGGGAATTTTGCAATGCGTGAGATTTTCATACTAGATATCCAACACGAGTCTTCGCATTTTTTCTATATCTCAAAGAAGTACCTTATAGACATCTAGGCCTGCTTATTGGAGTATGCAATTGAAATTGAAAAGAAGATAAAATATTTTATATTACAAAGCTTCTTCCACATTATGCATGTGTGCACCAACATACTGTTGCTTCCGTGAACTTCACAGCCTTTCAATCTATACATCTTCAATTAAAATTTATTCGTGTATCTTTTCCATTGAAATATGACAGATCTAAAACAATGTAGTGTTAAATCCAAGTTCACGTGTTTCGAACATGCACAATGAATTGCCGACGATAGTGTAGTACAAAATACAATATCATAATAATTAGTATTATAAAATTATGTTCCTTAACTTCACATGCATACAGGCCAGTACAGGCCATTCGAACAGAAAATATGAATTGTAATCAGGAAAAGCAACCTTTAGCTATCCATACAATAAAATTATAAATGGGCAATTAGGATGGAAAAGGAATTTATGCAGTAAAAGATATTTGAATTGTTCAACAATTGCCCAATTGATTTAGAGGATCAAAAATATAAGCAATTACATGTACAGATGAGGAGGGCGCGCGAAATCTCAGTCGTTTTGTCAGCACATCAAAATCTGTAAATCCTAAATTCATTTCGATTTACATTGAAGATTAATGAGCAAAGATTGCACAAATATTACTCAAGTGCTTGCTTAACATGGTCGTGGATAATTGCACAATGGTCATGTTGTCTGTACTGAGTACAGTCAACATGTCCATTGTGCAATTATCTATAGGAAGCACTTATGAAAGCACAATTCTTGTGCACCTTAGATTAAATAGCAGAAAATTTCAAGAAAACGCTTAATCAGCTAACGGTAGAAGCATTTTGAATCTATCGAGAAAATAAAATGCGCTTTCGATTGAACATTCTGATCTTAAAGAAAAGCTATCGAACTTTGCATGCTGTAGGCCTAATAGTTGTTTAGCAAACGGAAGACGCGATAATGCCTATTTCTATTTTAACACACCGCAGTGATGCAAAAGACTTTTACACCCTAATGGGAAATGTTTACTTTTTCTGCGTTGATATCACCTTTATTTAACATCTTCGACAAACAGTTAGTTGTTAGTAGACCAACATGCATTTTCGGTCATTGTTGTGGAAATCTGGATTGTTGATGTTAATTTGTAAAAGTGTGGAACAAATCATACATCTCAATAAACTTCAATATGAAGCTATTATTTGATCATAAAGGTAGAAGCAAGAATGTTCATATTTTTGAATAAGCAAATTGTTGATCGCAAAAATTGATTGTAAAAAACAATATATTGCAAGCTTTTTTTGGGAACCAAGTACACAAGATGGTAATCATTTTTGATACTTTATTAATTTTGGCCTCCTCTTAGGCCATCATCAGAAGCAGATCAAGTATCGAAAATAATAAAGTATCAAAGATTATTATTACCATCTTGTGTACCGGTACTTGGTACCCAACTAAAACTTACAGAAAATATGAATAACCAAGGCCTCTTCAACACATGGAGGATGATGCACTTTAGCCATGGAGCTTCTGAAACTTTCTGAAGCCTTGAACATCTGGGAGCAGTCTCATTTTCGAAGTCAAGCAACTTTCCAGTGATTTACACATTACAAGAGCGATTAAGAAAATTCGTGAAAATTTCCTTCCTGCCTTATGCAATGATTTTGAACGGAAAATGGATATCTTATTAGATTGATAATGAAATTTCAGGAAGTGACGCAAATATAATATAAGTTTGCTATGCTAATGCACTATCTTGTATCAGACAATCTAAGTATGCATCCTGAGGATGTGGTAATTTCTGAAATTGTTTCAGAAAATTCAGAGCACGATTATACACTGGCGCATCCTTCATCAATGTTCTTAGCTTCTGTGGACATCTGAGGACCATACTCTAACAAATATAGACCTGGTGTTTTTCGATGGCCTTAAACTATGGCGAAAGTTCAAGAATGAAAAAATTCATCTGAAGAAAAGAAAAGAAAAGATTACTTCGTAGTATTTTGTGTTATTAAATGAACTGCTTAATTTAGGAGAGAGGAAATGCAATATTTCGTAAAGAAAGTCTAAACATTATATGCAAGTTTGTTGCCAAATAATGAAATTATTAATAAAAAATAATATTGGTGAAATTATTTCAACCAAAAACGTTTTAATGATCTTATTTAATTGAAATAAAACACTAGTCAGCAGATCTGTATAAATGATATTGTTTAATACAGAAATTAGTTTGCTCAGGTGACTCATTTCCCGGTGTATAAAAAGCGGGATAATCTTAAGTCAGACTGAGAAAGAAACTGTGGAATTATGCTTCAAAATTAATGTAAATCGGCATCATTCGACAGGTGTACTTGCACATTATTACAAATATACTAAATCAACAAATCCATGCTTAAAAATGCCAAATGAAATACAATATCAGCCTCATCTCGCATCTGTGCTATGCTAGATTTCTGTCCAGGTGCTACATTGTGTTATAGAAGTATATGCTATAGATTAGTCGCTTCGAATTTCTATCGATGATATCCATCTTTCCGTTTCGCTGAAGCACACTTACTACCAGATATCCATGATTGAAGATGCTGGTATGAGACGTATGGCAAACGCTCAGGTTTTCGAAAACAAAGACTGCCATCACTGCTTAAATACTGTCAGCAATTTTGGTGAGCGAGTCATCAGAATATCCAATAACACGCCTTCCTCGATATCTGAGAGATGGCAAAATCTTCATCTCATTGATCACAAGACCACAACGTTGTCCAGGAGAAATTGAAAATATAGCTTTGGATATTTCGACGGCCTCTAACTCCGATCCAATATTTTGAAAACTTCCAGCATTTTTCGTCAATGTATTGGGATGTGGAAATGGAGGAAAAGGTCTTATAATTTTGTAGCAATTCTTGTTTGCTATGTGTAATGTCAGTGACTTCAAAACAAGTGATGCACTATACCTACGCCAATTCGGTTCGGATAGCTCAATCAATTCTACGAGGACTTTTGAAGCCTCGTTCAAATATGTTGAATCACTCCATGCAGCTTATGAAGTAATCTGTTTGATGATATGTCTCACTGTTTTTCATGAAGGATGGTATGTTATCCAACTGTGACCATCTATCCAATTTATGTTGGAAACCAAGCATCGTGGAGGGAATGTAGACGAAAGTATGCATCCTTTTAGCTGTCAAAGAGAATGAAATTTTGACCACAAAGTTAAGTTCAAGAGTTTCTGCCAGTGATTGTAGACAGATTGATGTCGACAGGATACTGTTTCTGTTGTAACTCTTGCTTGACTAGTGAAAAGTCACAAACAATTTTGTCAGTTTCATTGAAGTCAGGCAATTCGTCGGGAATTGAATTGCGATACTAAGCCTGGATTTTTCGCGATTGAATGTTCCGTTCACTCTGATTACCCGTAAAATTGCTTATGTCTGATGCAAAAATCGATGGAGGTTGTATGGGTATCAGATGTCCACCTCTTATTAATTCTTTGCAGTATTAAGAGGCCAACGTCTTGCACAAACACCCATGTGTTTTGTTATTTTTTTTCAATGTTGTTTGGAAGGGCTCTGATCCACTTATTCAGTTCTACTTCATTTCTGATAGGGAAACTGTAAACTGGTGTCGATTGGTTGCTATCACCATAATTGCTTTTGCAATTGATAACCGCACACCTTCTCACCATATCACCATGTCAAACTGGTCTGCGCTTAATCCTACGGATTGAGAGTTGGAAATCCCTAGCAGCACTTTCTATGTTACATAGACATCTATAGTATAAGGAAGACGTTTTAGAGTGATGATTGCACATGACCATCGACTTTCAAATAAATAGCATGTTATTTCGCTTATCCGCATGGATTTTACGCGGTTGTACGGTTCTATCAGGAAACATCGTTAAGAATTACATTAAAAATGCGAATGCGTGAGATAAGTACAGCAAGCGTGATAATTTTCTTGAATGCGTGAGAAATTTTGCCTCCAGCGTGAGAAGAGGTCTGATTGCGTGAGACTCACGCCCAATCCGTGAGAGTTGGCAACTCTGCATTACTACCCAAAATGTGAATTTTGCTTATCATACACTTGTTAATTAAAAAAACGCCAATTGCTTCATGGCATATTATAGCCATATGAGACTCATACGACATCTCAAAATATAGCACGAGGCGCAGCCGAGTTCTATATCTTTGAAATGGAGTATGAATCGAATAGCTATATGGCTATTATTGAACGCTCCATAGAAAGTGACTATACTTTTTATTTCTATGCATTAACATTTCTATGCAAATTCTATGCATTATTTCTATGCAGAGTCATCTATGGACTATTATTTGGATCTGCCTAGATATCCAGCTAGAAAAATACGAATGGCTTCTCAATGAAGTTATCAACTTCGAAAAGAAAAATTCTGCAAGGAAAAAGTCGTTAATCTGCAGTTCAGTAATTGTGTATTCAACAATTGTTCCTTTAATTGAACAGACAGATTCCACTCACCTTTATTGTTTGTTTTTTATTTCATTGTTTAGGCTTAGCCTAACATAAAGTAATTTACTTGTGTTGTTTACTGTATATTTAGACATCGTTTACCATTACTATCTCCCGTTTACCATTACTGGTAATGGTAAACGATTTCTATATCTATGTTCAATGATATTCAATACGCAATGCGACCGTGAGTCACGCTGATTGGTCAATGTTGTCGTTCAGTAGCAACTGAGTAAACAAACCAAGGTGTTAGGGGAACGCTATTTATGAGTAAGGCTATTGCAGTCTGCTGACAACGATGCCTCGGTATTGCTGTGTATACGGATGCAAATCCTCCGGTTATGACTGCCAACGATCTTTTTTCTTATTTCCGACTGCACCATCATTAATGTCTCAGTGGATAAATAGGATTTCTCGTAAAAATTGGAAGCCAAGCAAGACATCAGTGGTGTGTGATCTACATTTCCGAGACTGTGATTTTAATATCTGCAAGTCAGATCGCCCAATCGAGTTTAGAAAACGAAGGCTCAACTCAAGTGCGGTACCGACATTACATTTACGAGGTGATCATCAAGAAAATTATAAACAAGACTTAGTGCGTACAACGAGGAACTCACAAGGCATTGTTTATGACACTGGAATAAGAGGCGGGGAACAGAGTAATTCTCCACAGATTTCAAACCATGATGCTGAAGATACGAAAGAAAGCAGTACGCAAACTGTTGAAGATACAGAATTTATGTTTCGACAACTTCGACTGCAACTTCGAGAATCAAAACTTGAGATCGAGATTCTTAAATCCAAAGTTTTGACCTTCGAACGATTAAGTGATGATGATGTCCTGGTGTACACAGGAATTGAACGCAAAGTATTCGTTTCATTATCAAGTTACCTCAAACAATTTCTGCCATTCAACTATTATACTGGAAAACGTGTGGTTTCCCTTGATTTCAATGATCAAATATTGTGTTGCCTTCTGAAGTTGAGACATAATCTAGTTGACCAGGATATCGGCTTTCGATTTGGTATTAGTCGAAAAACGGTGCAAAATATATTCATGACATTTTTGAGTGTTTTGTATGAAACCTTGTATGAGAGCATTATGTCGGCCAACGTTCCATCTTTGACTAAGATACACAGAACTTCACCTGACTCTTTTAGTGGATTCTCTTCATGCAGGATGGTAATTGATTGCACAGAAATCAGAATGGATGCACCAAGAAATGATTTGAATGCAATCAGTGCTGTCTATAGTAACTATAAGTCAAGCTATACGGCGAAATTCTTGGTAGCAGTAGCACCGAATGGTACAATAATCTTTGTAAGCCAGGCCCATCCTGGTAATATCAGTGATAAGGGAATTACACGTGATTGTGGTTTTTTAAATCATCTTAATCCTGGTGACTTGATTCTCGCCGATAAAGGTTTCACGATCCATGACATTTTACCGAAAGGTGTTCAATTGAATTTGCCTCCATTTTTGCAAGGAAAATCGAAACTGCAATTTTCAGAAACCGAAGCTCGATACACACGAGATATGGCTCGTGCTCGCATTCACGTGGAACGAGCCAACCAAAGAATAAAATCTTTTAAGATATTGAGCTCTTTTCCAACTCACTATCGACGCTTAGCAACGAAACTTTTTCGAGTCTGCTGTTGTTTAGTAAATCTGCAGAATCCTCTTATATACGGAATATTTATGAAGGATTTGACTGATATTTCTGAATAAATTTACAAAAAAACATGACGGTTTTCATTTTTCGTTGCATTGATTTGATTGATTAATTCTCTCTGATTAAAATTAATTCTATGAAATTCTATTTTACTCATTTATCTGTTCTCAAAAGTTATATATACATCTATATAGGCTACACATTTCAGATAGAAATTAGTTATCTATATAGTCTGCTACAAGTCTATACCGGTAAGACTGTACATGTAACCTAGTTTCATGGTAATATTTAATCAAACTCAAAACGAACGACAAAGTACAAAATTAACAAATGTATTCACCTAGACCCACTAAAAATCCATCGGAAACCAAACTGAACAATTCAGAATTGTCTACAATAGGGAAGGAAATGATCATAATAGAACAGTTCGATTTTCTGCATGTCACTTGCCCACTGATCGCTCCGAAATACTCTCTTGATGAAGATGTCTTTCACTGTCCATATCACAAAGTCACACCAATTTGAATTTGTTGCAAAAATGTTTCCCTGGATTTGATGATAATATAAGTGTTCCGTATTAACTTCCATTCCCTCTGTCAGGTAAAATGATTTCATAGTATTTCCCGCTTTCTCCTGTCAATTCTTCTATAGTTTGTATAGATTTTGAAGATATGAGAAAGTTTCTCTTGAAATCAGAATCAGATAAAGTCTCAATGCTATGTCTGTTAATTACTTGTATAGCAGCAGTAGGCAAGTTCGATTCTTTAAGTTTATCCGTCTCATCTATGTCATTACTTAATATCCACGAAGTTCCACAGCGATGATTTATAGAGTTCAATGAATTTGCAAAATGCGCAAGTTGTGCAGAATTTGCTGGAGAAGTAGTCGCACGATGAGAAGAGCGATCGTCAGGGAAAATGTCACTATAACTGTTATTCTGCTTCTGTCGCTTCGGATGGGAAATCCAAGATGCTGGAAGATCAGTCTTAGATATACCGGACTTTTCGCCGTAGATAAGCGCCGCAGCCATATGTGAGCAAATCGATTGCCCCCTTGGACATTCACAGCTACAGTCCTTTATCCCGCCATCTTCATGTAATTCGATAATAACTTTGTACGACCGGTTTTTCATGGTGGCACGAACATGACTACAGATTGTTCTTTGTGCGATGTTAAATGAGAGCACAAAATTAGATCTGTATTTCTCTTCTCCTCTTTTGAATGTCTTAACATCTTCAGCAAAGAATTGAAAAATATCAGTCATAGTTATCACCTGCATTGTCACTTATCAAGCAACTGATTCAACTGAGCGAGAGACAACTTAAGTCAGACACAGCAATAATAAGTGACCTTTGTCTCACACACCGATGTACGCCTGTTAGAATGTGCGCGATTAGGATCGCTTGTTTACTCGATCGCCATTAGTGACGCCATCTACCAATCAGAGAGCATCCTTGGTCGCATTGCGAATAGAGTAATCATTTAGCATTGCAAAATATAACATGCACAGAATTAGACCGGTCGTCTCTTCTTCTGTTTGACTAGAAAGGAAACATTGGAACATGCAATGCCTATGAAATGGCACAATCTGATGACATAATACCATAGAAATCGAACAATGAGCAGCCAGTTTAACATTAAACACGTAAAATTGTCTGAAGTTTCAGTGACAGTTATCAACCGGATCACACAGCAAAGAGACGCAGTCGATGTCAAGTTCTACAGAGAAGTTTGTGAACGTTTTTTCGTGCGCCTGCTAACTTTTTTAATAATGATCGGACTGCCCAACATTATCGAGAAAACTTTTGCGCAATGATCTGAATTCTTCAAATCTGAAGGAATCGTGGTGATCGGAGCATTTTAAAGGAATTCAGAACAATCCGCAAGCGACGCACGACTATTTTTCCTATCTCTGTAAGGTATTAAGAAATTCTTTTTGCCCACTTAATAAGTTCCTTCATGTGCCATTGTTTGGAATCAGTTTGCACTTCTAGCAAAGTGATGCGGTTAAACAATTTAATTCTGTGATAACATGAGTTCTACATAAAGGAGGAATAGACTTAGCGTTCGATAATGTTGAATATGTCTACCGTGTGTCTCAAAAGTCCCCGTAAATGGAAATCCACAACAATTCTTTCTCATGTTTGTCAATTCATGGATTACTATATACTAGCACCTGGATACGACACTTCGCTGTCAGCATGCGTGCGCTTTACTCTAGTTGGCCAAGTTGGCAGGGAACTCGTCATCGATCAGCCGACAGCTGTAGCCTTAGTTGCGGTGCACGCGACCGGCAAGACAAGAATAACTCTTCATCACTTGCCTGTTCGACTCGACAAGCATCGTACGTCTGACGAAATGGTGTTCAAGTGTGTCGCTTACGGTTGCCGTTCGGGCTATGGGAATAGTATACCTGACGGAGTGTCCTTCCATAAAATTCCAGAGGATAATTTTATTCGAACAAAATGGTTACGGAGGATAAGTCGATCAAACTTCGTACCAACAAAAAATTCAAGACTTTGCTCATTGCATTTTAATGAGTCTGACTTCATTACTTTAAGACGTGATTCCAATATTACGAGAAAACGGAGAAATCCATCGTTGCGAAACAGGCGTCAGTTGAAAAGTGATTCGATTCCTTCGAAATTCGAAAATGTTCCTTCTTACATGACTAACTCTTCTACTACACGGGTGCGGAATAGTATATCTCATTCTGATGTGAGAAGAAAAAATGAACAAATGAGGTTGCAAATTGAGGTCGATAATTTCATTAATTCGGATAGAGTGAATTCTTTGAGTGATATCGTTAATCAATTACATTCATGTGTTTCTCTACCAAATGGATATATTTATCAAACTGAAGTCTCCGATGTGGATTCAATTAAACTGCACCTCCTCTTTGTCATCTTCGAATCTCTTCCGACCATCGCTATTTCGTGACAATTTTTGATGACTTGAAGTTTCATGCTTACGTACGTGCTGTGAAAGTATTTCATTCAGAAATGGATCATATATCAAGTGGAACGATAACTTTGTTCAGTCAACTCTTGAATTTACTCACTTTCTTAAAAAATCGTTTAGAATCTTCTCCACTTTCCAATGATCATCAGATCGTCTCAGCGATTGATTCTCTTACTTTATTTAAAGAGTGTGCGGATGACGCCGATGATGTTCGATGGTGCGATTTTATTTTGGAACAGTTAGAGTTTCGATTAGTAAATCGGTTTGGACGCCGTTATTCCTCAAATTTGGTTGTGTTTTCATTTTCTATTTATGCGGTGAGTTCAAAAGCATATGAAAGTATTTTGAATCAAAATATACTCATCCTTCCGTCAATTCGCCATTTCCGAAGACTGCTGGTAAAATTGTCAGCTAAGAATGAAGCGACCGATGCTTACCTTCGCCTTAGATTGGAAAAACTGAATATGTTTGAGAGATCCGTCATGCTTCTCACAGATGAAATATACGTTGCTCAACGCGTCGAAATCTCACAGGGCTCGATGGTTGGTGCTTGTAGTAGTTTCAGTGAAAGTGTACCATCAACTGTACTTTGCTTCATGGTCAAAAGTGTGGCCTCAAAATATCGCGACGTCGTTTCTATGTTCACAATGTCTAACTTGAACGCTACGAAACTATACGAATGTTTCATCGAGACAATTACCGTACTTATCCGTTGTGGATTTAACGTTGTGGGAATTTCTCTGGACTATTCTATCTTGCAATCATTCCTTCTACAAAATATTAGGTGGAGGTGAGCTTAAGACCCAAGTCAAAAACCCTATCAACGGTGAACCTTTGTTTTTATTGTTCGACAATGTTCATAATTTCAAAAATTTATATAATAATTTTCTGAAGCGACGTATCTTCATTTGTTAGGATTTCCGCCAGTTTTGAGTCGTGAATGTAGACCTTCGTTTGATCATATCAAGGAGCTTTATCAACTTGAAAACCAGTATCAGTTGCGGAAAGCCCATAAGTTGTCATCGAAGGCATTGAATCCTAACAATCTTCAGAAAACATCTGTCAAGTTAGCTAATTCCGTCTTCAATGAATCCACGTACAATGCATTGGTTTTCTACAGCGAATCACAAAGTAAGCATTGGGATGACACTGCCTTGTTTCTTCATGCTATTATCAAGTTTTGGTCGGTTACAAATGTACGGTCCCCTACGGCAGGAAAGCAACTTCGCGACAACAATAAAGATCCGATCACATCTGTATATGACTGGAAACTAACTTATCTGCAGGAATTTGCCGATTTTCTTTACGCATGGGAACAATCAGAGAGACCAGGCCTTTCAAAGGAAACTTTTCGCGCTACTCACCACACCTGTTGTGCTATGATTCAATTGACAAAACATTTACTTATCAAGAAAGGATTCAATTATGTTCTTTTGGGTAGTCTAAGTTCTGATCCTCTAGAGCAACGATACGGATGGTATCGACAATCTTCCGGCGCGAATTACTACATATCTTTCAAACAAATACTAGACAGTGAACGGAAAATCAAAGTTATCAGTCTACTGAAATATTCTGAATGCTCCCCCGAAGACCTTCGTTCATTGAAAATCGTTGATGTAAAGGATGATTTCTCTGAAGACATTCTTACTGAACTAGAAATGTCGACACCACTAATTCTTGATAACAGTGAATTATCTTCAATCTATTATTGTGCTGGTGCACTTTCTAGATCTACACTCAATCTAATAAAATGTCAATCTTGCCGTGAAATACTCGTTAGTGCAGATGAATCTCTCGAAATTGAAGAAACTGATGTTACTTCTTTCCTTGTTAATATCGATCGTGGCGGATTGCTCAGACCGACTGACTTCTCATTTCAAGTTGGTGTGAAATCATACATTATCTTCAAATTTGTTACTAACTGCAGTATCAAAAAGAAATTTTGAGCTCTTTGTTTCAACGTGAAATATTTTTATCGACTGTTTCCAAGGCTTTAGAAAGTGATGACGATTTTTCTATTCATCTTTGCCAAAGTGTCTGTGAAAATAGGCATGCTGTGTTGAAATCGCTGATAATAAGGTTCTACAATACTTTGTGCAAAAACTTTATGCATAGTCTCAATGATATGACGAAGGAAGATAAAACCAAGAAGCATAAATCCATGAGGAAATCGAAAAAGCTGTCCAGCAAGTGATGTTCTTTTGTCTCTCTTCAAATATTGACATCTTTATGTAACCATGTGACTGTTTTGAATGATTAAATAGATATACAATTGGGCATCTGTAAATATCTATAAACATCTATACAATTGGGGAAATATAAAAAACAAGAGAGTTTAACATATCACTCTAACAATGTGAGATTCAATCATCATAACCATATCATTTAATGGGATAAATAACACTTGTGTAGGTATATGGGAGTACATTTAGGTATATTGTACGTACATTGAGGTCTTAGACTTTGGGTCTATATAATAATAATGACGGCCAAAAATAAATTTTGCAATGCCCTGATGAACTTGAAATGAAAGTGTAGACCGTTTGCGCTTTATCAACTGATCATTTGAAGATTTCAACCGTTTTCGATTTTAGGCCAACTTATGTAAATGCTGCCTATGACTGTCGTATCCAGGTGCTAGTATATAGTAATCCATGGTCAATTGCATGCTTTTATCGATTTCTCTGGTATTAGTTGATTGCTATGACATATGAATTCTTACCGCGCTCTATGATTATCAATCATTAGCTATACCATTAGCTGAATTTAAATCATAGCTACCTTCCTCTGCGCTACACCACAAACTGCTTCACACGTCAAGTTCATTCTTACTGCATCAACCCAGATGGATTATTCAGTCACAGAAAAAGTTTATATTACCGCGTGGATAATATCAGGAATGACACTCCACGACAGCATGAATAAATTTGAGGCTTTATTTCGAAAGCAAGTACCTCCAAAGTCAACACTGCATGACTGGAAAAAGAAATTACTCGAAACTGGCAATCTTTCAAGTGACCGACCTCGTAGCGGCAGACCTCGGTCAGCAACCAATGATGAGAACAAGGAGAATGTGGTGACTGCAGTTAGAGACGATCCAACTACGTTTATTCGGCGCTTGTCCTCTAACTTGGGAATTTCTCGACCTTCCGTTCAATGAATTTTAAAGCAAGAGAAGTTTCACCCTT
This sequence comes from Prostheceraeus crozeri, assembly GCA_907163375.1. Classification (NCBI taxonomy): domain Eukaryota; kingdom Metazoa; phylum Platyhelminthes; order Polycladida; family Euryleptidae; genus Prostheceraeus; species Prostheceraeus crozeri. The sequence continues at coordinate 1,119,640 of CAJQUW010012670.1, forward strand.
ATAAACCTTATTACTCGCAATTTTTGTGCGATGGAGACAGTGATCGAAGATTGGAGTTCTGTGAGAAGATGATCGTGAAGATGGAGAACGATCCGGCGTTTTTGCGAAAGCTGACGTTTTCTGACGAGGCTACCTTCAGCCTTAATGGCTCGGTGAATAAACAGAATGTGCATTACTGGTGTGAAGATAATCCAAAGGTGAGGGTCTTGAATCCTGGAAGAACGGAAACACTTTGCATCTGGGCTTCCATCAGCTTCTACGGAGTCGTGGCCTGTGACATTGATCAAGGTACGATGACAGGGGTCAGATACAATGACATTCTTAAGCAGAAAATTGTGCCATATTTTAGAAGGCATCCGCAGTCGTTGTTCCAACAAGACGGTGCCAGTGTCCATTATGCCTTACAAGTGAGAGAGATTTTGAATTCAGAACTGTCTGGTCGTTGGATTGGAAGGCGGGGACCGATAGAGTGGCCAGCTCGCTCTCCCGACCTGACGCCATGCGATTACTGGTTATGGAGTTACTTGCGGTCAAAAGTTTATACACCTGGTGAGATATTTCCAATGATTGGTTCTTTGAGAAATAAGATTGAAAATGAGCTTGACGCATTCCACTTGATATGTTCAAAAGAGTTTTTCGTGATTTTATAAAACGTTGTGAAATTTGTCTTCAGCATTAAGGTGAACTGTTTGAAGAATAGTGTTTGTGCAAAAACAAATAAAATAAAAGCTTTTGGATAAAAGAGGCCAATTTTCAGTATATTTTTCGTAATTTGCTGTGGATTTCCATTTTCGGGGACTTTTGAGACACACGGTATATCTAGCCAATGTAATTGAAAATTTAACATTATCTATATCAATTTGTTGACATAGATTTTAGCATTAAATGAATTGAAATCGTTTAACATTATAACAATATTGCATAGATTTTTAGGGCAGTAACACGCCGTTTGGCTGAAGCCGCGTAGCGGCTGAAGCCATAAGGCGTATTACTGCCTGAAAAATCTATGCAATATTGATATTATTCAGGATTTTGAAATTTCATAGAGTGCAGAATGTTGACTGTTGATCCATAGATGTCCATTGTTGATCCACAGACTTCTAAATTATAGGAAAGTCTATGATTGATCATAATACACCCAACAAGAAACAATTTCCATGCCTACATCAATTTCATATCTATATTCAATTTCCATTCTATCAGATTCATTTGTCAAGTGAAGGATGTCTTGGAATGGTCTGCTAGATTTTGACCGTGTACCTGGAGGCATGATCTCAGGATTGGAAGAATCAGATATACAAAATTTGATAAACGATTATTCTATTTTTGATGGAGTTGAAGGTACCAGCAATTTTTGTTTGCCTGACGATGTCAGAGCAGAAATGGATGCAATGGAAATTGAAGAAGAAACTGATAGTTCTAAAATACATGTCAGACAACATGTCAAAAGGTTTAAAGACTTTTTAGTGGAGAAAAAGCTTTCTGTAGAAATTGAATCCATGCAGGAGTCAAGGCTTTCTGAATATTTAAGATATTTCTACTCCTTACTCCGGAAGCAAGATGGAGGTTTCTTTTCGCCATCTTCATTGGGATGTATCCGAGCTGCCATACACCGTTATTTAACCTCAGCACCGGTATCACGACCTAAAATTTGATAAAAGACGCTAATTTTTCATCGGCCAATAAAATGTTGAAAGCGCTTGCAAGCAAGTATATCAAAAATGGAGGCAAAGAAAAAAGATTTGACTCGATTGAGAAAGATCTTATTAAACTGCGTGATCATTTTAGAAGAGAAAACCCAACACAACTTCAAGATGAAGTCATTTTTAGCATCATCTTACATTTCGGACAACGTGGCCGTGAACATTTGCGACTACTAACGAAATCAAGTATTTCGTTTTCTTCCGATTCTGACGGCAGATATTACGCCTTCATTTCGCAAGGACTTCCATCCAAAAATCGCAGAGCGTCAGTCAAACGATCTGATTATGAAGACGTCAAGCAAGCAAGGATGTTTACGAACCCAGATGAGCCGGAGGAAAACTGTCCACTGCAAGCATTAAAATTGTACATTTCGAAACTGAGAGAAAGTGATTCCTTATTTCCGAAGCCCCTCAAAAAATTCACCAATACCGAATGGTACAGTGGAAAAGCAGTTCGAGGCAAAGACTGGCTTGGCCGTTTTATGAGTGAGTTGTCCAAGAAGGCAAGTGTGAACAATTACATGTGCTTGCTCGCTTGTCAGTGTAATCCTAGAGAAGATAAATAACTTTCTTTGCTGTTGACTCGTCCATTTCCTTGCCTCGTGACATGCGGAAATGACTTATGTCAAAGGTCAGACTGTCTCGTTCATCTCCAATGTTTATGTTTCTTTCACAACAAAGTTTGATCTGATATAGAGAGGTTGGTTTTCTCTCTCCTCTTAGAGTGGGCTAACTTTCCACAACTTTGGTCCGGTGAGGCGGATATCGGTACTTCGTTTCATCTACTCTGATTCTTTTCGCACACTGAGCAGCATGAGTCTACCTACAGACATATTGAGAGCAAGAAGATCAGTATGCCGTCGAACGGTGACTCGTGCCCGTCAAGAAGTTGAGCAACTGATTGACTCCGACGCAGACTTAGTCAAAATTCGCGGTGCTACTCTTGTCCTAGACGACGCAATGAGCCGACTTCGAGAACTGGACGAAGAGTACATCCAACGACTCTCAGGTGAGAGAGAAGAGGACATCGAAGCAGAATTTGAGAAGATGGAAGAGTACAACGGTCAACGGCGCATTCCTGCAGGCGAAGCGTCGACTACAAGAACTGGAGGAACATCAGCAGTCCCGTAACTCTGAGCAGGGACTCGTGATGAGTGAAACTTCTTCTGCGACTCATTCGCACGATCACATCTCGCTTCCAAAACTGACTCTACCTACTTTCGACGGCGATCACATGAGTTGGAGGTCATTTTGGGACCATTTCGCGGCTGCAGTCCACGACACAGATATTCCAAATATTCGCAAATTTATGTATTTGAAATCCTGCTTGCGTGGATCTGCCAGCGATGCTATCAAGGGAATCGCCACTACAGCAGCAAACTATTCACCAGCGGTCAGTGATCTACAAAGAAGATTCGTTAACCCCAACCTCTTGATCGGACTCCACGCAAATCGACTGGTAGCCTTTTCATCTGTTGCTGACAGTGACTCTCGAGCATTTCGACTTCTAATTGACACATTTGAGATTTCGGGGAGAGAAATTGATCAACTCATCACCGAGCTTCGCGGTGGCGTCTCGTCCAACATATTCGACATGCTGTTGGCGCCCCTGCTTCTTCAGAAACTCCCTCCTAACGTCACAATGGAGTGGAATCGAAGAAATCCTGATCCTCTACAACGTTTCGATCTTCAAAAGCTTCTTGACTTTGTGCGAGTTGAGGTGGAAACTTTAGAGCTTCTCAACATTGAACTTTCAAAGGACCGATCACGTCACAGCCGATCATCAGCTACTGCCGAGCGTACAAGGTCAACTACATCTGCACTTACCGCCAGTACAGGTGCCAACTCAGAGATTCTGATCCCGATCGGCAAGTTGCCTGTCTCTGAAAGACTGCAAGCTATCAAGTTCCAGCGTCTATGCCTCAATTGCCTCAGGACAGGACATCGACGTGCAAACTATCCCTCAAGGATAAATTGTCGTGTCTGCAATTCACGCCACCACACGTCACTTCATGATTGTGATCTGCGACCTGCTGAGTCAAGCAACGCGAGGCCTCCTGCTCATGCTAGCAACACGCCTAGCACGGACATTCCCTCACAGGGCGCTGTCAACCTACGTGCAGCAGGGCTCCAGCATTCACTCCAGCGCGTTATCTTACAAACGGCACTGGTCAACGTTAATCTGCCTGATAGCGCTTTCTCGGTGGCACAGAGCGACAAATTGACTGCCCGTGTACTCATCGACGGCGCAAGTAAATTCTCTTACGTCACTGCGAGACTCGCAGAAACTATCAGGGCTCCAATTATCGAACAGGAATCATTCGTCATTGAGGGCTTCGGTTGTCAGACAAGCTCTCTTCTGAAACGTCGACGAATCCTACTACAGTTACGCAATCGACGCGACGCGACATCGATCCTATGCAAGCTCTGGATCACGGAGAAGATCTGCAGTCCCTTGCCAGGGTCCAAGATTGACGCTAACGAACTCCCTGCTGACTTTCAGAAGATCGTTCTTGCTGACAAATATACAGGCGCAACGCAGCCCATCGACATTGTGTTAGGAGCTGACTGCCTACATGCTTTGTTTCTGTCCGTACCACCAATCATTACGCGTAGCCTGAGTGCGTGGAACACTGTCTTCGGCTGGGTTCTCTCGGGACGCTTGAACTCTAATGACTTCTCCACCTTCGTCAATATCGCACGCACTGTTGTTCTGAGGTCTTCGCCACATCCTTGTGATCCGAGTCAACTGTGGGACCTTGAACATGTCGGTGTTAGAGTTCCTGATAACTCTGTTTCGCTGAAACCTCCGAATTGGTCTAATGGAAGATATGAAGTTTCACTCCCGTGGATCAACGACGAACGACCGTCTCTGAATGCTGACCAAGCAAGTGTACGTCTGAAACAATTCTTTCGCTTGCCGAGCAACTTGCAAGATGAATATCGCGAAGTCTTTCGTGAGTGGATCAGCCTTGGCGTTATTGAGCCTACTGATCGAAGCGGAGGTAACTACATTCCTCACCATGGAGTTGTCCAAGGTTCGAAGCTCCGTGTCGTTGTTGATGCCTCGGCTAAGCCCCAGAACGGTTCCAGTCTGAACTGCCTGCTTCATCCAGGCCCTACTGTCTCCCTTGATTTGGTCGCTGTCCTACTTTGATTCCGTTTGTATAATTGTGCAATGACTGCCGACATTCAGAGAGCCTTCCTCACTATCGGTATCGACGATCGTGATCGCTCATTCCTCAAGATTCTCCTGCCGTCTGGCAAACCGTATATCCAGTCTCCCTTTCGGTCTCAGTTGTGCTCCTGCGATCCTGAACCACGTGATCAAGCACCACCTGAACTCTGAGACTTCAGTACTACAGTCCTTGAGCACTGGATTATATGTCGACGACCTGCTGATCGGAGCTGACTCAACCACAGAACTGTCAAATCTCCGAAATAGTGCTGAGACTCTGTTTGAGAAGGCCGGTATGAAACTGAGAAAGTTTGCAACATCTGAAGCTGCACTAAAACCAACCTGGTGTCCCGAGAATGACGAGGTCAAGATCCTTGGACTACGTTGGGATTTGAGTCTTGACAAACTCTCTATCAACACTCAGTCCTACTCAAGTGCCACTGAGATAACTCGACGTCAACTCCTTTCTGTAGCTGCCAAGACGTTTGATCCACTCGGCTTGATCGCTCCGTGGAGCATCAACTTCCGCTTCCTGATTCAGAGCGCCTGGCGTTCCAGTGAAGACATTGATTATCCGCTGCCTGCACCTATTACGCAATCCGCTGCCTCGCTCCTGATCGAACTTCCAGAAATCGCTACAATCAGCTGTCCTCGACGAATTACATTGACGAGCCCCATAACTGCCGACTGCCACATCCTTATATTTGTCGACGCCTCCGAAAAGGCCTACGCCGCGTGCGTTTACCTCAATAGTCCGACTTCTGGAACCAGACTGATCTTCTCTCGCGCTCGTCTCGCTCCGTTGAAAAGAAAACTGTTGACATTGACGCGACTCGAACTCATGGCCGCCGTGTTAGGCTGCAGAATCTTCACCTACGTGCGCAGCACTGTACCTGAACTTAAGCTGTTGCCCTATCGATTCTTCTCTGATTCGATTATCACGCTCGGGTGGATTCGCAACAACTCAAGTGATCTCTTTGTTCGAAACTGAGTGCAGGAGATTCGTGCAGGAACTTCTATCGACTCCTGGGACCACATCGATACTTCGATCAATCCAGCAGACCTACCGACACGTGGAATGTCAGCTAATAAACTTGCAAATTCTTCGTTATGGTGGAATGGCCCACCACAACTTCCTCCGAGAGCCGTCACACTTCGCACTGTGCCACATTCTCGTGACAGTCCTAGTCTTCCTGTGAGTAGATGGTCATCATGGAGAAAGGCCTGTCGACTGATCGCATACAGTCTCAGGTTCGTCAAGAACGCAAAGTCATTAACTTCTGAAAGACTGACATCAGACTTATGCGCTACTGAGATCCGTCATGCTGCATCTGTGCTGATCAAGGATTCTCAACGCAGAATTGACCCAGCCAAGAATGATCCGAAATACAAGCTGTTCGTAGGAGACGACGGAACCCTACTCAGTCGCCTACGCACGAATGAGGATCCATTGCCCTTCATCGACTCCGAGTCGCCTGTGTTTGCTCTCCTCGTCAAAGACATTCATGCCAGACTGTTTCACCGGACATAATGGATTTGCGCCACAATTTTCGGTTATGTAATGTAGGTGCAATGCTTTTTGCGCCACAGATTCATTTTCCTCGTAATGCATTTGCGCCAAAACAGATCTTGCATTTGCGCCAGTTTCTTATCAAGACAGCGTGTCACATTTTCTTGTTTACTTTCTGCATGGACAAAAGCGAGATAAAGGTGTTTGTATCAGAGATCACTGTGGTTTGCTTCAATTGGTCTGAACATATCTGTTTATTTTTCTTAATGAATGGCGTGAATCTTGTAACCACCCGGTGACCGATGGTCTGTAACAAATCGAAAAATGTGATGCAATTATACAAATAAGAGTAAAATAACATTAGTTTGCAACATAATACAGCAGCTGCCAAATTAGAGGAAGTCAATTGTGGTTTTCAAACCCTTAAAAGGAAAGATTTTCGAAGCAATTTTTATTGTGAAGTATTATTATGGAAGCGAACACGTCTGAAAACTATTTTATCCACGACAATTACAAGTTTCGAGTGGGAAGTACATCGAAAGCTGGTACTACCCGATGGAGATGCTGTAAGAAGAATTGTTCAGCAACACTCTATACTATACGTCGAGAAGTAATAAACTTTACTGGTCCACATTGCCATGAGCAACCAAATGTACAGGCAGATGTTTTGAGACGTACATGCAAGAGAAAAGCGCTCGACGATATGACGTGTAAACCGAGCAAAATTATAAAGACTGAACACTTCAAAAGTGGTGACATTCAAATTGAAGCCGGTGATTACAAACGCATCCGCGAAGCTATTTACCGTGAACGACGAAAGAAATATCCCGTTCTTCCAAAATCACACGAAGAGGTGTTTCAATGTTTGGAATCAATTCCATTTAAAACTGCCAAGGGTGAAGATTTCATACTTGAATTGGACGCAGGCAACTCCATGGTGTTATTCTCATGTAAAGAGAATCTGGAATTTCTATCTTCTTGCGAAGATATTCTCTGCGATGGGACATTTAAATGTGTCCCCAAACACTTCGAACAAATGTATGTTTTTGTCGGACATCGCCAAGGATGGTATATTCCTCTAGTTTTCGTCTTGATGACAGAGCGAACTGAGGAGAAGTACAACTGCATGTGGTCCAAATTGAAAGGTCATTGTGAGAGTGCTGATCTGATTCTGCGACCATCCATTATTATGATGGATTTTGAGAAGGCGGCAATGAATTCTGCAGTCTCCGCATTTCCTGCAGCCAAGCTTCACGGATGCCGATTCCATCTCGCTCAGGCATGGTTTCGAAAAATTCAAAGTCTCGGACTATCATCTCAGTACAACGCCAAGGAAAGTGAGGTGTCGAAATGGCTATCATACTTCTTTGGACTTCCATTCTTGCGACCGGGAGAAGTGAGCGACTGCTTCACGGATGACTTATTTGCCATCACTCCAAATGATGAAAGATGCGATCAGTTCGCCGACTATGTGCTGGTCAATTTAGTTGATAGCAACAGCAAATTTCCCCCGTCCCTTTGGGCATTTGATGACGCCTCCCTTCGAACGAACAATGGGTGCGAATCCTTCAATGGACATTTCAATAAAGAATTTTATTCAACGCACCCGAACATTTATTCATTCATAGACGTGCTTGTGAAATATCAAACCGCTTCCTCTGCGAAAATGCGAAGTGCTAATATGGGAAAGGTGTCATACAAAGATAATGCCACGAAAGAACTGCAGAATCGGACTATGGACCTCATCACTCGTCGTAATGCTGGTGAGATAGAAACTTTTGCATACGTGAAATTATTAGGTTATACCCACAGAGTGTAGTCAGTCCTTTCACCATTTTCAATTTTATTATTCATGTAATGTACTGTACGGTGCGTGTAATAAATGTTATGTCTGTATTACAATGTATTTTTCTTCGCTAGTATATGGGATAATAGGTCTATTTTATTTAGTGAATTTGATAGATGTTTTCATACATGCATGTACAATGTACATAATATGTAATTCTATAGATTACCATACAACTACGGTATATCCATAGATTGCTGGTTGCCAAATATAATTTAGATACGTTTTCGTGACAAAAGATACTTAATAACCGTAAGTAATGTGAGCGATTTTATCTGCTTATCATTTTATCATTTTTCGCAAGCGAATTACAAGACAGAGATCACATAACTTATGAATAGATAACACATTTGGCGCAAATGCATTATTTTTTTGGCGCAAATGCATGATTCCTTTTGGCGCAAAAGCATTGCTACAAAATTACATAACCGAAAAAAGTGGCGCAAATGCATTGCCAAGTGGCGCAAATGCAAAAGTCCCGTTTCACCAAGGTGCAACCTCGACAATCGCTGAATACTCACGATCCTTTGTTACGCCTCATCTCCGTCAACTCGTCAAGAAGATATTGGGAGCCTGCATTCCTTGTAAGAAAATTAATTCTCGCTCCTTCCGAAATCCGGAAGGTTCTCTCCCCAAATTCAGAACTACAGAGGCTAGAGCTTTTGAACGTACTGGCATTGATCACTGTGGTCCACTATACATAAGAGAAAAGGGCAAAGCGTGGATACTGTTATTTACGTGTGCGGTGACACGCGCTGTTCACCTCGAAGTTGTCAGCTCACTAAATGGAACCCACACCTCCCTCGCGATCCGCCGATTCATGGCTCTGCGTGGTCGAGTCTTCTCATTCTACAGTGACAACGGCACATCGTTCACTTGCTTGCGAACGCTACTCAAAGGTGAAGTCGAATGGTTTCTTATCCCAGTTTGTTCGCCTTGGTGGGGCGGGTTCTGGGAGAGGATGTTAGGAACAATGAAGAGAGCACTAATCGCTACACTCTCTCGTGCTTCTCTTTCCTTAATTGAACTACAGACAGTCGCAGCAGAATACGCAGAGCGAATTAATCGTCGCCCTCTGTGCATCATCAATGAAGATGAGGGTGACGAGTCCCTCACACCTGCACACTTCTTGTACGGCTGCCCGCCTCCGGCCCTAACAGACCGTTCGATCAGCGACAGCACCTCACTACCCCCTGAGAGCCTTGGTCATCGCTGGAGACATCGACTTCTAGTTGCTGAGTACCTGTGGAATCGCTGGCGCCGAGAATATCTTCCTGCTCTGAGAAATCGGCGGCGCACGCTAAGAGACTCGCAAATTCCGAAGACTGGAGACATCGTATTGGTGGACGGGAAGCCTCATCCGCGCTCTCGTTGGGTTGTGGGCAGAGTCGGTTCTGTCCACTATGGTCGCGACGGCCACGCACACGCGGCTGATGTGAGCTCCAAAGGGCGGACTAGCCGGCGTGCGATTCAGCACCTGTACCCTTTAGAAGTTGTCTGACATTATTCCGCTCTCCTGCGTTCGCAGCCCTGGGGAGCTCTGTGAACAATTACATGTGCTTGCTCGCTTGTCAGTGTAATCCTAGAGAAGATAAATAACTTTCTTTGCTGTTGACTCGTCCATTTCCTTGCCTCGTGACATGCGGAAATGACTTATGTCAAAGGTCAGACTGTCTCGTTCATCTCCAATGTTTATGTTTCTTTCACAACAAAGTTTGATCTGATATAGAGAGGTTGGTTTTCTCTCTCCTCTTAGAGTGGGCTAACTTTCCACGCGCAAGATTGTCAAAACAGTACACAAACCACTGTATTAGAGTTACCACAGTATCCAAACTTCACGACTCAGGTTTTAACTGTGCAGATATTACTGCAGTGACTGGGCACAAGTCTGAAGCAGGGGTCAAACGATACATCAGATACAAAGATGACAGAAGTCTGGCAAACTTTTCAAATGCTCTATCAACCATTCCGACAGGATCAAAAGAAATGAAAGCCAAAGAATTCGACATCACGGAAGAGCACAAACTAAAAATATCATACGAAAACATTTTGCAAGAGACGAAACAGAAAATGACCAAGAAAAGCAAACCAAGAAGGCACGGCTTCACACTTCGTGGGGACTATTAGAAATTGATCTGTGAATAATTACCATGTCACCTACAATGTTGGACCTACACATGTTGCGAGTATCAATACTATTCAGTGTATATTTCATGCATTATACGTCTATCGTGTGTTTTACATATGCTTAAAATGCTTTTTGCAAAAGCCGGCAGTAATGAAAATTAGGCGGCCAGTATAGACCGTTACTGCCGGCTAATTCAGATTCATGAATAGATACGAGGGGTGATTGATAAGTTCGCGGCCTGCCATAGAAAGCTTAAAGCCAGGCCATTATGCACATGTGGATTGATACAATGGAATGTGCTGACGGCGCGCATGACGAGTGATCAGTCGATCTGGTGAACTATTGGTAAACCACAGCTACTTAACTTCAGTTACTAACTTATCAGTCAGTTAGTCAGATAAGTGTTGCGTAAGATGGATCACGTTTCAAATCGAGCTGTCATTCGTTATCTCGGCTTGAAAGGACTCACACCAAAGGAGATTCATGATGATATGGTTGGAACACTTGGTGAGAAAGCTCCGTCCTACACCACAGTCAAGAAGTGGGCTTCAGAATTCAAGCAAGGAAGAGAGAGAGTTTTGAAGATGATCCCCGTTGTGGAAGACCAGTGACAGTGAGCACAGAAGATGTGATCGATCATGTTCAAAAGATTATTCTTGATAATCGCCGTACAACCGAGCGAAAGATTGCCTTCGAACTGAAGATTTCACAAGAGCGTGTCCATAACATCATCCATCATGAAACTTGGCATGAACAAAGTTTCCGCTCGATGGGTGCCACGACTGCTCACACCAGAGAACAAACGAGCCCGTTTTCTCATCTCAAGGGACAACCTGGCGCTGTTCGTAAGAGATCCTGAAAATTTCATGGACCGGTTCATTACGATGGATGAGACTTGGGTTCACCACTATCAGCCAGAGTCGAAAGAACAATCGAAACAATGGAAGCACACAGGATCACCAACTCCGCGGAAAGCCAAGGTCACCAGGTCCGCGGGAAAGGTTATGGCCTCCATTTTTTGGGATTCGAAGGGAGTTTTGTTGTTGGACTTCCTAGAGACTGGTCGGACAATACTACTACGGATGATACGAAAGGCGTGATCTTCCATCAGCTACCGCCATGTCTGCCATCCAAGATTGTGGGTTTGACATCATTTCCCATCCACCCTATTCTCCTGATCTGGCACCATCGGACTTTCATCTCTTCCCAAAAATGAAATTGGAGCTCAGTGCTCAGCACTTCGCATCCAACAGTGACGTCATGGAGGCCGTTGAGGAGTATCTGGACTCCAAAGACTAACACTTCTATGAGCAAGGGATCCGCGCAGTGCAGCATCGTTGGGCTAAGTGCGTTGATTGTAGGGGCGATTATGTCGAAAAATAAATATGTATCGTATGCGAAATATGCTTTTTTCTATATCGGGCCGCGAACTTTTCAATCACCCCTCGTATCTTGGCATAAAATCCTGAATAATAGATATTTAGCATCACCTTTTTGACATCACCTTCAACCAAATATCGCCGATAAGCAATACTTCTATGCCAAAGATATTCATTTCATGGAAATCTCCATACACCACACTTATCTATGGTATAACTACTATACAAGTATACGACCACAAATGTCCGCAGTAGAATCCCTCTCTACTAAAATGTTCACTTGGAGCAAATTCTATCAAGTGCAGAATGTTTTCTGAATATAATTCTATATAGTTATAGCTAGCTTTTGAGGTTTATACTGCTTCTTATTGACAAGCGATGGCGTGATATAAACCGAGCCGTAGGCGAGGTTTATATCTACGAAATTTAGTCAAGAAAAGCAGTATATACCTAGAAAGCTAGCTGTAACGATTTTATCAACCGACACCAGACAACTACGTAGCTTATACTGCATAATTTGATATCACTATCTGGATCAGCTGATATCAAGCAACATCAACCGTTTGAGCTAGTGATATCAATTTTGATAATCGACAGAAAGAGTCATCGAAATGGATAGATAGAAGCACCATGTTACAGTGAATGCCATAGTATTGAAGGTTATCTATGGATTCAATCAATATTATTTCATTAATTCCCGTGCTGATATTACAAATTGTCGGATTAGAGATCTACATAGAACACTTCTCCAGGAGGTTGATAATACGTAATGGATAGAGGATGGCTAGGTGATTCTCTGGGATATAGAGAGGGAAATTATTTGATGAATCCCGAGGATTTTAGCCTGAGGGATATATCGAATAATTTCACGAGCTATGCCCTAGAGAGTCGTATAGCTATCCCCTATCCGTAATAAAGTATACCAGTAAACTTTGATGTAGGACCACATATATCATGATCCGAATATACATCTATCAAATATACCATAAAATATAATCAAAGAACCATCCCGCTAATTGTAAAAATTCTACTAAGTCGTACATACAGTAAATGAAAATTTACAAAGTAACGAACAATTAAACATTTAGACAGAGAAGTCAGAAGAAGTGAAAGGAAATAATGTTCTTCTCTGCATTCACTTCCATCTTCAGTTGCTTCGAAGGTGGAGCAGTGACGTTGAGGTTCACTTAGTTGAAATTGACATTTTGTTCGTTAAAGTTGATGCTTCTCGACACTGTGCTTCTCGATACTGAGGAAGTTGCTGTTACTTCCGTCACAGGGGGGTTGGTTGCATCCGATGTTTGACCATACGGAGCGGCTGAAGTCAAAGCAAAATCATCGTCGTCAACCTGCTCGTAGACTGACTGTGAATGTGAACGATTTCCCGTATGAGATCGCTTTCGTGCTTCAGGCATAGTTTTCAAACATTGACCGGTTGTTTTCTTCAATGAATGATTGGTAAAGTTACCATTCAGATTGCCGAGGAAGGCAATGCTCTTCATCATGTTGTCTAAAGAATTGTGGCCGAGCACAAGGTCGTCATACCAAACATCATCACTGAAATTTTCTTTGCTCTGAGATAGAATGCTGTTGTCTTGCAATTTGATGGTCTTTTTGAAACATAGAGTTTATACAATCTCACGAAACATCTTTGTGGGTTTTCAGCGCATGAAAATATCTTCACCGATTTGGGTTTTAATGTGCTTTGCTTTAGTCCACCTGTAAAATTTTTTGAATAGCTGTTACTGTAGACTATGGCTTCTCCGCGTTCGGTCTGCGATAATGCAATATGTTTTCCAAGTTCTAATTCACGGTGTTCTCTTCCACCTCTCAAGCCGAAAAGTTTTCCACAGCAAAAGAGGATTGTTCTCAATAGAACTTTAGGGCTGGTATCACCCAAAACATTTGTGTTCCATAGATTTTCTTCTTGTTGCCTAGAAACCGCATTTGCTGGCCCATTGCCTTGGCTTTTGATACCCAATGAATTGGCCTCCTTCATCGCGGCGTCCAATGATGTTCTTGATTGATGGAATTCACTATCGTTGAAGATTCGCCATCCTCTTCCTAGGATGACCTTGTGATAGTATCCAATCCCGTGGAACATGTCACGCAAGGACGTAGCAGGGTAGCGACCGCCATTCTTCTTGCGTACCTCAAACGCAAAATATTGCAGTTGCGAATCTAACTCCGATTTCGTCATCTCTTCAAAATCCTTGAAAACATGTGGTCCTTTAATTATTCCGTTTAATTGTCTTCTTGATAGCCATTCCTTAAAAATCTTCACTGCCCATTGTACCTTTTTCTTTGAATTCTTAGATAAAGTGTTTTCAATTCTTCTTTCGAGTTCTTCTTTACTTAAGCTTGTTTCAAATCGTTCATCCACATTGTCATTCAGTAAAAATTGATCAAGGTCGTCAAAATCTAAATCGACCCAATCTTGATTGCTTTCTGTCATTGTAGCCGACTTCTCTTGTCCTCAGGTATTCATGCAATGACCTTGCCGTGATGCACTGCATGCATACATACGTGTATTATAACATTTCTATGAAAAAATAGCTTTCCCGTAGAACTTTCCCTGAGAACTTTCCTCGTAGAAATAGTCCAGATATCGGATCATGATATGTGATAGGTATACCATAACATTCTTCAAATTCCCGAATAGCAATCTGCCCGAGCGTAGCGAGCGAGATATCCGCGATACTATCCCTCTCTACCAAGATTTTCCCTGGAAATGAATTCTATCAAATATAGAAGGGATTCTGAATACAATTTTGCAATTACGCAATAATCTGGTATACTTTATAACTATGTAATAATCTGGTATACCGTATACAGATTTAGAGGATAATGCATTTATAACGGCAACAAGCTGAATTCAAATCATGGTCACCTGTGAATGTTGCAGTTATGGTGAAATTTTCAATGCTGTTTGTCGACTTATCAGAGGAACTAAACTTCAACGTTTTTATCACGGCCAATGCAATGAGACTTGATCCAATGCACATCAATGCGACCAATTAGCGACAATGTGATCATCTCTCATTGACTAAACATCATCACATTGATGGATTGTAACCGAACTGATGTCCCATAGTGTTTATGGAGAATTGATAATCGATATGATAAATGGAGATGCTACTGGAAAATGATAACGATAACGGCTAAAAAATGTTCGACAGAAAATTCATCAATATACATGTTTATTGTATAGTTATCAACAGTTTCCGATTGATTATGAAGACATACGATTATTCGGGCCATATTTTCACGTCATTAATAATGTTTTGGTATAAAAACAAGAATTGATCTTCTAAATAATCAATCACTTCAGTTACCGGGGTTGCGATGAACGCAACTCATTTCTTAAACCTAACAGTCAGTCTGCAAAATTTGAAACTCAAGTTTGATACTCATCAGATGGATTTAGGTAAATATATTTTAAATGATTACATGAAACGAGCATTGTTATGGTGTCCGAACTCATGTCTGAAAAATGTTCATTGCATCAAATACAAACTGTGAGAGGACTATAACATCAATAATAGATCCAGTGCGTAAAATCAACAACCCCGACCAAAACAAGAAAATCAAATGACCTACCTTTTAACTACCTGAAATATCAAGTTTCAGAAACATCAAGAGCAGATTGAGCCTCAAAACAAGCAATTTGAAAGAAAGGAGTATTCCTCAAACTTTAGTCCATCAGGATTTTCAAAATTACATTTTGAAGGTTTTATTAACTTTTTTAAAAACTTCTTTTTTTAAAGGTTGTACTTCAAAAATTGCTGTAAATTTGTACCTTTTAACATTTAGACGTGTCCATGTAGATATTACCAACACTTAGATCTCTGTGAGTGCTATAACGTTTGGTATGTATACCAGAAGGCATAATTACCGCGCTTTAATGTATTTTTCTTCATTATAGCAGGGATGTCTATGAAACATAGAAACTGTTAGGGATTTCCAACCCTCAATCCGTAGATTTAGCGTAGGCCGGTTTGAAATTACATGTACAGTAACCTATTGTCTACAAGGAGTTACACGGTGAGAACCTCCGAGTCGAAGGCGAGGAGATTTCTGTGTAACTCCGAGTAGACAGCTAGGTTACTGATATGTAACCCACGAGAAGACATGAAATATGCATAATGCCCAATATCAGATCCAATAACATAGATTTATGTTGCGGTCTATGGATCCATTTTTATAATAAACAGACATTTCAATGAAACAAAAACTTGACAATATCTTAAATATCACATTGATTTCAGCGGAGAAATACTTGAATTTGAACTCAGCGGAGAAATACAAATGGAAGTATGTGATCATGGAAATCTAAGAATTCCACAAGATAGGTCAAATATAGTCTATCCTTTTATGAAAGAGGAGAGGAAGAGCACGGCCAATCAACTATGCAGTAGTGGACTTTGATGTTTAGCTGTTTAACTTTGACATTGAGGAAAAGCAGTAGAAAAAGGTTAGGATCAAATAAGAAAGGAATTGAAAGAAGACTCAACAATGAGACGATAGAAAAGTCACGCTTTACTTCAACTGATTCAAGCGAAGGCATGAATAATGGAAAGTGGCTCGTCACTACCAGAGTAAGGTATCAAGAGAACTGAATAAGGATTACCTATCGAATGGTGGAGTTGAATTATCTGTTGGACTGCTTCTTCATAGAGCTCAAGAAACAATATGGCGATCTGTATCCACTTCCCACATGAAAAACTATCATGTCTTCTTTAACGATGTTATCTCAACTAAGCGAAGGGACGATGAGCGAAGGGTTCCACCTTGAATTGACGACCACCCCATCAGCGTAAGTTTTCATCATATTTATTCTTGCCATATAAATATCTAAATTCTAAACTACTAAATGCATTAAAATGACCATGAATTGTATTTGTATTAATTTGATTATCTGCTAATTTTAGAATGCACAGTTTTTTAACCTGTGAATAGTTCATTTATTGTGACATTTAGAAATTCATATCGAGGCCTGCATAACAAAACTCATGCAAAGTCGCATGATGGCTGAAGTGTAATTTATGATGGCTGACGAACAATAGTGCATAGTGTATGAGTATCAAATAACGA
Source organism: Prostheceraeus crozeri (assembly GCA_907163375.1). Classification (NCBI taxonomy): domain Eukaryota; kingdom Metazoa; phylum Platyhelminthes; order Polycladida; family Euryleptidae; genus Prostheceraeus; species Prostheceraeus crozeri. Next base: position 1,136,478 of record CAJQUW010012670.1, read on the forward strand.
AAATGAAATCAGTCATGTAAATATGCAAAATATGCATGTATATTTTGTATATGCTGCCCATGCAGAGAAATTTTCCCCTTTTGTATTTATGTTTCTATACTAGTCCATAAGTAATTTTGATTCAACACCAAAAGCTTGAGCTATTAAGTATATGGTGCAAATCATTTAAGTAACATAAACTGGTAACTGAGCGTATTCCATCTTTTATTTATCAGATGATAATAATTAATAGCTTACGTACATGAAAGCATGCTTATCATTTTATTCCAAAATACAAATTGTAGGACACTTAATTGCAGCAGAATATGATAGAAAATACAATAATAGATTTCTTGACTTTACTTCATTGACTACAAAATAACACAACTTTCTTAACAATTCTAATTGTTCTAATTCCAATAATTATGTTTTGATTCCAGCTCCCCTTCGAATGATGGATAAATTGTGGTTGCATCACACAGCTGCCATCAAATGCAAATTTTCAATGCCGTGGACATACTCCAACAAGCAACAATTTTTCTAAGCAATAAGATCCAAGAGACGTGATGCAGATGATATATGCCTTCTTTCCGATGTTATAAAACATTACTACTTTGACATATCTATTGTCTTTTGGCCGGAGAAATATACAGTGAGAATTTTAAGTAGATATCAGGGTAATTCATCGTCAGAGTGGGTTACATATTGCAGAATTTTCATCAAAGATGTTGAGAAAGAGCACTGTCGTAAATTGTAATTTCCAATCAGAAATGAAAAAACAGAGACAAGTGGATTAATGCCATTCCTAACATCATTGATTAAGAGAAAACAGCAAAAACTATGAGTATTTGTGCATGACACTGGTCTTGCAATACGCCAAAGAATTGAATAAGAATTAAACACTTTCTATGCTTCGTAAACATCCCTGATTATAGATAAAACATTTCTATGACAAGTAGATGAAAACTTGTTTAAAATGTATGCTAACTCATCCATAGAAATTGTCAATTCCGTATTGAAGCATTATTAATTTATCTTATTTGGTTTCATGCCGGACTATTCATGGAAGACATGGGACACGATTACAGTCAGCAATTCATCTTCCATTCACATTCATTGAAGAATAACATTTAATTATTCTCACTATTTATAGTGGCTTGCGTGACGTTTTGTCTACGGCGTCAATACCATTGTGAACAGATCGACATCACTACTACCTTGCGAATTTTACAGTCCTATCACCCGAGTGCGTGATCGCGAGCAGATCCGTGTAGACATTAGGGAGAAGTCACTAGATAACCCAGCCGATTTCCTCTTTCTCTCTCGTCCATTGCAGATTGTCGGCAGTTTCTGCTTCTCCCTAGAACAAGTTCAAACTTTCCCATCGTCGTCATAAGAATCATTGCAGAATGTCGCATTCGTTTACCACTTGACTTTCTGTCTTGTAATTGTTTTGAGCAACCTCTAATGGCGATTAAACTAATATCACTCTCTCAATCAACACACTAATCTACACTTGTGCTGGTCAGAAGTTAATAGTTCATCTTTTGCAATTCATCAATTTCGATTCTGTGGAATACAATGAGTAGTGTTCAATTCAAAATAATTCATTTCAATGACGTGTATAATGTTGAGCCTCAGAAAACAGAGCCCATTGGAGGGGCGGCTCGATTTGCGACAAGCATATTGAAAATACAAGAAGACAATCCGAATATTCTGACTCTGTTCTCCGGAGATGTATTTAGTCCATCAATGATTAGTACTGTGACCGAAGGTCAACACCTCCCAGAAATCCTCAACTTTATGAATATTGATTGTGCTGTGTATGGTAATCATGATTTTGATTTTGGTTTGGATAGTCTTATTCGCGCTGCGTCAGATACGACTTTTCCATGGCTCATGAGTAATTGTACAGATTTGGAAACAAAGCGGCCACTTGGTGATGGGCGAATTTGGGAAATAAAATACATGTGCAATCAACGCTTGAAAATTGGAATTATAGGATTAATCGAAAGTGAATGGATTGATACTTTATCGACAATTGAGCCATCTGCAGTTGATGTCGAAGATTTCTGCATTGCTGGCGAAAATCTGGCCAAAGAGTTAAAGGATAAAAACGGTTGCCATATGGTCATCGCATTAACTCACATGCGATGGCCAAATGATATGAAGCTAGCAGAAAATGCATCCAATATTGATTTAATTCTTGGTGGACATGATCACAATTATGATGTTGTCAAATGCAATGATAAAATAGTAATGAAGAGTGGAACAGATTTTCGTGAGTTCAGCGTTGTTACTGTCAACGGCACGTTAAATGGAGACGGAAACCATTTTGAATATGACGTTGTAAGACATGAAGTGAGATCAGAAGTCGCAGAGCATGAAGAAATAAGAGCCTTGGTGAACGATTGTCTAGTAGAACTTGAGGCGAAAATGGAATCGGTCATTGGATACATCTCAACTCCGTTGGAGGGAAGATTTACACACGTAAGGACGCAAGAAACAAACCTTGGCAATCTAATCACAGATATAATGTTGGCAGCTACAGAGGCCGACCTAGCTTTGCTTAACTCAGGAACACTGCGTGCTGATCGTGTTATACCAATTGGACCATTTCGGAATCGGGATCTCAACAATATTCTGCCACAACTTGATCCTCTTCTATTGATCGAAGTAACAGAGGATGTGATACTAGATGCTTTAGAAAATGCTGTTTCCCAATATCCTAAACTTGAGGGCAGATTTCCACAGGTATGTTTCATTAAATGTTTCTAACGTTTTCGGTAAATGAATAGCAGCATCATACTTCTTGCGAATTTCTCTTAGTTCATTTTATCCCACTTCAGGAATGATATAAGAAAGTGCTTTTTATTTTCATAGTAAAAGCTTTAGTGATCGAAAGATTTGTGAGTATTGCATGTACATTACAGTTCCAAGTTTTATCGTTCATTCTCTGCATAGGTAGGCATACGGCCTGTGGTGTAGTCGTGATCTTACAATGGGGTGGCGAGAGACCGTTGAAAGCATGAAGTCTCTTGAGAGTGTCATTAAACTCATAATACTATTATTTAGTGCATAAGTCAATTCTCTTTCGTAATATCATGCCAAATCATGTAATAGATGAAACTTAGTATTCTTTTATATTATATGTGACTGAAACCGGAAGATGACTATCGCAGAAAGTAAGTAAATGTAACATAAAACCAGATGAAAATCAAAGTCGAACAACTCATAGATTACAAAAAATCATGAAGTTCTAGGCATGCACCAACGCAGACTTACATGATTCTATGTGGAATATATTCATCTTTCAAACGCATTTCTATTTGTGCAGTCATACATTTCAGATGTCCTGTCACTTTCACGTCTATTAATTTAAGTTGGCTTCCATCATTTTAATGTGGTTGCATTTGCGCTCGCTATCCCGCGTATTTCGCCAAAAAGAGGCATATAGATGTCGGGCCTTCAAAACGAAAGCCTCCTCCTAAATGAATGCAACAAATAAAAATTGGATCTCTTCGGCTAATTCAATCCCAGTGAGCTCCTTCTCTCACGCGATTCAGAGCTTGGTTTCCCAATATGTCGGTGACCAGAGAAAAGTCAGAGTTGTCATAGATACCAAAAACATATCATACTTCTTCAGATATCAGCTTAAAATACTGTTGAATGCATACTAAACTCAACTCATGTGTTAAGTCAAGCAACATTGACAGCATGATTATTAATTAGGGGTCAAAATGCACTGATGTCATGTGAAATGACTTCAAAAGGATTCAGATTTTAGCATTACTCGTCCACACCTGCTTTTCAAGTTTCGTGTGTCCACGATCATGGAATACTAACTAGTATTCCATGGCACGATAGGAGTGTAAATATCAAAGTTGGTCAAGATTTCTGTTATTTGAAATTTTATTTCACTGCATCGAATAAGATATCTATGATTTCGGTTTATGATCCAAGGACCTCTTATGTCGCATGAATGTGACATGTCAAGCTGAAGCAAAAGAAAGAATCTGTTTTGTCATGAGAGTATTGGAGTGAATTGACAGAAAGACCCTAAGCGTTAGATCAAATTGCCATGAAGATGTGCACATCTGGTGGAACTTGAATCCCTGACCACCCAGATTATTCAGACCTGCTGTTATGCCAGCTGAGCTATTTGTGCATGTACGTATATTATAATTGGCCGGAATAATCCTTCATCAGTTCACATCAGTTATCATAGCAATTGTATCCAATAAAAAGACATTTTGTCACAATGCTGCAGCCGGCATTATTGGTCGGTTGCGGGAAATAAAACCCATCAAGAATCTGAAACCATGTCGTAAAATCAGTGTTGTCACAAAATAAATAAATGAATGAAATTCTGCTCAAATATTAAAAACATGAGAAAGTGATTGCTTATTATTGACATCGATGCATGATTAAATTAAATCTCGGCACAAAAAATTCGAAGAATCCAGAAAGTGGAAGAAAACTAACTTAAACTTTATACAGATTGTTTCATAAAAAATGGATCACCCTTAAACATCGCCTTAACTTCAATTTTGTCTAACTCCGCCAAACTTGAACGAATTTCTCTGAAATTTGGAAGATATGTCAGTTGTGCCTACTAATATCATTGTTGGAAATTTCAAGCATGAATATTGAGTTGTTTTCCTGTTATAGATAAAAAAGTAGTAGATAATTTGATCTTCATTTAGCAATGTTACACAAAATCATACCTCACTCTTATAAAATTACATTTGTTTCCTTTGTTATGTAATATGTTGTTCTACAAGCCAAAAACTATCAAGCAAAACAAAAATAAAGAAAATCGGTCAATCAGAGCCAGTATAGCACCATTATTCATCAACAATAATGTAACTGCTACATGTGATTAACTGGACTTCATGTTCCATAGCTTCCTGACTTCGTTGCGGTGGTGTTGGCAGCACTCCTGATTGCTTTCAGCTAGAAATCTATCTCTTACCGGTTGAAAACAATACAAAGCACAAATGAACAATAACGAGATCGCATTCACAAAAGGCAAAGTGTCAGCCTTGCTAGAACTAGGGTTTTCTTTGCGAGCTACAAGCAAGCGACTAAATGTCCCTTACACAAATGTGCATCGATGGCACAATGATGATTTTCGACTCTGTCGTAAAAAGGGCTCCGGCCGTCCACGCAAAACATCCAAACGTAGAGACCGCCTAATTTCGAGATTTGTTAAAGTTGATCCAAGTCTCTCGTTAACTGAGATGGCTGCACTAGTCTCGTCTATTTCTAAGTCCACTATTCGTAGAAGACTTATTGAGTTGAATTTCAAGAGCTGTAAGAGGCCCTCTCAGATCGAATTATCAGATCAGCATACAAAAAGACGTCTCAGATGGGCAATGAGTCATTGTCACTGGCGAAATCAATGGCATCGGGTTGTCTGGTCTGATGAGGGTCCGTCTGAAGGATAGTGATGGTCGATTGAGATTATGGATAAAATCTGATCATGAAATTCCAAGACATTTACATCGTCCCCGGGTACAAGGTGGTGCGACTCTACTGATTTGGGTTGGCATTTGGACCAATGGCCGCTCTGAACTTCACATACAGTAAGGAACCATGAATTCTGAACGCTATGTGAATGTTTTACGAATGAACATTGGCCAAATGACAGATCAACTTGATTATTTATGGATGATAATGCTACGTGTCACAGGAGTAGTAGAGTCAACTTATGCAAGTCTCAATTAGGTCTTAGGACATTATCTTGGCCAGCTCGTTCTCCTGATCTGAATCCCATAGAAAATGTATGGAGTATTCTAAAACGTAACGTTCGTCGTTCACTGCTACCTACAGATGGCGTATCACAACTTACGTCACTGTTAAAAAGAGAGTGGAGAAAGTTAGATCAGTCAAAATCAACGATATCATCGGATCAATGATCAAGTCAATGATCTCAAAATCCTTGGTGTCATTTTTAGCCATGATCTGTCCTGGAACTCTCAGTGCAAATATTTGTTAGGTAAATGTTGTCGGTCGTTATCTTTTGTTAAACGTTTAAAGTACAATGGAAATGCTTCTTCGGTACTATGGCGTGCATACACTGGCCTGGTTCTTTCCCAATTGTGCTATTCGTGGCCTGTTATTTGTGATTTAAAAGTGTGTCAACTGAAAAAGTTCGAGCACCTACATAAAGTGGCTAAACGTTGGTGCAATACTCCCTCGAAACCGTCCCTCCATCATTCGCTGCAAAAGACTTGTACACGTCTAATAACAAAAATTGCTGACAATCCTGAAACGCATCCTATTGCCGAATATTTCGTCGTGAGGGATTCGAACTGCGGTCGAGTACGACACAAACGCAGATTATTCCCATTGAAGCGCAAGCAAGCGTACTATAACAAATCATTTGTAAAATTTTCTACACTGTCATAATTTTCCTTTTCTTGTCAAGCACGGTGTATTCATGAAATCATGTACCGCTCGTTGTACTGAAATAAAGTGATATTATTATTATTATTATTATCAATGCCTAGACGAATTAGTAATGTCATTGACAATAAGGGTAGGGCCACAAAATATTAGCTTCTTAAGAAACGTTGCTGTATCATAGCTTATCAGATTATATAAGAACATTGAAATATATTAGGGACATAAAATAGCATGAAAAATGCTTTCTGTATCATACTTATGTTTTATTTAGTCAAATTTTAGGATGATCCACTTTTTATGAAACGGACTGTAGTAGACCTCCATAATGCAAAGACCATTACCTTGGATCTTGATATTAACGTCCAAATAATCCACGCATTTGTCATTGTTGCACCATTTATAAGCCAAGAGGTCTGTTGGATAGATTTTAGGAATAATTTTAGGAAGCGCTTGTAATCAAAGATACAAATGTCGTTGACATAGGTGCTTGAGAGAAGTATTGTCCAAGCCAAATAACTTGATAGTAAGAATACCCGTCAGGTATCTGAACTGCCTATACGCCAGGAAACGATCAGCCAAGAGTGAACTGGAATTCCCAACCATAGGAATGCCCAAAATTTGCTTAGAGACAAGCTTTCCGAAGGCAACAAAATTGCAATTCGGGATTAAATCAATATAGGAGAGGGAGATGGTGCTGAAACATTCTATGAGATGTTTAATGAATTATGGTGCTTGCTTCTCATCGCATTCCAAACAGTGAATGAATTAATCTGACATGTAGAATAGTTACAAGTATTAAACTCACATTATTTTATGTTCATGGATCGCATTCTGGCAGACAGTGTTTTCTCATAGAAAACTTTGTGGTGAGTACTTCGACCGGATATCACATTAGGAAAACTTGGGGAATTTGAAGTGCTTCCCGTGAAAGTCATTGTTCCTCAACCTTTTTTCTAATTGTGGCACCCTAAATAATGGTCTTTTTCGGTGTCGCCATTTCAAAAATCATCGAAATCTTTATTTGCATGTTTCCATTTGTACATGTTCGCATCTTAATGCGTTCACCAATGTGGCAAACTAGCAATCCAGACATAGATGCACCTAGAGTGAGTTGTCTCCTTAAACAGAGTGAGTTGAAAAAATGTAGTTTCCGGGATTATGTGTGATGAAACGATATACCGTATGCGTTCATTACTTCTGTATGCAAGAAATTGATGTAACGCTATTTATGATATTTAGGGCTACTTCCACAAACTGTCAGAGGCTATTGATTTTCCGGCTAAAACATAAACAGGAATGCAAGTTTCAGATGTTTCTCTTGTTCAAATTCTGTTTTAAGGTTTTTCCTAGAACGGTTTTATCAAAAACGAGTTCTAGGACGATTTTGTAAAAAGACCAATCTGACTGGGAACCAAGAAATTTCACTCACTATGTTAATTGCAAATCTCAATTTTCTGGGCATTGCTGCAAGTTTAAACACAATAATGACATGTCGCATAATTAGCGCATTATTAATAATCAGGGACATCTATGATTAATATAGAATATCTATAGGACGCTCAACTCCTATAGCATGTACTGAACTGGAGGCCGGTGACTTTGGTGGGCCTGATGAATGACGATTGTGTGTGTCTGGATAAAACAATGGAACAAGTTGTAAACAATTCACTTCATTATTGTAAAATACATCAGAATCCGGCTGAATTGATTGCTGTACATCCCCATTATTACTCCCGGTCCAGTCTTGCTGGAAAATTGTAGGAAGAATCAGTGTGGTGTACACCTACAAGCATACGATCGATGTTTAATTTCAAATAAATTGTGACTTTCTACATTCATTGATAAAAAAGATTCATTCGAATGATATTTTATTTACGTGAAGGACGGGTCGGGTCACCCAGCTGTTCACTTGTGCATTCGAGAAGCTGTCCGGTGGCTGTTGTGGGTCAAATCCCGGATCCAACATGAGACGTCTCCCATCTGCATACAAAAGCAGTCCTCTGTTGTTGCGTTAATCGAATTAAGACACGACACGGTCAAAACGGAAGATACCAAAGTTAAACAACTACCCTAGTGGAGAATCCTGTAAATAATTAGGTAATTAAAAGTCATGAACGAATATATATATATATATATATATATATATATATATATATATATATATATATATATATATATATATATATAGCGAGACTAAAAATACAATAAGGTGCAGAACAAGAATTCACAAACAACAGATTAACAACCCTAATTATAGACAGATAAGTTTAAGTGAACATTTAGATGTATGTGGACGAAAAGCTTTTTCTATTTTCCCTTTTTATAAGATGTTTTCTGATTGTGATGTAGAGAGAAAAAACAAAGAAAGATATTGCATAGAATCCTTTGATCCATCACTCAATTCGACCTAATTATCTTACCCTCAACAGAAATCTATGGTGTACCACGGTGGGGTTGAAATATGTTTTAGTCGAAAGTCGTCTACCACCTACAATTTTTTCATAGAATGATTCCTTAGAGCCATACTACTAATTTAGAACCAATTTTAAAAAAATCGTGGGGCCCCTTCTGAGAAAATTCAAAAATTCAAAATGGCGCCCTTATGATAGCGTGATTTCAGGTAATAGTCTAGACGCCCTATGGGGATGAACCTTCCTTTGAAAATTTACGCTTTTCTGTCTGTAGACTATTATTGGTATTGGTCTGTGTGATAAAACCTTGGTAGATGCGGAGCTCTAAACTTCGAACACCTTGCTATAGGGGGCAAAATCCAAAATGGCCGCCTCAGACTTTGTCTAGATATGTTATTAACCATATCTTTCCATACAGGAATGATTTAGTGCTGCTTTTTGGGTCCCTACCTATGTTTTTGAGGTCGGGGAATTTATTAGAACGGTTCTTGATAACATTGGTTCGCTAGATGTGGCCAAATCCATGATGGCCAGCTGTGAGATGGCCGCCAAAGTGGCGGCAGAAATTCGAAAGTACTATCTTACTTAAGTTGTGTTTTTCATACCAAAGAATTCACTAATCATATTGTTTTAGCACCTATACCTGTTATTATAAACCCCAAAAAGCTAAAATGGTCCGAAAGATAGCGTGTCTTCGACACGTGTCTAGGAAGATTGAAACCAAATTACAAGTAGGCTAAACTATTCCATTCTAGAATCAGTTGAGAAGAAAACTAAAAGTTAACTAAACAGAGATGTTGTAATTCATTTTACAAATGCTTGCAGTTGTAATCCAAAACACTGCGAAGTAAGCGTTGACAGTAATTTGGATGTTTCAGATGTACTTTGTAGTTGTTCCACGTTTCCTTGAAATCTGCATGCACGGACTCCACAGCTTGCTCGCTGAACCTTCCAAGTCCAGTCCTCTTCTTTGGCAAAATTCAGGAACATGGAACATGATCGTGTGAACCTTGGGAGTAACGCGAATATTCAAGTCAAGATAGTGTCTTTTGAAACTTTCGATGCTTTTCAAGTACTCTGGATGTGACTGGCTGCCAAAACACAAATGCACGACATCTCGTAAATCTTGAAGAACTTGAACGAATGGAAGGCACTCAAGCGGAGACATCGATCGCAGCAGATATAAGTTATTCAATAGAAGTTTGCACGAATTTCCACTGAAGTTTCCTCCATGATAGCCATCCTCATCGACATGGCAAGCATGAGACCATTTGAATGCATCCGGCCAAACGTTTTTCAGTTCTGTATAAATCGTGTTAAACGGCCCCATCATAAGATGGAGCTCTGGTGGAGGTAGCATATCGAGCACCTCAGAATCCATATCACCCTTCAAAATAGGAGCATGCACAACATTTCCGTGGTTTTTTGCTATCTTCTTTCTTGCTCCAGAGTCAAACCAGTTCCAGAAATTCTCAGTCAGATTTTCTAAGGTCCTTGGGCTTCCCTGAACTTGAAGGTTTGGCTGTTTGGCATCACACCAGCTACATGGTTGTGTCGACCCATGAGCCATCATGCCCAGCAAAATATTGGCTAACTTGAGGTCACACGCAATGAACTTGTGAGGAAGACTTGTAGTGAGCCTCAGCAACGTCCCCAACTGCAGGATGTTGTTGTAGTTTTCTTGTATTGCTGGTACCATTGCAAGAATGATCAGTTTTTTCACTCCAGTATCCTTCAAAGTACGCGAGGCAATACCATCCTGGTACCTGGATCTCACAGGAGTCATGGATGAATCAGACGAAAGAATGCTCATGCATATTTTTAGGAATCCGCCGCCACCATCCAAGGAAATCTTTGTATCAGCATCATCGAAATCCACATGACGTTCACAAATGAGGAAATTCAACAATCCATCGATGTCGTTGCAGTATACAACCGGTCTCGAAGATTTCTTTGACTTGTCTCCCTGAATAATGTAAATGTCACAATGAGTACTCAAAAATAAGTCATCCAGAAAATGATTTCGATCACGTAAAGTTTGTCTTAGATTTGATTCGATCACCTTTCTATTCATGGCTCCAGTTCGTATGTGTGAAGCAAGTCTCAGCGTCTGATTACAAGTGAGATTCATGTCAGTCTGGATCTTGGAGATATCATCGTGCGAAAACAAGGGCGGATTGATGAGCTCAGCAGACCGTGATGATGTAGGAGGTGACACAAGGATATGAAGGGGCTTCCCATCGATGGTTGACAGCTCTGCAACCCCACTTGAATTACACCGGTTATCAGAGTTCTGGGGTTTCAAAGATGAATTCAGCAAAAAAGAGGCCACTTTCTGTGCCGATTTCGGTGATCCGGTGGAGACTAGCTCCGTGATGTTGTCAAACCTGGTCGATTTGGAACAATTGTGCTCCTTTCCTCGCCAAAGAGCAGTCAAACAATAACTGCAAATCTTCAAAGGTATCGGCTTCTTTCGCTGTGATGGCGGAACATCCAAGTACACAACGTGACCAGTCGCAGACACATGCGGGGAGGACGAAGAGGCCGACGACGTTGAAGCAGTCTTGTTCAGAGAATTCGCCCTGGCAGATAAGCAGATTGGACAGTTGCAAACAGTTGATCTGGTAATCAAGTTACACCTCCCAAGATTCGAATAGTCGTAAAGTTCAATGGATTATTCGAAGTTGCCCTTTTCATATTGATCAATAATGAGTCTGCATTTGCAACACAAAGAAAGTGGAAGGCGTTCATCTTCAGGGTCGTAGCCATTGAAAAAATATGTTTCGATGACCTCTCGATGTTTTTGGTTTATTCTCCTCATATTTTTAGATTTCGTCATACACAGTAGGCATACAATCAGTCTGTTGTCATCGCGTGTCCTTGCATTGCAAGGCATGGCTTTCAACTGAACATTTACGCTCAATGTAATGTTATAAGCTTAATAGAGTTTAAAAATTCAAATAGTAGATCAATGAGGTCTCTAGATTGCATGCCAATAATGGAAATAGAGATATCTGTGAACATCATCGCAGATAACCAACTCGCTTAATTATGATGTCTAGGCATTTCAAAAATTCAAGTAAACCTGCATAAATGAGCCGCATTATGGCACCTACCTGAATTTTCCGTATTTGGATGTAAAACTATCCTCATTTTGCAGTCACATTTGCGTCTATTTTAGTTTTTTGAGTACATAATAATAGGTATAGGTGCTAAAACAATATGATTAGTGAATTCTTTGGTATGAAAAACACAACTTAAGTAAGATAGTACTTTCGAATTTCTGCCGCCATTTTGGCGGCCATCTCACAGCTGGCCATCTTGGATTTGGCCACATCTAGCGAACCAATGTTATCAAGAACCGTTCTAATAAATTCCCCGACCTCAAAAACATAGGTAGGGACCCAAAAAGCAGCACTAAATCATTCCTGTATGGAAAGATATGGTTAATAACATATCTAGACAAAGTCTGAGGCGGCCATTTTGGATTTTGCCCCCTATAGCAAGGTGTTCGAAGTTTAGAGCTCCGCATCTACCAAGGTTTTATCACACAGACCAATACCAATAATAGTCTACAGACAGAAAAGCTTAAATTTTCAAAGGAAGGTTCATCCCCATAGGGCGTCTAGACTATTACCTGAAATCACGCTATCATAAGGGCGCCATTTTGAATTTTTGAATTTTCTCAGAAGGGGCCCCACGATTTTTTTAAAATTGGTTCTAAATTAGTAGTATGGCTCTAAGGAATCATTCTATGAAAAAATTGTAGGTGGTAGACGACTTTCGACTAAAACATATTTCAACCCCACCGTGGTACATAATCCTATGACTTTGAAGATATGTTCCAAATTTCCATGTTATTTCTAATGACTAACTTTGTAAATAGCATGTTATCTAAATCTCATTACTTATAAAGCATCTGAAGAAAAGAAAGCGCTTATGCTTATAAGTAAAAGTCGTGTTTTCAATTTTAATTTCATTATATATTTATATATATATTCGTATGCATGACAAGACAACTCAGGACAGATGTGATTAGGTAAAAAAGACACATAAATATAAAAGTAAAAGTCATGCTCAGACTTAAAAGGAAGTTTGATTAAAAACGGACACCAGCCAGCCAAGTACTGGCCACTTCAGAGGCAGAGTGAAGTTCAGCGTGGCCGCCGATGCCGTCACGAAGAGCTGTGACAGGGCAGTCCTTCACGATATGTGCCATAGTCTGAGTCTGACCACAGTCGCACAGCGGGGATTGACGAGCACCCCTGCGGTGCAGGGAGCTGCGACATGGCCCGGCGTTCGTCCTCAGCCGGTTGAGGAGGTCCACTTGGCCCGGGAGAGGTCAAAGCCCGGGACTTTAGTTGTTGGATCGTCAATCAGCGATTTGTTGTGGACCTCGCACTTCTGCCACCCTCACGCCAGGCTTGAGCGGGATCGTAGGTTGCTGGCGGTCTGTTGCGCCATACCGGGTGGCGTGACCGCAGGCGCAGGCGCGGCGGATTGTTGAGGTCATCGTTCAGCGGCAAGGTCGGGATCGCCTGGACTTTCTGCAACAGGTGCGCCGTCGCTGTCATACGGCGGATAGCTGGTGGAGGAATGTTGCAGAGAACTGGGAGCCACTCAGTTTGAGTACTCCTGATCGCTCCAGTTCTCATGGATTGGTTCAGTTGCGTGTCGATGGAAGCACAGTGACGAGAGTCTTTCCACACCGGCGAACAGTATGCCGTGGAATAGCAGAGAGCAAGGGCTGAAGTACGGAGTGTGTTGGCACTTGCTCCCCAGGTGGTACCAGCAAGCATACTCAGCAGGTTGTTACGTGTTCTGAGCTTTGCTGATGTCTTCTGTAGGTGGACTTTGTAGGTCAGTGCTCTGTCGAGTGTGACACCAAGGTAGACTGGGTTGGGATCGTGCTTTAGGCGTCTGCTGTTGAGAAAGATGTCCAGCTCCTTATTCTTTCTGGCGTTGTGTAGGTGGAAGACGCTCGAAACTGTCTTAGAGAGAGACGGCTGAAGTCGCCATAGGCTGCAGAATTTGGCTATTCGCTCTACGTCCGCGTTCATAACTTCGTTCAGGCGGTCAAAATCTTTGGCTTGGTAGGTAATGCAAATATCGTCTGCATTAATGAACGTCCTACTTTTGGTGGTCGGCAGGTCGTTTATGTAAAGGTTGAATAGAGTGGGAGCCAGTATTGAGCCTTGTGGCAGGCCATTAACTAGCTTTTTCCAGGTGCTGCACTGGTTTCCTATATGAACACGGAACGTCCTGTTCTGCAGAAACGTTGCCACAATCATTACAAAAAGTCAATACAAAGGAATACTAACTACATAGAGTAACCTACTCCGGTACAGAGTAGGGACTGAAATGCGTATAAAGGCTAGTCGACTCAGCTTAAGACGGGAAGGGAAATAAATTAATACTTATAAACAATTTTATTTTACCATTTAAGAACTAAAATAAGAGTTCGTCATGGACCTGACGAGAAGCTAACTTAAAAATAACGAATGGTGAAAATAAGAAACCTGTTGCGTTAAGTTATTGTCTTGGTTATAGAGATGATGCTACTGTGTAGACATGGGAGTGTACATGCATATTGAGAATAGCTGCGGCACTAATGACGTCAATGTCGGCTGTCTGGAAGCTGCAGCTTGCGATTGGGCATTTGAGGATCGTCATGTTGCTATGCACTGATTTCTGTCATAGAAAAAGATTCATTCGAATCATATTTTATTTGTTCGAATGACGGTAATCTGAAACAACAGAAACCGTTGTTACATGCATGTAGCCAGCAATTAGATACATATAATCAAATACATGCAATCAAAAATATACTATAGAAATGCATGTATGAAAGAGAAGTCAAACGATTAGTTAGCAAAAGCATACAATTCTCCAATCGATTTTCCAATTATCTCATCTAAAGTCATTTGGACCTAATGGACTTCATTAAGAATTCAAGAGCACTGAAGCGATATAACATGAATAATTTATTTCAGTCTTTGAATTATTCAGCTTTCATTGAACGAAAATTGATGGATATTTTTATGACAGTGATATGCGAATTTTTTCATATTCACCGAAGAAATTTATACGGACTTTGTGATCAACTCGAATATTTATCGTTGCTGTTGATGAATTCATGTCCGGTGTAAGTGTGAGTGTTAGTGTTTACTCCGTTTACCCGAACTCAGAATTTACTCCGGAGTGAACTCCGGAAAACTCTCTGTGGTTAAGCTAACCCCAGCGTCGGTGTAAACTCAGCGGTTAAACCGGTAATGTTTTAACGAACGACCGCGTTTTCATAACATCGAAATGTCACATGCATACTGATCGAATGAAAAATTTATCATTTTTTATTGAAATTACCCGAAAGTAGACTGAAATCAAACAAATTTCATCTGACAACAAAAGATAAACAATTTGGATGCATTTTTATCATTCTCATTACGATTCCGGAGCAAGCTGAACAAATGAAGGATGTCATAAGCAAGATAGTCGTTCCTATATACAGTTCAATAAAGGAAAGATTGGTAATTTCTCAGACGGACGAGCTACTGAAACGCTGTGAATTTTCTGTTTTTTCTGTCAAATTGTTAAAGTTCCCCGACTCCTTCCTTGCATGCCAATACTGAGATGCCATTTCGAAGAAGGCATCTTGTGGGACATCATGTGAAGCGATATACAGTGTCGGTCAGTTATGTCAACGATTGTGCAATTGATCCCCGAGTTGTCGATGAATAGGCTCAAAGAAGAGGAGATGTATTGAATCGGTGATTACAATTTGTGCACTGTCCTTCGAGAACACTGGAGCCATGACGGAGCCAGACAAAGGCAACGGACGAAAGTCGCTATTGTGGCTCTTTCTGAGACCGCGTTGCCATCGTCCACATGAGTGTCACCGCCTTCATGGGAGCCGTTTCTTGGTGATTCTTATGTGATCAATAATTGCCTTCAGATTTCACTGTATTTTGATTCGTATATTTGTATCGAACGATACTTGTTCGCAATGAATACAACTGACTGAAACGCTATTTATGAATCTTTTCGCTATCTGTTATAAAATGCCCAGGTATCAAAGGAAAATTCTGCAGAAGTTCAGAATGTGCATTGATTCATGTGGAATTATACCGCTGCGGAAGTGCAGGACTACATTAAAGCTTATAAGCACTACAGGTATCCGATAATACCATGTGATCATGATGAGCAACCAAGTTGCTGTTGACGGTGCTATGATAACGCACGTCATAGTTAAGGTTGTAATTTACCATCTCCATGCGAGCATATGGCAGTCAATTTCCAATCTGTAGCTTTAGGATGATTCGGGCCACACGGATGCATTTGAAACGACTGTACACTGCCTCTGTATCCCTTGCGCGGTTTATGCACTTCTAGAAGACTTAATTTGGCCTTGTAGTAATCGTTGTCGCATAACTTAACTCACTGTTTTGTTTAATTTTTGGCTAAATAAAGACAAATATACCATAGCTTTGTTTGAATTCGCTTAAAAATTTCGCATGCAGCTGATAGAGCAACCGGCTAAAGGGGCACGATCGAGTAGGCCGACACTAAATTCACTTTCCAGTTCAGGGTGGGGTGCGGGAAGATATGTAAATGCAGATAGCATTATGCAGGCCTACCGGTGGGAGAACCTACAAAGTATTTCTGAATTTTTGAAAGTCGAGCTCCTTGACTGCCTGCAGTGTTTCTCATAGAATCAAGACTTAACCCATTTTTGCCCGGTATATGAAATAAAGCATGCCTGCCTCCTAAATTCATATCATGACTTCTCGAAGGGTCCAATAATAAGAAAAGTGTTTCATATTGAATTTTCAACCAGTATATTAGAAAATATACAATGTTCCCACAGTGGGAACAGTGGGCACGAAGGGGACTATGTGGTTTACTGACAACGCATTATAAAATGTTGGTTACAGGAATTCACAAAGAGTTACAGAATGCCGTGGAAGTCTTTCCAGCATGCATTATGCAGATTCACGTCACATTTGGCGCACTTGCTCCTCGAGTTTCGCTTGTATACAGCACAGAGAGTTATGTGGTGATTCCTGTTATCACAGCGAATTGTCTCAGGAACACGACTGGCGATCTTCTTCGGATTTCTTCACGTTTTGTATTGTTGTCTGGTTTTCGCTGCCAAAAGATATGCTTGCACTATATTTCGTCTGAAGCCCAGACCATCCTGTTTATTTCCTGGCTCTTTTCTGTAGAGCTGCCATGAGTTTTGAACTGCAGCATCAATGCCGAAGGCAATCAACTGAAAGTACTACTTTTTTGATCTAATTCCAACCCGATAATATGACACGTTTTGATCGAGCCGGTCAACTCCACCCATATTCTCGTTGTATTTCTTGATCAGTGACGGCTGAGGAACACTGATTTTCTTCTTAGCCGAGTTGTCCCATCGTGTAACATTTGTTATGGGTTCTATCCCGTCAACAGTGCTAACCATTGTAACTGTGGTGTTATCTTACCACTCTGCACAAAGTACGTTGGTGTTTCGGGCCCTCCTGTAATCAATGGAGCCACGTGGTTCCTTTTTCATAGATTTCAATGGACATTTCTCAATTCTATTTGCCATTATTGTGCCGGTGTATCCAACGCCTTTCTCCAGAAAAATTTCGGCAAGTTGCAGGCCACTGAAGTATCGATCTGCGTAGATCTTGTAGGGGAGCGGCGGAAGCTCTGACAGCAGATCAATCACAATACTTGCACCAATTGGTAATCCATTCAATGGATGCCGCCTCGGGTGATATGGCTCAAACTGTATGAGATATCCCAGGGAAGTGCAGAGACACCATATCTTATAGCAGAACTTCACCGGCTTCCCCTTAATATACTGCTTACATCCAATATCCTTATACTCTGATATTCTGATATTCTGATATTCCGTGTTTTCCGAAGTATGGCACCATACTTTCATCCACAGACAAACTTTCTTGAAGCAAAATCTTGCTATAAGTCAGGAAGCGCTCATTCTGCGTTGCGAAGTATGGTCTAAGCTTAGCATATTTTTCATCCTGATCCAAGCATGCATTGTCACAGCAATGAAAATACTTCTTTATGGTTTCGAAGGTATTTCTTGACATAGCTTCAGCAACAAATGCATTGTACATTTCACTTGGATTCTGCCAAAACAGCCGCCATCGTGGAATGCTGACATAGAATAATGATAACATCAGAATCGCAATGAAAGTGCGGATGTCCTCATAATTTCTTTACTGCGAGCATAATTCATAGTCATGTCAGCTAGGTATCGACATAAGTCCTCATCACCAATAGAAAGTTCCTTTGATCAAATCAGAAATCATTCAAGGGGTTGCTTATATCGGACTTCACCCACTTCCTTTCAATCTTTCTTCTTTTCGGGGGAGGTGCCACCGGTTCTCCGTCGTCATCGTCCTCATCACGCAGATTATCGCTAAGAGAGCGACTAGTTCCGGGCCTTTCCATGACAATGGCATCAGCCTCGGCATGAAGTTGGCGTCCGCTCAGATTTTCCAGGTTATGACATCCGATCACATCTTCATCACCGCTGTCTCCCTGCGACTCCTCGCCATCAGATGGTGGAAGTATGGCTACCGATACAGCGTGAATGTCATCGTCATGTTCCACTAATGACACAATTTCGTCAATGGTGTTGAGTCTGAAGCTCCCGGGGTCAAATGCGATTCACGCGTATTGTTTTGACTCCACTTGTTGGTTCTGTCTATTCTTTGTGGTTTTTTTTATATAATGAAGATGATTGTTGTACATTCTGTGAGTACTACAGTGCCTGTTGACAGCGCTCCCAATCAGATAAGTAATTTGAGATATGTCAAAAACCATGTGGGTATCCTTGCCCACTGTTCCCGCTGCGGGAACAGAAATATTCAGTTGCATTTTTTGGAAAATGGTATTTCGAAAATACAATTATTACAAATTAGAACGAATACCCATTGCATCCTGATGTAGATTTATCAGTTAGTTACTTTCTACGTAATATAAAGAATGTCACAATACTCATGTTTTTCGACGAACCATCTTGAAAAATACAATGAGTCAAATATTCAAATTTCGCGCCAATCAAATTGACATTTATAATCAACTGTAGAAACACATATACGCACATTATGATGAAGGTTCCTTACATCGACAATATACAGCGTCAATATGGTTCCTATGATGATTTATAATTGATATAGACAAGTTTCTTTATTTGTTCCCACTACGGGAACAGTGGGAAAAAATGGGTTAATGAAATTCCGATTTCATCATTTCAGATAAGAAAATCAAAAAGGGTTCAAGAAATTGATTAGAAGTTTTGTCACGTCACATATACTAATAGATGCGACTTAAAATTGTACAAACCTTCTCTAATATTAAGAGTTTCTTCCATAGAACATGAATGAAAATCCCAATATATGCATTCACCATGCAAAATAATCCGAAAAATGTAATTTTGTTGAAAATCCATCAATTTACGAGATTTTAGTGGCTGTGAAATATGGTCTGATAGTGCTTTATAATTTCATTAGTTGACACGTATGTACACGTTTGTGCAGCCCAATGAGAACAATTTCATTAAAACCATAGAGCAAGCACTCACTCTATGATGAAACCGGATCAATATGCAGAATTTAACACTTTGCACTTTAACCAGATATGAACTCGACAAGGAGTAATCCTCTGGCGGTTAACTCAACCCGAGTTCATGTCCGGTGATACGTTTAGGTACACTAACCTCGGAGTTTATTCCGGAGTAACACTAGCCCTTACACTTACATCGAATGTCAGCTCACATAATATGCTCGGACCTTGACATCGTGAAAAGTCATCAATCATCACAGCTTGGTTTGCTATTTTATTTAACATGATCTTCGATTATATATGAATTACTGATATCATTATCACATTATACTATATTTGTTCGTCGGAGTTTTGAATATAATTTGAGCGCTTCACGTTCAGGTAATGCTCGTATCACGAAATGTCTAATGAAAGATAAAAATATATTGAAATCGGTAACCATCTGGTTGCATTTTTCCACCAAAATCTTGATAAAGGATCTTCAGAAAGAATGGATCTTCCAATCTTCAAACAATTCTTGCTTAACTTTTAGCATTTTCACTTGTTATATTTGTATTTTCAAATTTTGATGTTTCAATTATGTATCTTTTGTTCGTTTCTGAATACATCTTCGGTAGATTTTTCTTCATATTTTAACCATGACTTTTACTTGTATAATAATGGATTAGGCATAGACTTACAATGGTTGCATTAGCAAGTACAATCATCACTGATATAATTAACAGTTATTACTTATTCCATGACTGCTTTGAGCAAAAGAAGTATATCATCAAAATTTTTCCAGAAAGAGTTCACAATTCTCTAAAAACACTGATGACTCTATTTTACTCGTAGCAAGCAAATCTTTTTGCAGCAAGTCTAGTGATTGCACAAAAAATAAACATGTATATCGTACATGAACAGAATCCGCTCTAATAGCCTTTGATGCTGCGTGGCGTGTGTGAGCGACTTCAATTAGGTACTGGCCGCTGTTATTGATAGTTGCTTATTCTTGTAAGAGTATTCTTTTAATTCTCTTAATTATTCTTGTAATTCTTTAGTGTCTTCTTGATTGGGTTCAGAAACTTCTTTCAACAGATTCTCTGTATGAATGCGCGCATTAGAGCATTAAGGCATTTGATAGTAAAATGAATTGTTTACAACTTTGTTTCACGCCTTTATCCGTGCAAAAACCTCCGTCATTTATCAGGCCTATATCCAAGTCACCAGCCTCCAGTCCAGTTGATGCCATAGGAGTTCAGCGTCCCTTAAATAATTTGTGTTAATCATAGATGCCCTTGTAATAACTAATAAATGCTACGGTTCGCAAACAGTGTAAATAGAATAATGAAATATTAAGTTGCATTTTCAGCTGAAAAATTGGAACATACCTGAATAGCTGCTATTTTGTCAACATCGGGAATTATCAACAGGCCCAGCTCACATATATCAAATGCACAACTGCCTATTTAAACTTGCAGCCAGAAAATTTGAGATGCGCAATTAGCATGGTCAGTGAAATTCCAGCGGGCATTCATTAAATGCTACTCTCGAGACAACACTGACATGTTATCTACATGTAATTAGTGCATTAGTAATAACAATAACTTTAAATGATGCTGTTTGCAAACGTAATGTAGTGATTCAAATATTGAGTTGCATCCTCAGCAGAAAAATGGGCACGATGTTGAGAGATGTAAACTAGGCCTAAGTCTGCTGATGATTTCTAACCCCGATATTGCATGAAATTTCAGCTGTTCAAGTCTGCTCCCATTTTTGGAGATGAGTTAATTTGTTCCATAGGGCAATCAAAAAATGGGATTTCACTTTAATTCCTGATGCTTCCAAGCAACGCGGGCTAATTCACCATGACTTCCACCAGGACAAACAACGTTGACGAGGCTCATGGGGACAAGGCACAGACATCTCTGCGGGTGCGGAGAACCCAGTAACCTACTTATTTGATAACGCAAAGAAAAATAAAAAGACTTAAAGTTTATTGTATAGTTTTTGCATCATTTCGCTAATTTCTTAAATCTTTTCCATCTTGATGTTTCTCCTGCATTTTTTAATTATCTCCCAAAAAATTTCTGCTCTGCATCGTCATAGCCATAATCATTTTTCTGCCTCGCATTAGTTTCATTCATTCATTCCGTCTATTGTCCAGTTTTCATGAATATATCTCTTCCGTTCGGTGCATTCGAAAATTTACAAATCTGCATTTCTCGTAACTTGTCATTCAAATTCAAAATTTTAGATTCTTATGTCTGAATTAATAGGAGCCATTGCACAAGTAGATTTGTAGGTATTATAGTTTCTCTGTCGATCCCTTTGATTATGAATCACATCTTCATGTAGCATACTTTGACACATCAACAAATGAAGCATCAAAATTTGGTGAGAGTGAATTATTAGGAAGGTACCTAAAATTTCACTTTCGTTGTGCAGGGTGTACTAAATGATAATTGTCAGTAAGGAAAAATGTCGAGTGGGTTCATATCTTCCATCCTAATCTCTGACAATTTGAGGCTTTAGATGGTCTATTGTAATGCCGATTTATTGGCAAATTTTCAAAATGTATATGATTTTAGCAGGCCTCAAGTTTAAAGTTTTAAGATTTAGAATCAATTACAACTGATGCATGAGAGATCATTTCTCATGTCTCACAATCACTGACTTTCATTCAGAAAAGTGCAGTTTTGATCACCACTGCAGCCAGCTGTTTTACCTCACACCTGTTACTCACGGGCACGTAACACGCATGACCGAAAGTAAAAATCTCAAAAAATAACAATATTGAGATCCTTTTAGCAGTTTATTGAGAAAGATAAGAAAAAACATTTCCTTGCAGAAATATACCTCTTAAATCAATAATTTTATCATGCACTGCAATGAAAATTCAATGTTGATGAATTCAGAAACGATAACTAAAATATTGCTCGAATTCACGAGAATAATACAGTTAATCCAATTAATTAGCAGTTAACAGATTGACCTTTTACAAAATAATGAAGGGCAGTGACGATGGGAGAGTAGACGATATTGATAATGGTTTCAAATATTTGAGTTAATTGCTTCTTCGGGTGCGCCACTTTTGAATACTACTTTTATCCCACCACTGACATTCCGTCCAAGTAATTTTACCAGCAAGCACCTACACAAGTTGCAGCCACACCCGGGCAAAAGTGAGATTAGCATAGCAAGTGAAATTTCAATGGGTATTCATTAAAAACACAATTTATCTATATGCACAATGATGTATATTGACCCTGGAATGCATTCTGCCAGTTGACAATTTTGACAGGTGTATATATTTAACAGACAGCCTGTTGGAATAGCTATTAACTGAGTTTGCTAGGTTAACAAACTTAAGCCAAGAAGCAATAGTGAGTTTTCAAGCTTCATGTATAAGACTTAAATTTCAACACTTTATTTGGTAATCAACTTAATTTTCTTTTAAGTGAAATGTGTAAGATTCGTATCAGAAAATGTTCACTCTCTTTGATGCTTCTAACAAGGCTACCAAAACATTAAAATCTCTATTGTCGCGTCAGACGTAATTCGGACCTTATATTTTAGTTGATTATAATGTCTTTTGTCATCAGTTCATAAAAATCTGAAGTTTTTGATAGCATAGAGCTTTGCTTTAACCGCGAGTTTTCCTTTTGGATCCAATGCCCTATGCAAAACTTAGCAAACCATCTAGCTTAGGTGAACAGATTTTTATAAAGACAAGAAATCGAAATATGTTTGTACTAAGATATGTAAGATTTAATTTGACATTGCTGCAATATAATAATTAATTAAATCTGTACTATGTATGATGTAAGATGACGTAGCATCTACAACTCACATCGGCACTACATACTATAAGACATTTCTATAAGAGTGTTGGAAAAAGTTAATTTTGTCGCATCAGTACAATGTTAGAACGTACGTACACGAACTCCCCTAACGTCTATAGTTATTGACATATGAGTAGTGACTTTCTCTGACTTCGGAGAGACTAGTAGACAAATGCACTGTATATATCTCGTTTAATGTATTGTTATGTTCTATAGACTAATTGAGCTTCTAATAGGGACTGAGTGCTGCACTCGTGCTTGTGTTAATAAAAGCGAATCGAGTTGATTTTCCACCGAATCTGGTGCAATTTTCGTGAAATAAACGAACGGTGCATGCTGGCACACTCCATATAGATCGATTCTAACCGTTGGTTTGACTGGAACATGTAATCTTCAAGATGTGCGTGCCTACTTCACGTCACCACCATGTTGTGCTTTCGGGAACTGATTTCTCCGTAAGTACGGTGTCTTAGAAGTAGAAAATTTCAGGCACAATGTTTTTGATGGTCTTCTATCTGTTGTGCTTGTTTCGTATGTTTTGTTTATGTAGCTTGGAAATAAATTTTAGTGGCGGTGCTAACTTCTCTTCATTGCCATGTCGAACTTTCGATTAGTGATTTCTCCTAAACTAGGGGGAATTCTGTCAAAATAATGGGTGGCACACGCTGGCACACTCTAAGTGCATCGATCTGCTAAGTTTATTTGAGTCGCAAATCCCATTTTCAAAATGGCGGCATTAAGTTAGCACACGTTTACATTTAGGAGTTGGTTTAAAAATCGGAAGTTATCTATTGTTCGCATTGTAGGCTTAGTAGATAGTGCAACAGGGACAGGTGGAATGACATCAGTGTGTGTATCGTGACTTTATTTCCTGCAAATGAGTTTTCAATATAGACATAAAAATGTCATCGATGAATAGATTTTTCGAAAGTATTTATTGATTCATTTACATTTCAGGTTTCAGGAGTGACTTTCACATTCGATGCCGCAAAGCCTCCTGGTCAGCGTGTTCTTAAGGATAGTGTTTTAATACAAGGCTTAAAGTTAAGTCCTCTACGAACTTATAGATTGTGCATTAAAAATTATTTATCAAAGGGTCGTGATGGGTTTACAATGCTGGCAAATCAGAGAGTTCTCATGGATGAGGAGGAAGCACCTTGTCTATTAAATGCTGTTCAAAATTTCTTTGCAACTTTGCGGCGCCCAGAAAATCGGCGCCAAAGTGTGATTAACATGGTCCGCCGCCGCAGTTCAGTAACTCCCATGACAAGCATATCTGAACAGAACAGTGCGGATGCCACTCATTCCAGTTCGAAATCAAGTCACGTACCTCATGGGCGTCAAGTTGTTGCAGTTAACATCGAAAATCGCATCGTTATCCTTAACAAGGCTGCTGAAAATGATAATGGGTGATCACTGACAGTGCGGCAATACAATTTACTGTTGTAGCCTATGCTAACTGCCCTGGCATTTGAAATATCTAGGTTTATAATAGCTTCGGTTTTTGCCTCATTGACAGACTTTGAAAGTGAAAATGTGATATGATTTTACTTTACTTTGACGTGTTAAAAATTAGGATTATGAGAATCGCCCTTTAACTTGTGAAAGTATACTTTACATTGCTCAAAATAAGTTATTTTGAATATATTTATTTTCTGTCATTTGATGCATGAACAAATATTTCAATCGCAATTTGACCAATATCAACTGAACTGCATGAATGCAGATAATTCTTTAAGTACTAATTTATAGTCTAGATGGCCAATTTAAAACCATGATTACTAAAAACTAAAATCCACAACAATCACAAAATGAGCTCTAGCAGCACACAATTGATTACATCGCAAGGACGATACGGTCGGCCATATAATTGCATTCACATTTCCGACGTCGATCGAATTTCTGTCGAGGTCGTGCTTATGCTGCTGCCTGAAATATCAAACTCATCAATGAATATGATTGTACTTCGTGTGTTCTTGGAATAAAGAAATATTTTTGATTCATGAAACTAATACACTTTGAAATCTGAAATACAATATGATTGCGTACCCTTCAGGCATACGTAGCTGTGCTGTGCATACGCCTGATGTTCAATCAGCCAATCTGTACAGCATGCAAGTTGTATAATTCAATATTTGGGATGACTACGAAGTAAAAAATGCTGATGATTTTGGGGGAAACATTAGGCTCAAGAATCTACATGTAGATAGATTGTCATAATTGTTCGATTTGAGGACACCCAATTCGTTCGATTGATCGAAAACCACATTATTCCCAATAGCGCTTTTCGGTCCAGCACCGCTGGCCATTTTCAAAGCAATAACATTTATTACATACAAATTTTAAAATATCTATAACAGTATGCCAGAAAGTCCATCATATGGTAACGGGAAATTGTAAAAGAATAGAAATTTAGGGCAGTGTAACAGGGAGTATATAGATGAGGCACATCAAAGAATCCCATCATATAGATGTCCAATGTCCACAAATACACGATTCTGGGTGTTGCGTTTCCTATTCCACAATGCTTTTTTAACCTTCTTTGTTGGCATCCATGTTTATCTTGTGGGAGGCCTCAGTTCCATGCTTGGCTATTTACGAGTGGTTGACATCCATCTCCCGTATCGCTTTCGGATGTTCATTCTTTCTTCGATCGGTCTCTTCGTTTCTCCCACATATTTCCAATTGCATTCTTCACAATATATTTCATCCACAGTGCCTAACTTCCTGGCTGGACAAGGTCTCCTGTGTGCGAGAAATTCCTTCAGCTTTTTTGGATGTTTGAAACCAACATTAACATTGATCTTCTTGAAACATAATTCTTGATTTTATTTGAAACTCCTAGTATGTACGTGATCACGTTCCTTGGCCAAAAAAGCTCTGTCGCGCACAAAGGATTGGGTTTTCAATTCAAGATCCCTATTAAATAGCCTAAATAGCCTAATAATAATTAATGTGTTATGCCCATGGAGGTCGGACATCAATGCTATCTAAGCCTAGAGAGGACATAGGATACCGATAACGATGATGGCACCAGTCTATACTAAGATGGAAAAGATAACTAATAATCCGACCTCTATGGTTGTACCATACTGTAGCGGTCTGATATATCTTCTGAGCATAAGACTTTTTAATGACTTCTTAAAATGAATGGTGTCGGGAAAAGAATATTTTGAACAATTTGTAATAATATATTAATTGATGAGCAATTCTTTAGATTCTTGTGCCTTTTTTGAATTGTGATATTTTTTGCATGTAATCTATATCAGGTGCATTTACACGTAAGCTTATGATCGGTGAATTCGATATTCGAGGCTGCTGCCAGCGTCTCTAGCTGAAGATTTCAATAAGAACAGGAGTTCGTGTTCGGTTTGCTTGATTACAACCTACCATGGAATTGCAAAAATATTAGACTTTAATTTTCCGATTTCTTAGCAATGTAAATATTGCACCACACGTGCGCATTACGAACGTTTTATCAGAAAAAATCATATCCTTTCCATCAATATATAAATTTTATCCTTTCCTGATAAATACACTTTATTCAATAGTTTCCAAAGAAAATCATAAAAAATGTAAGCGATTATAAACAGATGATATTAGGCCCACAAATTTGCAGTACATTCGTTGTTGTACAGACAAGTACGCTAAGTGAATCTCGTGCGATTCCACAAAATAGTTGTTCGACTTTACGAAATTACAAAATGAAATTTGAAATGCACTTTGGGTTTGACATAGCATTTTAGTAAGTGCTTCCATATCAAACTTCAGATTATCGCAACGAAATACAAGTTTGAATTAGCTCTGGAAATCGGGAATCTATTTAATAAAAAAATATCTGCGTTATTGACAAGAGCTACTTGAATTAGATCCACGAATTTCGGTGAGACTTCAAATTTTATATGATTTTTCAAGATGAATATCAAATACAGAAGCGCTTACTTTATGGAATGATAAGTAAGGTATTATGTCAAGGTGCATTTTAATTTTCATTTCGCGATCTTGTAAAGACGATTAAAAATATTGTGGAATCGCACGAGATGTTTTGCGCAGTAGGTCAACTAGTGTATTAAGAATTCATGCGCTAAACATGCATGTGTCGACAAAGAATCTATAAAAAAAGTAAGCGGCAAGTACGAGCATGATATCTAAAACTTGAACAGTAAGTCATCATGACAACATTCTAACAAGTTTTTAATCCATTTTTTAAATTGCACATGCATAGGGTTTTACACAGTTGAATTTTGATTGGATTGGTGATTCGTGAAAAAGTCACAATCATTAAGCAAACAGTGTATAATTTATTTCTGACGATGATCAACATACCGAAACTATACGCAAGAATTGGATGACAAGCTGATTCATTAATTCAGCTTGACAGCAGTAAAATGTTTCTAACATGTAGAAAACGTGCTGAAATTTTATCACACGATCAGTAGACATATCAATGCCTTCTGATCTAAGCCTACTTTATAACGTGTATGAATAATTTCCATACAACAAAGTCTGTCTAATAAAGAATTATATTTGGGTCAAGTCGGACAGGCGATATACATCATCATATGTCATTAGAAACATGCATTTTTGTGTATTTTCGAGATGAAAACTTATGGATGAAAAGCATTTTATGCTAATTTATAAAAATATTCATTTCTGCTTGCAGACAATGATTAGTGAAGTGATGTAAGCTACTGAGGCCTGATTAGCCTTGACATACTAAAGATTCGCTCTCATCCACAACCGATGCGAAAATAGTATAGGTATGCTTTCACTTTCCTAATAATGCATCACAAAGTAGGTATCCCTTTTTAATCGTCGGCAAATAATCCAAAGCTTTTCTTCGTTGTTATTGTTGCTCCGTTCCATCATTCAGTGTCAACTTTTGGTTTTGATTGCAAAGTCGATTGAATTACAATTATCTAATTTTCCGAAGGTTAACGTTATTTCTTAATTCAGTGAATTTTCCGACGACGAATTGAGCGCAGTTCATGATGGCAATATTATCTGCGCTGAAACTTCCAGCTTCTTTCATAATATATCCAAATACTTAGAAATCTGTCGAGAACCTTTCATTTTCCGACTTTTCTGCCCAAGTCGCGTTGACTTCTAGGAATTTCGTTCTAAAATAGCTGAGTACCTTAATTTCTTTGTCTGTAGATATCACGAAATGGCAATGTTAAGGCAATGAAAGCTTAAAAGTCTGAAGTTGCTTCACATCAGTTCCACAGTTCATCACATGTGAACTTATTTCTTCATTTACGGTGAAAGACTATCGAGCAAATTTTCGATCATTGCATTATTGGGATAAATCGCTTGAGTTCTGTAAAAAATGCAGACGAAGTTTCCTTCTACAAATCGCAAGATTTTCTGGGAAAAATTATGTTTGAGTAGAGATCGATCTAAATTTCGAACAAATTTCCGTCCTACGGGGCCGATGACTTTTAGTCTTATACTAGTCAAACACTTAATGCCGCTATGCGATTGAAAGCAGCATTTAGCATGTTCGACTGACATAACCCTTTTCAAATTCGTTGGCTAGGAAATCAAATGATTGTCTGATCAGTCCTGGCTCGCATTCAAAGTTGGATATCCATTCTCTGATTCGAGACTCGTGTGGAAGAGCTAGGATTTTACGGACAAATCGATAGGCTGATGGACTGTAAAAATGCAAAGCTATTGCGAACTCGGCCACTTCATTTTGATGCCGCCTCCCTTGTTTTCTTTCGTGATTCTTTATTTCATTCTTAAATAATGCAAAAGTTAGACCTCCAAATTGTCCGAGTTTTTTGTATCCACCGTCGGCAATCATTTCCTTATCATGAAGGACTTTCAACCGGGAACTGATCATTTTAGAAGCGCGTCTTATTTTCTGTGATTTACATCTCAGACGCTTTCGTAGAACAATACATTTACATATACAGTCCGTTTCATAAAAAGTGGATCATCCTAAAATTTGACTAAATAAAACATAAGTATGATACAGAAAGCATTTTTCATGTTATTTCATGTCCCTAATATATTTAAATGTCCTTATATAATCTGATAAACTATGATACAGTAACGGTTATTAAGAAGCTAATATTTTGTGGCCCTACCCTTATTGTCAATGACATTACCAATTCGTCTAGGCATTGATTCGATGACATCGTTGATTTTTGACTGATCTAACTTTCTCCACTCTCTTTTTAACAGTGACGTAAGTTGTGATACGCCATCTGTAGGTAGCAGTGAACGACGAACGTTACGTTTTAGAATATTCCATACATTTTCTATGGGATGCTATTCAGGAGAACGAGCTGGCCAAGATAATGTCCTAAGACCTAATTGAGACTTGCATAAGTTGACTCTACTACTCCTGTGACACGCAGTATTATCATCCATAAATAACCAAGTCGATGGATCACCAAGTTTAGCAAAGTCTAGCAAGGCTGACACTTTGCCTTTTGTGAATGCGATCTCGTTATTGTTCATTTGTGCTTTGTATTGTTTTCAACCGGTAAGAAATAGATTTCTAGCTGAAAGCAATCAGGAGTGCTGCCAACACCACCGCAATGAAGTCAGGAAGCTATGGAACATGAGGTCCAGTTAATCACATGTAGCAGTTACATTATTGTTGATGAATAATGGTGCTATACCGGTTCTGATTGACCGATTTTCTTTATTTTTGTTTTGCTTGATAGCTGTTGGCTTGTAGAACAACATATTACATAACAAAGGAAATAAATGTAATTTTATAAGAGTGAGGTATGATTTTGTGTAACATTGCTAAATGAAGATCAAATTATCTACTACTTTTTTATCTACAACAGGAAAACAACTCAATAATCATGCTTGAAATTTCCAACAATGATATTAGTAAGCACAACTGACATATCTTCCAAAATTCAGAGAAATTCGTTCAAGTTTGGCGGAGTTAGACAAAGTTGAAGTGAAGGCGATGTTTAAGGGTGATCCATTTTTTATGAAACAATCTGTATTACGATATGAAGTAATCACCTGCGACGACTTATCATTTAATTAAATCAAAATTCTTGTTAAGCAGCCCTACAGAATTGCTGTTGAATGATGTCGACATCAATTTATCTCAAAATGGACTTAGCACACATATACATGTATGTCATACACATGAGCATAATCATCAAATTGTCAAAAACGTGAGATGTTATCGCCTCAACGCGATAAGTATCCCATCTGGTCAACACATTTCTTGCCTGTCTATCGCAAATTGTCATCAAAGTAAACACCGATCGGCGGGCTTCAACGCCGTCAGCGTGAATTAGGGAAAGCAGTTTATCTGTTCCTCTCTAAATCTGTGCTCCGAAGACATGATCTTTAGCTTCCTTATTTCATGCGAATGAGCATTGGTTGGATGTGCACAATTGGCACAAAAGTGGAACAGTTTGGAGCTATCTTATCAGCAGTCTAATCGACTGTTCATACGTTCCGTGAGGAAAAGGATAAACATCCATAGACTGAGAAATTAAAACAATGTATGTCGTCAGGGAAAATTATGATCGCATATTCATGTGATTAACCCGGTATGACTTTCTTATATACACTGTTTCACTTTCCTGGGCCGCCATATGAAGAAGCTTAGAATGATCTTATCTTTCGTCTACTACGACGCAGTTATTGATTCGATTAGCTGTTCTCATGAATGAAGCATTTAGATAGCTAGATGTGTATGATCATTATTAACACAACACTACATGTAATTTGAGTTTTCAAGCACAGTTCAATTCTATTTTCTCTCAAAATTCAAAAATCCAAATGGTTTTTTTCATATGATTTATTACATAGTTCATCACCAATGAAATGTTCGAGATGACAATGAGATGGAAATTCAATGAAAGTCAATACGTAACCTGAATGGAAACATGTACGAAGTTGTAGTGTTCAATGAAATGAATTCAAAGTCTATGAAAATACCATACTGAGTGAAACGAAGAGACAAATGTAGTCAGCAAGGATGCGGGATATACAGTGTATGCATAAGATTCACATGAATGATGTTCTCTCACTCATTCACATTCTCATCCTGATGTTCTGTTGAAACTGTATGCCGGGATTTGAGATACTTTATAGGAGAGGAGGAATCATTTCAACCATGCTTTCAAAAAGTTATGTTGTTTGATGGTTATTTTAATATCAATTCAATCTTTCGTCAGTCACATCCACAATCATTCTTGATTAGTTATTAGTCTTGCAAGGGCCGGAGGAAAATATATGGAAGATGTAGAACACGCATTAACGAGATGCAACAGATTCCAAAATGAAAGACAACATTTTAATACAGAAGGACTAGAAACTGTAGTAGTTTTAGGAATAAAAATCAGACGTTTATTTCCAACTTGGAAAACGTAGTACAAGTATGCATGACATTGATGTGATGAGTGATGAAATGATAAAAATGTCCATATACAATGAATGATGGATGGCGGATGATATGTACAAGTAAGTGAATTGATGATACGGATCGGAAGAAAAGGTCATGCGTAAATCATTACATGTATTACAAGTCAAATGTCAAAATTGATCATGAATTATCTGATCATGAAAAACATGCATGTTCAATAGTATTAACATTGTCTCACGTCTTAGTATTCTTATGAATGAATAAAGTCAGAAAGTCGAAAAGTTGAAACAATATATCATTTCTTTGTTGAATGTCCTGCATATGACCAAATTAGAAGGAAATTTGCACGATTCTTGAGAAACACAAGTTGTAAAGAAGAATTCTACAATAAAATAACTGCTCCCAGTATCGCCGAAATGAAAGGTATCTACAAATATCAAAATAATTCAAATAAAGTTAGGAAGAAAGACAAATCATGATAAATTGTCAAGCACATACAGCTTTAGATAAATCAGGTCACCAATCTCATTTAAATTAATCGCTTGATTCTTTGCCAAAGCAGTCGTATAGATTTCTATGAAAAATCAAGGTCTGCCTAGATATTTCATGCTTTTTATTGTTTGATTTCTATGCTGAACCGTATTGAACACTACTGAGAATATCTACGAAACGTCTGACCCTGCCCCTATCTTCTAACAATGGAAGTACCAACAAAAGCAAGCAAAATCGATTCGATGTTACGAGTATTCATGCCGATTGATAAAGTAGATTGCAAACCAAATCTCTACCCAGTCAATACATAACTAACGGACGAAATACGAGGAGAGCCGGTCATTGCTTTAGAATATTAAATATCTCTCAATCATTGTCAATTTGATTACAGGTGAGTTACTTATTAGCTTAATTTTTATCTGATTAAATGCTTGCTACTCTACATCTGTCCTTGCATTATATATTGACCGGCTCTCCAAAACTTATTAATAAAACTTATAAACAAATTGTGATTATTATATAAACAAGAAAATAATCTAGAAAAGATGCAAAATCACAGCTAAGATTTATTCATTCATAAGAATACTAAGACGTGAGACAATGTTAATACTATTGAACATGCATGTTTTTCATGATCAGATAATTCATGATCAATTTTGACATTTGACTTGTAATACATGTAATGATTTACGCATGACCTTTTCTTCCGATCCGTATCATCAATTCACTTACTTGTACATCTCATCCGCCATCCATCATTCATTGTATATGGACATTTTTATCATTTCATCACTCATCACATCAATGTCATGCATACTTGTACTACGTTTTCCAAGTTGGAAATAAACGTCTGATTTTTATTCCTAAAACTACTACAGTTTCTAGTCCTTCTGTATTAAAATGTTGTCTTTCATTTTGGAATCTGTTGCATCTCGTTAATGCGTGTTCTACATCTTCCATATATTTTCCTCCGGCCCTTGCAAGACTAATAACTAATCAAGAATGATTGTGGATGTGACTGACGAAAGATTGAATTGATATTAAAATAACCATCAAACAACATAAATGATTCCTCTTCTCCTATAAAGTATTTCAAATCCCGGCATACAGTTTCAACAGAACATCAGGATGAGAATGTGAATGAGTGAGAGAACATCATTCATGTGAATCTTATGCATACACTGTATATCCCGCATCCTTGCTGACTACATTTGTCTCTTCGTTTCACTCAGTATGGTATTTTCATTGACTTTGAACTCATTTCATTGAACACTACAACTTCGTACATGTTTCCATTCAGGTTACGTATTGACTTTCATTGAATTTCCATCTCATTGTCATCTCGAACATTTCATTGGTGATGAACTATGTAATAAATCATATGAAAAAAACCATTTGGATTTTTGAATTTTGAGAGAAAATAGAATTGAACTGTGCTTGAAAACTCAAATTACATGTAGTGTTGTGTTAATAATGATCATACACATCTAGCTATCTAAATGCTTCATTCATGAGAACAGCTAATCGAATCAATAACTGCGTCGTAGTAGACGAAAGGTAGGATCATTCTAAGCTTCTTCATATGGCGGCCCAGGAAAGTGAAACAGTGTATATAAGAAAGTCATACCGGGTTAATCACATGAATATGCGATCATAATTTTCCCTGACGACATACATTGTTTTAATTTCGCAGTCTATGGATGTTTATCCTTTTCCTCACGGAACGTATGAACAGGCGATTAGACTGCTGATTAGATAGCTCCAAACTGTTCCACTTTTGTGCCAATTGTGCACATCCAACCAATGCGCATTCGCATGAAATAAGGAAGCTAAAGATCATGTCTTCGGAGCACAGATTTAGAGAGGAACAGATAAACTGCTTTCCCTAATTCACGCTGACGGCGTTGAAGCCCGCCGATCGGTGTTTACTTTGATGACAATTTGCGATAGACAGGCAAGAAATGTGTTGACCAGATGGGATACTTATCGCGTTGAGGCGATAACATCTCACGTTTTTGACAATTTGATGATTATGCTCATGTGTATGACATATATGTGTGCTAAGTCCATTTTGAGATAAATTGATGTCGACATCATTCAACAGCAATTCTGTAGGGCTGCTTAACAAGAATTTTGATTTAATTAAATGATAAGTCGTCGCAGGTGATTACTTCATATCGTAATATATGTAAATGTATTGTTCTACGAAAGCGTCTGAGATGTAAATCACAGACAATAAGACGCGCTTCTAAAATGATCAGTTCCCTGTTGAAAGTCCTTCATGATAAGGAAATGATTGCCGACGGTGGATACAAAAAACTCGGACAATTTGGAGGTCTAACTTTTGCATTATTTAAGAATGAAATAAAGAATCACGAAAGAAAACAAGGGAGGCGGCATCAAAATGAAGTGGCCGAGTTCGCAATAGCTTTGCATTTTTACAGTCCATCAGCCTATCGATTTGTCCGTAAAATCCTAGCTCTGCCACACGAGTCTCGAATCAGAGAATGGATATCCAACTTTGAATGCGAGCCAGGACTGATCAGACAATCATTTGATTTCCTAGCCAACGAATTTGAAAAGGGTGTAGGAACCCCACGATAACAGAAGCTGCAAATATATCCAACAACATCACCGACGATGAAAACACTGAATTCCTTTATTCGCTTTGGATGATGGATTTGCATAAAATGGATGATGACTGGTGACTCAATGTGTTATATTACGTTGCAGGATGTAGCCAGAAAATCAGTTTTGGGGGACAAGGTTCTGATGAATTGCAATTCTTAAAACTGGTATTCAATTACATTATATAGTATCTACTTCCTATGATTTTGATTGACGTTTACGGAATATACATTTTAACACTTTGTATACATGTAACTACATGCAAGCGTATTAGAATCTGAAGCTTATCTGAAATACCTGTTAGATAATAAAGAATTTTCATTTCATGATTTAACTTCTCATTTACATGTTATATCCAAAATTATTAGATGAATGTTTCTATACCCTGGTTTGTACATGAATTAATAATCAAAAAAACGAATCTTGTTCAAGGAATTGTACAATGTTGACTGAAACATGAAATGCCTCTTTCGATACACATCAAGTCAACCAATGTGCATAATCGCTCTCAATATTTCAATGTATTTCTTGCGATATAAATTCGATTATAGCTCTTCCATATTTTTACAAAATAGTTTTTTACTATTTTCCGATTGGCCTCTGCTACAGGTAGAACTGAATAACTTAGGAACTTAGGCGCCTACACGTTTCTGGAGGTAAATTATATTATAAAACATTCAGTTCTTTGTAACGTTCTTAGTCCCATTGCTAAATTTAATGGAAAAAAGACCCATATCGTTCTATTTAGACTGTAAACTTTACTAAACTCAAAGACAGTTGATTATTTATTGTCATTGGGTAAATATGAACACACTGTAACCAACAAGCGTACAACCAAAGATACACCCGAGTTATTTAAGTGATGATTTGAAATATTGATAATACGTGTGCAGAATCTATAAGTAGTAAGTAAAACTCCACTTCTGGATAGCGCAAGATGGCCGCCATCGCTGACGTCCCCCCCTCTGGAACGGCAGAGTGTCGTGGTCGGTCGCCGTGGTGCTTTGAGTCTGACGTCCGTCCCCCCCCCTCTGGCCGACCGTCGTATAGCGCGCGGTGATGTGGTGTCTAGGTTGGCGTGGTGTGCCGGCCAGGTTGGGAGGGTGGACTGTCGTAGCTCACCTGAAAAAATCCTAAGTGTCAGAGTGGCTTTGTATGGGTAAAATTTTGAAAATTTTCCAAAGTGTGGAATTTCGACCTGGGACCGTCACCAAAACATTTTTCATCAAATTTCACTGACCCCCCCCCCCCCGACAGCAATCTTCTAACTTTGGTTCTAGTGAACGGATTTTGTCTTAAGGCTACTCGTTTGAAAGAGGAGAAAAAACTGCTCGACGACATTTTTTTGTTGCGAGTCAATCGGACCAGTCGTTCAAAAGTTAGAGCTGTTACAAGATTTTAGGTCGGAGCTCGCTCACCTGAAAAAATCCTAAGTGTCAGAGTGGCTTTGTATGGGTAAAATTTTGAAAATTTTCCAAAGTGTGGCATTTCGACCTGGGACCGTCACCAAAACATTTTTCATCAAATTTCACGGACCTCCCCCCCTTTGGACAGCTAGCTTCGATCTTGGCTTTTAGTGCACGGATTTTGTCGTGCAATAACTCGTTTGAAAGCTAAGAGTGAGACAAATTCAGTGAAAGAAACGGCTTGTTCATATCTGTCTTCGTTCAAAAGTTAGAGCGGTTACAAGATTTTAGGTCGGAGCTCGCTCACCTGAAAAAATCCTAAGTGTCAGAGTGGCTTTGTATGGGTAAAATTTTGAAAATTTTCCAAAGTGTGGCATTTCGACCTGGGACCGTCACAAAAACATTTTTCATCAAATTTCACGGACCTCCCCCCCCCCCGACAGCAATCTTCTAACTTTGGTTCTAGTGAACGGATTTTGTCTTAAGGCTACTCGTTTGAAAGAGGAGAAAAAACTGCTCGACGACATTTTTTTGTTGCGAGTCAATCGGACCAGCCGTTCAAAAGTTAGAGCTGTTACAAGATTTTAGGTCGGAGCTCGCTCACCTGAAAAAATCCTAAGTGTCAGAGTGGCTTTGTATGGGTAAAATTTTGAAAATTTTCCAAAGTGTGGCATTTCGACCTGGGACCGTCACCAAAACATTTTTCATCAAATTTCACGGACCTCCCCCCCCCCGGCAGCAATCTTCTAACTTTGGTTCTAGTGAACGGATTTTGTCTTACAGCTACTCGTTTGAAAGAGAAGAAAAAACTGCTCGACGACATTTTTTTGTTGCGAGTCAATCGGACCAGCCGTTCAAAAGTTAGAGCTGTTACAAGATTTTAGGTCGGAGCTCGCTCACCTGAAAAAATCCTAAGTGTCAGAGTGGCTTTGTATGGGTAAAATTTTGAAAATTTTCCAAAGTGTGGCATTTCGACCTGGGACCGTCACCAAAACATTTTTCATCAAATTTCACGGACCTCCCCCCCCTCTGGACAGCTATCTTCGATCTTGGCTTTTAGTGCACGGATTTTGTCGTGCAATAGCTCGTTTGAAAGCTAAGAGTGAGACAAATTCAGTGAAAGAAACGGCTTGTTCATATCTGTCTTCGTTCAAAAGTTAGAGCGGTTACAAGATTTTAGGTCGGAGCTCGCTCACCTGAAAAAATCCTAAGTGTCAGAGTGGCTTTGTATGGGTAAAATTTTGAAAATTTTCCAAAGTGTGGCATTTCGACCTGGGACCGTCACCAAAACATTTTTCATCAAATTTCACGGACCTCCCCCCCTTTGGACAGCTAGCTTCGATCTTCGCTTCTAGTGGACGGATTTTGTCGTGCAATAGCTCGTTTGAAAGCTAAGAGTGAGACAAATTCAGTGAAAGAAACGGATTGTTCATATCTGTCTTCGTTCAAAAGTTAGAGCGGTTACAAGATTTTAGGTCGGAGCTCGCTCACCTGAAAAAATCCTAAGTGTCAGAGTGGCTTTGTATGGGTAAAATTTTGAAAATTTTCCAAAGTGTGGAATTTCGACCTGGGACCGTCACCAAAACATTTTTCATCAAATTTCTCTGAACGAGGGGGGAGGGGGGTTCCGTGAAATTTGATGAAAAATGTTTTGGTAAAGGTCCCAGGTCGAAATTCGGAAGTTTTAAATTTTTCAAAATTTTCACCACACCGGAGCTCTCACACTTAGGAATTTTTTCACTTGTGGCATGTTACATGGACATGTGCTGACGGACCAACTTTCCGTGGTCATATGAGAATGGTTCAGGTGTCATATGATACAGAATGATGAGACAAATCGTTTGCAACAAACCGCATGTCGCTACGATGAATACTTTTGGAGATAGAGCCATTTTAAGTTTTCTTCCGAGCATATATAAACCCCCGACAACGCAAGTCTGATCACTTCATCGAAAGACGAGGTAAGCGACGGTCGTCGCTCTGAGCTCCCGATATCGGGTGTTTCAAAGGACTCTATCTTTTGAAGTAGGCAAGCTATCTTCTTACTTCAAAGTTTGTATGATAGAATTTGATAGTGTCTTTACTACCGATAAATTTTTTTAAAAGTAGTATGAGTAGTAAAATGCGGAATTTTTTAAAAATTCTTAATTTTCAGTTTTTTCAAAGTTTTAACATATAGACTAAGGTTTTCAAGTATCCTGAGTTCAAATCTGCTATCAGATTTGAAATTTAACTAAGTCTAAGGCAGCTTTGAGGGGTTAGATCCCAGCTACTGATCACTACCTTTGACTCGGCGTTCCTGTTACCACTTCGGGGCAGTGACAATGATGTCTTCAGCTGTAAAGAGCGGGTATCGGGGAAGATCTCTCACTTCCCTAGTGATCAGTACAAGGCCTTCGGGCTGTCGACGGGATCGAGTGCCACTCACTACACTCTTTAGGAATATGACTGTACTACATGATTCCAAACTTATACAAATTTCATTATCTTACAGCTAACGATAAAATCAGGCATGGCAAACGATAAGAATCGCAAATATCATGTAAAAATGTGTGTGTGCGGTCGAATAAATCGCAGTGCGGACGCCAAGGCGCATGTGAAGAAGGCGGCCACCGGCCACATGATTATCTTGAATAGGATTGCGTGTGTGAAGTGTAGAGTGCTGAAGGGTGATGAGGATGAGGCGCGTTTCTACAGAGTGCATGCTGACTGTAGTGGTGGTTTAGTGACTGACTTAAGATTTACGCAGTTGATTGTGGAAGAGAGGGAGCGAATGTTGGCGATCGAGCGAGAGGGTAAGGTTGAGAATGTTGTTGAGAATGATGAGTTGGCGAGAGCGGTTGCGTCGTTGGAGGGTGAGATTGAGCGAAAGAGAGTGCTTGAGAGTGATGATGAGGATGATGTGGATTTAGATAGGGAGCGTGTGAGAAAGTTGACCTCTTCGTCGTCTGAGGTGTCAAACATTGTCATCACCGACCCCCCGAAGAGCTCATCTTCCCCAAAAGTGAAGAGTGGTGGGATTCGTGTGCAGTCGGCGAGGTGGTTGAAGGATGAAGAGAAGAGGCATGTTTCGCAGCAGATGGCGCATGATTTGTTGGTGAATAAGTATGAGAGTTTGAAGAAAGTGAAGGATGAAGTTGTGAAGGAGTTGGATGAGTTGAAAAAGAAGGAACTGAAGTCGAAGGAGGTAGCGGATGAAAATATTAGAATGAGGCGTAGTGTGACTGATTTGAAGAAAAAGACGCGAGAGTTGGAAGAGAAGAATGATGAGTGTGAGAAGAGGGCGAGTGCTGCGGAGAGAAGAATGAGAGATGCAGAAGCGAAGTTTGAGGAGATGATGAAGGAGATGAGTGTGTTGAGTTGGAGAGGACTGTGGCTCGGCGGGGTGATGAGAGGCAGGCGTATGAGAAGTTGGAGCGCATGAGGGATGAGTGGGAACGTGTGAATGAGGATCGTTTGTTTGAGTTTCACATCCCTATTCGGGATAGTCATTTGGCCGGCGAAGTATTGGTAAATCAAAGCCTCGACGAATCAATAATTTGCTATAACGGCCATCCGACGAAAAAATGCCTACACGCCAGCCTAAGAATGCGCGGTCATTTACACAAATTTTCTATTCGGAAGCGCGCGAGACTGCCAAAGGATGGCTAACTTGGTAAGTGAAAAGTAAATAAGATAGTATATCCTATTCTAATACATATCATTTTCATTGCAGATCTTTGCCCGCCTTCACCACCCCATCACGACACTCCCGAGAACGAACCATCGGCTCTCTTAAGGGCCACCTAGGGGCAAGACATGATAGAACCTCCACGCGGTTTGCCCTGGGCAGTCTTCGGACTGGCGAATACTATCATTAAGTTGAATCTGCTATCAGTCAACTTGAACGTTGAGTCGCGTTAGAGGGGTATATAAACCACTGCCTCTCATTTCATTTCATTTCAATCATGCAGACGCCGAACAGTCAAGTCAGCTCTCCTCGCGGACCGCAGTTAAGGCCGCGAAATTTATTTGAGGAGTTTGTCAGCCTAGAGGAGCTAGACAGAGTTTATAATAATCTTGCTCGGATTGGCAATCCGATGACAGCAACTGCTGTCAATCCAACGGAATGGCGCTACATTCCACTTTTTAGCCATGTACCAGTTAGTGTGGAAGTCGACAGTGCTACCAAAGAGAGAGTCAAAGACTCTCTCAGTAGAATTGGTAGGGTGTAAGATGACGTTACTCCCGAGAACGAACCAACGGCTCTCTTAAGGGCCACCATGGGGCAAGACATGATAGAACCTCCTCGCGGTTTGCCCTGGGCAGTCTTCGGACTGGCGAATACTATCATTAAGTTGAATCTGCTATCAGTCAACTTGAACATTATGCAGTCGATTGCTATCCCTGAAGCATTCTGATTCGCTGTTGAGCAATTCATTGTTGAAAACCCTATATAAGCCAGAAGATTGTAGCGCTTCTCATTCAATTTCAAGTCACGATGGAAGCGACATCTGCCCACAACATTCCCGTCTTCATCGATGAAGACAACGCTATTCCCGAGTTCGTCATCCTCGACGAGTGGGATGAAGAGGATGATAAGAAGGGGAAGATCGAGAAGATCGTTTGGACGGATGGGGTGTGGACTCCAAATACCACTCGCATCCGAAAGGTGCCAGATGCACCAGTACGACCTCGGCGGTATAGGGCCTATGACAACCTAACCGTCATACCCATTGACTATTCCAGCCAATAGTCAACTTAAATTCACACCCCCCGAGAACGAACCATCGGCTCTCTTAAGGGCCACCATGGGGCAAGACATGATAGAACCTCCACGCGGTTTGCCCTGGGCAGTCTTCGGACTGGCGAATACTATCATTAAGTTGAATCTGCTATCAGTCAACTTGAACGTTGCAAATGAAGTTCGGTGTAATACTTCCTTTCGACGGGCGTTCCTGTAAAGGGCGGCGGTGAAACCCGTAGCTATGTATACCGCAAGGGACATTCGGCAATGGTCAATCTTGTTTAACCTCTCTGCGTCATGTTTGCAAGTGATTGCCTCTGTCTCAAAGTAGTATGCATTCGCGTCAGGGCGACATTTAGCCAACTGTCGAAGGTTGCCTAAAACTTTCCATTGCATACGTTATGAGAACCATGAGTTCTACCTGTCTCTATCAATGAGACGAATTGATGAATGGAATGAAATGGGAGGACACTCGGGCGCGCCACACGCAACATAACACACTTCTCTCTTCCGTAGTCTAACAAGCTCTTTACACATGGATCGCAGTCGATTGCTATCCCTGCATCAGAAGTGTAAGCTATCTTAATTTCATTTGACACTATTTCATCTATCATCATCGCCCATATGAAATGTTTTAAGATTTACAAGTTAGACTAAGCGTGCTACTATTTCCAAATGAAAAAGTATACATGGTTAAATCATCCACTGAAGCCCCGTTCAAGTAAGTCAGTATGAAAGCAAAGATAATACGAAATAAAAATTTATTATGGCATGTATTTCAAAAGGTCTTCATCGTCAATATCGTCCCAGAGTCTGGCTTCACATAGATAACAAAAACAGTTCAGTTGCTTTAATCGTTCTTCCACTGCGAGCCTCACTTTGTCAATATACTCCCACTCCGCCATAGTTCATGGCTGGGAGTTAGGGGTGTACCACTCCCATAATTGGTGGAGGAACTTGGTGCTGGTGATCTCCATCACATCGTCAGTATCGTACTGGAGATACTTCCACCTCACGCCTGTTAAGTCGGGACACTCCTTCTCACATACACTATCTTCGTTGTCCGCTGGTAATAACACCTTCTCTACCTTCGTTGGAGCGTTTGGTGTTGAGGATGGAGAAGAGAATTTTGTGTTTGGAGTTGTCGGAGGGCTTGTCATGTTGACTGTGAATAATAACTTTGAAATGTTTTCTAATTCTTAAGTATCAACAAGCAACCAATCAGAATGAACAGCCAATGAATGATGAATATGAAAGTATATATTTAAAGTGACATGCGCATCATTTCACTCTGTCTTCGAGACGTATAAGTGAAGTGTTCTCTAGCGAATTCTGTTATTATTTGAGGTGTACAAGTGAACTGCTATCTCGTGAATTCCAAATTTGAGTGAAGTCTCTATCTTGTTGAAGTATGAACCCTAAACTTGATTTCGTTGAAATGGTAAGTTGAAAATTTCTTCACTCATCTCCGTCAAACGTGTGGTTAATAGCATCTTCCTCAATTTCAGGCATCTACTTCATCACCAACGCCCTCCCTTCTCGAGGAAAGTTTAGAGTTGTTGAGTCAAGGTAGGTTGTAACAATACACTGAGACTTGAACAGAGATGATAGAATGATTTCTCTTTCAGGTGATGTGAGTTCCAGCTCAGGACTCTCGCGACAAGGCAACGAGTGGGAATGTGCCGACTGCGGACATATGTTTACAAGGAAGCACAGTCTCCTTCGACACATCAAACAACGTGTGTGTCAACGCAAAGCGGCGTCAATCTCCGGAGGTGAAGTTGATTCTGACGATGACATCTCCTTTCCTTGTTATTTGTGCCCTCTTTCTTTTGATAGTCACTTTCAGCGATCTTCGCACAGACTTCAACACACGCATGCAAATGATCACTACACCAACGGTACCTCTACCATTTCCCTCATTAATGTTTCACATAATAATTTAGTACGCGACTACTGCATGGAGTCCAATACTCAAATAGTAGATTTTCCTGAGTGGCTCCTTCAAAATTCTAACATTATCGAAGCGCTCTTCAACAATTTAGACAATTTTAGAATGAAGGCGCTCATCTACCTTAAACTAAAATATATTAAGATAGATTTTCAAACGGGTCAAGTGACGGAGAGAATACAGTTTCATGTTCCTTCCTCTTCCGCAACCGAAGTTGTAGACTGCGAGTCTTGGCTAAATTTTCACATTCAATGTTTAAAATCAAATGTAGATAAATTCAATCAACGCGACAGCGCTCTCATTTTTGATGGTGTGGACTCAGCCATATTCAAAATTTCACTATTAGAAAGTCATGCAGCTCGAGGCACATTTAAACTACCAAAAACGTTGTATAATAAGAAAGCTGTCATCAATGTCGATTGTAAATCACAGTGTTTCAAATATGCAGTCCTATCCATCCTTCACTATAATGATATCAACGCGAATCGAAATCATACCTATAGCTATAGACAGTGGGAGGATGAACTAGACTTTGAAGGTTGTGATAGTGACAACATGAAAATCAAAGATGTAGGAACGTTCGAAAAACATAATAAGATTAAAATTGTCGTTCACGTGTGGGAGAAGGGGCTGAAGGGTGCCCGCTATAATTCACGTTCAACTTGTTATGAACGTGTAGTCAACCTCTTATTAGTAAAACAAGATGATAGCGAGGAATGGCACTACTGTGGTATTCCCAAAATCTCTCGCTTGTACACTCACTTGGGACACTCTTAAAAAGGTGAACATTTTGTATGCGACCGCTGCATCCGCTCCTTTTGGAGTAAAGATAAATTTGAAACTCACTATGAATGGTGCAAGCGAGGTAAATTACAAATGGAACGCATGCCCAAAGATAAAATATTTTCACATAGGGATAGTGGTGACGAATTAAGTCCCCTGCGTATCATTTACGCAGACATAGAATGCTACATTGATGATATCATCCACAAGCCAGCAGCCATATCCTGCTATGAAGTATGGCATGATCACTTTAGGAATAGACAAAACAAATGCATACTTGGCAAGGTGAAGATTGTAGTTCAAAATTTCTAGAATTTCTCGATAAAGCTGCTAAATTTCAACAATCATATGATTCCCAATTGCAGCGTAAGTCACTACATATGTCAGATGAAGACAAACAGAAATTTGAAAGTTGCACATCGTGCCCTAAATGTCATAAAACGTTTGATGACGATAAAATTAAGAAAGTGCGTGATCATGATCACATCACTGGTAAATTTAGAAACTCACTCTGCTCCAAATGTAACTTTTCACTTAGGTTGAAACGTCGTGTACTACCCGTCATTTTTCATAACTTTAAGGGCTATGACAGTCATATGCTCATAAAAGGAGGGTTGAGCCAGATGAAATCGTGGCAGTTTGATGTTATAGCACAAACGAGAGAAAAATTCATGGCAATGACAGGAAAAGTACCAGTAGATAAAACTAAAGAAAATAAGACAGTCTTCTTCGAAATAAAATTTTTAGATTCATTCC
This sequence comes from Prostheceraeus crozeri, assembly GCA_907163375.1. Taxonomy (NCBI): domain Eukaryota; kingdom Metazoa; phylum Platyhelminthes; order Polycladida; family Euryleptidae; genus Prostheceraeus; species Prostheceraeus crozeri. Next base: position 1,180,782 of record CAJQUW010012670.1, read on the forward strand.
AATTCATGTCAGCGTCACTAGCTTCTCTCGTTCGTAATCTCAAGTTTCTTCCCCATAGTCAAACTTTGAAGAAACACTATCCAAACTTAACGGATGAAATAATCACTCGCAAAGGAGTCTTTCCTTATGCGTATTTTAGCTCAATGTCTAAACTAAATGAAACAACCCTTCCTTTCATTGACAAATTCAAAAACGATTTGACGGGTGAAGATTGTCCAGTAGAGGACTATGAACATGCTCAAGAGGCATGGTTAAAATTTAATTGTAAAACGTTTGGCGATTATATGATCGCTTACTTAGAATTAGACGTCATTTTGCTGGCTGATGTCTTTCAGGAATTTCGACGAGTGGCATTAGAAGAAGACAAATTAGATCATGTCCACTTTGTCAGTCTATTAGCCATGTCCTTTAAATCAGCCTTTAAAATGACTGGTGAGACCATTCATCTCTTACAAGACCCGGAGATGTATAATATATTTGAGCGCGGAATACGCGGTGGTCTCACATTTGTAAATAAACATCATATAAAATCTGAAACAGTAGGTGATGATCATATCCACCTAAAGTACTATGACCAAAATAATTTATATGGCAGTTCACTGTCTAAACCACTACCTCATTCCGAGTTTAGTTGGTTAAATCAAGATGAGCTTGAGTATTACTCCAACCCTTCAAACATACTGAAGATTCCAGATGAAGGTGATTGGGGATATTATTTTGAAGTGGATTTGATTTATCCAAATAGCATTAAAAATAAAACTGCTGATTTCCCACTCGCACCTGAATCTGGTGAAGTGACTGAAGATATGTTTTCACCATTCATGTCACAGTTTCATAATAACTTAATAGAGTGTGGACAGCCAAGGCATAAACCATGCCGCAAACTTTTACTCACCCAATATGATAAGAAAAATTATCTCGTACACTTCTGCATATTAAAACTCTATTTAGAAATGGGCATGCTTCTAAAGTCAGTTCACCGCATTATCAAATTTAGACAGACAGCCTTCTTCAAACCCTACATAGATAGTAACAGTCAAAAACGTGCACTCGCCCAAAATAATTTTGAAAAGGATTTTTATAAATATAAGAATAACAGTCTATTCGGCAAGACCATGGAGGATGTTAGAAAACGTATGAATTACAAACTAGTCGTTGATGAACAAAAATATTACAAATTGACCTCATCACCTCTTTTCATTGATAGAGACATCATCGATGAGGATCTTGTAGGTGTTAAAATGATTAAATCAGAAGTTGAGTTGTGCAAACCCATCTATATTGGGCAAGCCGTTTTAGATTATTCCAAGCTTGAAATGTATCAACTCTTCTACAAAATATTAAAACCATGCCCTCTCTTAAAAGAGGTTCGCTTGCTGGGTGGTGATACAGATAGTTTCTTTTTAGGAATTACCACTCAAAAAGATTTAAATTTTAATGAAGTAGGCAACTCATTAGAAAAATATTTCGACACATCTAACTACAATCTCACTCATCCACTCTATTCCATACAGAATAAAGCCAAACTTGGTTGTTTTAAGGATGAAACAGCAGGAAAGGAAATAGATGAAATGATTCTCCTTCGTCCTAAAATGTATTCCATGAAATTAAAAGAATGTGCAGATAGTATTAAGCGTGCTAAAGGTATATCAAAATCCATTGTTCATAAAATGAAACATCGGTCCTATAAGAAGGCCTATAAAAATAAAACTATAACGTTTGTCAATATGACAATCTTAAAATCTCAAGTTCATACTGTGAAAACGTACACGTTCAAGAAACGAGCACTTTCAGCATGGGAGGATAAGAGGTGTTGGATAGGACATAACACATCTCTTCCACATGGACATCCTGACACTAACATACCTCCACCCAAAAGAATAAAACTCACGCTACCACATTCAGGAGATGTATTGACATAATCAACTTTAACTCAGTATTTTGATGTTGCTTTTTGTAGATATACATGGTTGTTTTATGGATTGCATGAGATCGTTTCTTCCTTGTGAATATATGCCTACAGTCAGCCCATTCCCCCTATATCTGTGAAAAGACTTTTTCATATACATATTTTTATTTCAATAAACATATCACAATGACTTCACTTTGTTTTCCGAAACACTAAAGTTACGAGGGATTTAGTATCTTTCACATGGATGCACTCTTGTAAACCATTGGTAATTTTGATAGCAATAGAGGGTATAGTTTGTTTGACGACGGGATGATAGAAAATAGATTCAAACATCTTCTCGACTATTCCATATGAAGCGTCTTTATCATGAATGAAATCACGTAAAATGTATTCTTTTTTCTCACCAACAGGAAATAGGTAAAATCAAATCACTTTGAATGTAAAGGTGCTGTTCATGTTTATCAAGTGTCATTGGTGTTTCTATACCAATCGCATGCGCAGCAGCAAACACAGTTTGTAGCATTGAAAAGCCAAAGAGTTTTTTCAAATTTTTACTCAATTGACATTGAATGTCATCACCCAGTTTCAGAACAACGCGTTGATTTTCAATTGAAAACGAAATGTGGTGTGTCTTTACATCATATTTACTTTTCATCACATGCTTCAACTTCTGTTGTATATAAGGATTTACTACATGAATGAAGCTTTCAACTGTATGATATAGACGCGGCATTATATTGATAGCAACTTTAGATTCTTGATAAGACTGGTAAATTTTCTTGATGCGATCGCCATAGATGTCCACCCACCATTCATCATTAACTGAATCAGCTTTAGTGTGATATTCATGAGAAGCATACACCACACCGCTTCCAATAATAGGTGTTGGATGTCTTACAAAATGACGCAAGGTTGGAGAGAAATAAACTGTAAGTTTGTCATTATATTTCTGAATAACCAACTTATTTTTGTCCGCCATAATTTTCTCTCCATACTTCTTACCCACAGTCTCATTCCATCGTTTTACTAACTCAATAAGTGATAAAGGTTGAACACCACGCTTTTTCAAAATGATGCGTTCTTCGCATTCTACAACATCTTCATCAAATATTTCAAATCTATAATGAAATTTGTTGGTTCGATTTGAATAAACTTTTTTAACATTTGCAGTAGCAATTGACGTTAGATGTAGTCCATGGCCAAAAGCGAGATGCGGATAGAATTCATTATCCAACCTCAGTGTAAGACCTTTAGTAAAAGAATGAAAGCGAAGGAACTGTCTCCCACTCCAATGATAGATAGTAAACTCATAAGCTTTCTGATTTTTATTCTTCATGATGGAAGTATTACCACTGTTGAATGCCTTAATAATTTTCTCATTCCCAAATGGTTCATAAGAATCTGATTTTATCTGAATCCATTCATAGTTCCACTTTCCATCTGATGTTAAATTGTATGGGAACTGGAATGCATTATTCATCGTTATTCCATCATGGGTGCGAGGAGTCAATATCATTTCTTCCAAATCATTCACATTCTGAATATTGCTATCATAGCAAATACTAGAAACGCCAACCTCCCATTCACCTTCTAAATGCAGTGTGCGATTTAATTCTACTCGATAGTCTGATGGTTTATTTTTGGGAAATTTATTCATAGAAGCATTACTGGGTAAGTAGATTAGAAACGAGTCCTCATTTTCACTTTCCATATTATTCACATTGGAAAAATATAATAGCATACTTTTGCATTAACTCTTCATTCGGAAATGGAGTGTGATACTTGTCACAGCATCTTTATGAAAAGGAATCAACTCACCAGCATCGTCATAAATGGCAATATCAATTTGTGGGATGTAGTTTGATTTCAGCTTTGTATAATGCACTTTCTTGAAAGTATGCTCAGATAAAATACTGCAGCTCTTTGGCTGGTATGGTATCATTGCTAGCAATGGAGCTTCAACATCTCCCACACGTACATCTTCACCAATATTGGAATATATCTGAAAATAGTTAATACGACGCGATAGCAACATGTCTGCGCTAGCTTTGGTTACAGTACCACTTTTAAAGATATTTTGATCAAAACCCAAAATGTCCATTAGAGTTTTATCCATAATTAGTTCAATACCTTTTCCACTTATAGTGAGAGGCAAAGTACCTTCTTTTTCAGAAAATGAAATATGTTGCTCATTAATCACTTCATTTAAATAATCTACAACCAATTTAACTGAAGTAATAATGCGAGGCATCAACACTCTTGTTTCATGTAAGATACCACCTAAAGGCTCTACACACTTTCTGTATAAAGATACGCTCCATTCTGAGTCAAATTGATTTGACCTTTCACATGGTAAATGTTGCATATTAAATTTTCCATGAACAGCTGCAGAATGATGTCGTAAGAACTGATGAAAATCTTTTGAACAAACTAATACTAGATCATCATCATTTAATTTACTTATTGCAATATGATTAGATGATTTGATATAAGTCAATGTTGCCACTTGTTTACCATCAACTCGAAGGAGATAATTAAATTTCTTCAATAATGTTTCAGGAGTCATGTTTGTCTTTCTTGGCTTAATCACAATCTTCTTCACCAACGTCTTCTCATTTCTTGGAATAAGATCTACATAATAAGCTTCCTCTCGATATATTAACTGTTTATAACCACTTATGTGGTAATTAACGTTAAAATTATCATAGCTTGTTAAGGCGCTAGCGAGGTAACCTAAATCATTTCTTAAACTTGGACTTAAACCAACAATCCAATCTTTATCAACTACATGATGTACATAAGTATAATCATCATTGTGCGGAGTAAATTGGACAATATGTTTACACGCTTTATTCAGGAAATCATATATAAACTTTTTACATAATAAGAGATCTTTCTTTGGCCACTGTGGAATGTATACTCGGCAGCCCTTTTCACATTGGTAAGCAGCTGTACGTCTCATATTAATAGTCATCACCTCATGATCAAAAGTATAGATACAGTTGCTATAAACAAGTTGAGTGACACCCACTTCCCAATTTCCATTTAGCTGTTGTGTATGATCAATGGGAGTAGAAAAGAGTGCGGTTCGATTACTAGCAAATCTCTTTGTAGCCGCATTGCTAAGCAAAATATGATAAAACGACATTTTTATATTGATGATCTGCGACTTTGCATAACATCATGAAGACTTGGATTTTGGACTCTCTACAATATATCAGAGTTGATCGTGATGGAAACGTACATTTCAAAAATTCTCATGGTCATACATCAGGAGGTATTACATTAACATGGCGACAATTTGTCAACCTCAATGATATCATGAGAGATTTGGAATATTTTGAAACATTAAGATTCATCTCCTTGGGTGATCAAGTTTGGCTTCAACATTACAGAAATGAAATTCAAATCTTCTCATTCCGCAAACTGTTTCTCATTTCGCAAATACAATTGGGAGAAGTATAGAAGATACATACATCGCTCCATCATGACATTTATTCGTCGTGAGTTCATCGCCCTACTATGCAAATCTTAATCAGACATGACTACCACGCACCATGAGTTGGAAATTAGATTCCCTACAGCGTATTGAAACGGATCATGATCGAAACGTCTATTTCAAAGATTCACCTGGAAATGTGAGAAGACAGTTTGCTTTATCTTATCGTCATTTTCAATCTCTACATCATATCATGAAGGATTTGAAATACTTCTATATGAAAAGACATTCACGTATTGGAAATCGCATCTGGTTGCGCGTCAACAATCGGCGAATTCATCTCTATCATTCCCAACTTCATACTAACTTCACATTTCATCAAGGTAGTTGGGAAAAGTATAAAAGGAAGGTACATCGCTCAATTTACTCATTCTTTCATCATGAAGCGCCATCGCTACACCATCGTCAACATTCTCCGTCGCTTCAGACTCTACACCAAAATCGATCTCACAACATTACACCAACACCTTCCAAACAGCAAGTATTACCCGGGCCGACCTCAAATGTTAGTGGTGAAGATGAACAATTCACGGAATCTTCAACTCTTCCCAAATGGGACTGTACAGATTCTCGGCGCCCTTTCTCATTCATCGGCGCAGTCAATGCGCTTAGAGCTACAAAGACTACTACGTCGGATATGGAAGAGGGAGAGGTGTGTGATGTCGAATCTGACTGTGGACAATATGGTGATCTCTACTCAATTGAGTGACAGTCTATCATTTTTGAAGATTCGTACCAGCAGTTACAATTTGTGTTATGAACCCGAACTTTTTCCTGCAGCTCTCATTAGTTGTTGGTTACCTGTGCATGTGGCAATCTTTCATAATAGTAAAGTGATCATTACCGGACTAAAATCTCATGTACAAGCAAATGTGATCCTAGACTATCTCATTGAGTATGTACGTACCCAGCGGATTGTAAAATAAAAAACAATTTTTCTAACATGATGTTTTTATTTCAAATCATGATAGAACTTACAAATCATTTTTTCATTAGAGGATGGATTACATGAAAAGTTTTGAATAATAGATGCAAATCGAGATACATGTAAACATTTTAAGATGAAGTACAGTACAAAAGCACCACACGTTGATGAAAGTGGATGTTGTAGTATGCGTTCATTTCGCTGATATTGACGCGTATGTTTTCTCAACCACTGCTGTGTTGGTATATTTGGAGGTTGAGCAAGAGAGTCAAATAGTTCACCACGTCGGTCTTCTCCAATAAAGATCGCTTTCCAATGCTCACCGCCTAAATTCTGAGAATGAGTGTTTAGCACAATAAAGATGGGATAGTGATTTACTGCAGGTGGTAAGGTATCGAGTGAATAGAAATTATCGAAAGCTTTCAACGTCGCTTCGTCTGCATTACGCTGCACTTTAGTCTTAATGTCGTCAGCAGTCAACCAACTCATTAACGATTATACTGAAGAATCACGTCACGATACTTTGTAATTTCAATATTTGAATCGAAGACTGCATAAATTAATACATTGATCGTCTCAGGTAGTGTTCTTTTGAACGTCAAATCCAAACGAATATTATGAGGCACGTTCGCTTGACGATAGGGGGCACTAATATCGCTGTCAGCAGTCAAATCAAATGCATAAATAGTATATCCACTCTTAAACTCTTTCATAGTCAGTCCGCTGGTGTCATCCGTATTGTAAAAGCCAAAAACATCCATAAAATCAACATAACTGCGCATAAATTGATCCGCAGCAAAATCTGGTTTGTAGGGTGGACCAGGATGACTCACACCATTTACACGTAAAGCAATTTCACTTAACTGATTGTGTTTAAAATTGAAAGGATTCTTCTTTATATTACCATTAAATGCATCATTTTCAACCATTGCCACCATGAGGAGCTTCGGTGCTTCCGATGGAAAGAGGCCATCTTTCATGAAACTCTTTTGATCTTTCGGAATTGTAAAGGTGAGAAGCTTTGTATGCTGAACGGGGTAAATGGCATTTTGGCGGTTAAGACCTTCAGGATGTCCTCTAATGACACTTGGATTCGGTACTACTCGACGGATGTAAAGTGCAATATCTTCCACATGAATTCTAAAATTGTCAACTTTAGCAAATGCATTCAGCGCAAATTCAGGCTTATTCAATGTCAGCTTGAGTCACATGCTGGTATTACAGAGTAAAAATTTTGACTGTCTAAAGAAGTCTAAATTCAGCGGACCATATAGCTGACATACTTTACTATCTTTAATCATAGCAGATCGCTTTACAAAGCCACTGTTTGTTTCAACATCAAATTTTCCTGCTTCATCTCTGTACCATCCCATGGCTTCCATATGACTTTTTTGTGCTGCTGGATGAAACTGTGATACATGATTGAAATATGATTTATAGGGATAATCGCTTTGACCACCTTCCACCTGCTGCTCTCCAATCGTTAGAGAAACATCGCGAAGTAATGTAGTCAATGGTAAATTGTTCAGCCCAACTTTATGTGTATCGTCAATAGCAGTTCCATCTGCTTGCTGAATTCTAAACCTCAAATCAACCATCGCATAACTCAAATCTATGTAGTCATCACTACCACCAGGAATAACAAATTCAATGGGGCCAGCATTCTCAGCTGTTCGAGGATGATAATCTACAATACTTGAACTAAGAATATCTGTCTGTATGGCTTGTTGATCAAACAAACAAAAACCGGAAGTTTTACACTCCATGATTAGAAGTTATAGCAGCGTCGTCGTTTAGCGCCTGATGAATGATTAGAGCCTCTGCGACGTTTGCGTGAATGCCTTTTGACTGAAGATCGCACCTTACCAGCTCCGCGATGTTTCCTCCTTCCTTTATTCATTCGCTTAGGTGATTTTTTTCCTTGAGTAACACCAGCAAAGGTCTGCTTCAATGTTTTTAAACCGCGTTCCTTCCCACGATTCAACAAACTGCTCTTAAAACTTCTACCTCTGGAAAGATCATTAGCAACATCACCAGCAAAGCCAACGGCATTACTTAAAACATTTCGTTTTAAAGATCTACCGACATTGGATATGAGAGGTGCTACAACAGATTTCAGTGCACCAAGTATGCTACCTCCACGTTGGCGGCGAGCGCCGATGTAAATTTGTCCTCCACCACTTACATAGGAGGGTCGTGAATAAAATGAGGCAGTTGGATTCATAGCTCAAACCCTAAACATTGTTAGTTACAACTTTGCATGAATCACTGTCGATCACTTAGATGAAAGATGTCGGCACGACGCATCCAAGAGTTCATACTTGAAGGATAACCAGTCCATTTAACAAGACACCATTATTCACCTTGCCGTTTTTTACATCGAATAATTTTCTCTACCAAATATGTTTCACTTTCAGTGACTACCTCAATCTCATCGCGGTAAAAGCTACCCTCAATTTCTTCATTATCGTAATCTTTCAACTTGTAGGTGGTTGGAGAGTCTTTTTGATTAATCCTTGATACTGTAAATACCTCCTCTGTCCAATTCGGAAGGTACCCTTTAGCAAAAACACTTTTCACTTTTGAGATACGAACTTTATCACCAATTTTCACATCACTTTTCACATGAGTGCGTTTACGTTGGAATGATTCGCGCACTTTATCTACATTGTCAGCATTTACATCTACTGGTCTGAGTCCAATAGAACGATGGATAGAGTGATTGTAGGCATGGAGTGTATCTTGTAGAACCTTTGTCCAATTTTGTGTCAAGTTGGCAGTAAAATGTCGCCACAAGCGATTTTTTAATGTGCGATTAAAACGTTCAACGAGTGCAGCTTTATAAGCACTCTTTACACTAAACAACTCAATGTCATGCCTCTCAAATAATCTTGTCACATGCTGATTTTCAAACTCTTTTCCTTGATCACTCTGAATTCTTTTTGGAATGCGACCTTCTCGAAAAATTGTTTGGAATGCTTTTGCTACTCCTTTCCCTTCTTTAGTTTTTAAAGGTTGAGCCCACGCATAACGCGAGAAAATATCAATGACGGTTAAAATAAAATTATTGCCCGAGTTATGTTTTAAAATGGAGGCGACATCACACAAATCTGTTTGCCACTGTTCATCAATGTCATGAACAATATAATGGCGGGTGCGGTACTTCTTTTTCGCTTGTTTGTGGAGTGTATAGGTAGCCTGACCCTTTAACCATCGTTTCACTTGTGATTGTGGAAGACCACTCGCTTTTGATAATTTCTTGATAGATGCAAATCCTGCCGGATGTTTTACATCATAATAGATTGACTTCAAACGTTCAGTCGATGACGACTGACTCTTTTTCCTCCTTCTCATCTTTTTGTTTTCTTACCTTTCTACATTTACAACAACTGCAGCATTTAGCTTTAGCGGTTTTGCGATCGTGTTCACATTGCTTAGGGGTTTCATTATGAGAGCTGGCGCAGCAAGTGCAAGTGACAACGACATTCACCTCTGGCGGCTCATTACATGGCAAGCAACACATCTGCTTCATATTAATAGTCTGAGAACATGTATTTCCTGGGAGGAGCTGTTTTACGTTTTCCTTTTACTAGTTTTAGTGGTGATGTAGATCTACGTCGAGTTCTTCCTCTTGTTTGCTTAGTGAGTGTGGGAGGGGATGTAGCAGGTGACGCCTTAAACCAATTTGTTGGCATTTTCATCGTCTGAAGCATTGGAGCAGTAGCCACTGTTGAATCAAGTTCTTTCAATGTCTCATTATTCAAAGCAAATTTTGGTACATTATGCTTTTTCAATAGTTTAAGAAAGTATGACCAACCAGGTGGAACATAGCCCTGACGGCGCTTTCTACGTGTCGCATACTGAATCAAGTCTTCATAACGTGAAGCATCAATCACTTTATTTTCATCTGTAATGATTTCTCCTCTATCATTTACATTGAGATGGGGTTCAATACTATTGAAAAGAGATATGGCATGTGCGCGAGATGCTAAAGGTGTAGCAGTCGATACAGAGTCACGCATCTTATTCTTCAAGTTTTTTAATTGCTCAACAGTTTCCGATTGTAATAATACAGCACGATGTGGATCTTTGATGTGAACATTTTGCTGATAATCTATTTCTTTCCTATACATTTGATTTGCAAGAGGTTGCTTTACTTGCTGCATGGCAGTTAATTGTACATATTCATCCTGAGGAATAACAATCATGCGAGAATAAGAACTCATAGTTTGTAGATAATCATGGGAGTTTTCAAAATATCACTTCGAAATCTAAATTCTTCCGGACACTCTTGCGTAAAGTCAATGAATAAGTAACCGTATGGTTTTTCAGTAGCTGCTTGAAAAATTTCAATTAAGGCTTTTGATCCTCTGGGTGCAACTTGTCGCGCTAAAATTTCAAATTGACTTTTATCTCGCGGATTCTTGAAAATAGCATAATAGTGTGTATTCAGGTTTCGTGTACGAGCTTCTTTTCCATCAGGAAACAAATTTTGTGTGATATAGATGATAAAGCACCTTTTATGATGTGCTGCGCGAGTGAACATATCTGTAACATCGTTTGAATTCTTACTTTCTTTTAATAAATCATCCAATACAACAACATCATTAGACTGAAGTTTATCCACTGCAATAATTCCTTCATGTCGAATAAAGTTGCGACTTTGCAATTCCTGAAACAACGACGGTTGATAAATACCATAACACCAAATCACTCGATTGATAGGTTCCTTAAACAACTCCCTTCTTTTATCCAATAAATTCAGCGTGAAAACAGTTTTACCTGCATGAGATGGACCTGATACAGTCAGAACTTTATCACATTGAAGTCTGAAATCCATTTTATTACTTTGAGATTCAACATTTGCATAATTAACGCTTAGAGCCAAAGATATTACCCAATAGGTTGCCCACGGCAGGAGCTATCATTGGAAGTATTGCTGAAAGGAAACCGCCCTTTTGTGTTAGAGTTTTCCTCTTTCTTTGAAGGGTGACTTTAGGATTGGAGATGAAACGCAATTTTGTGGCATATCGCTTAAGTAACTTTCGTTGTTTTGGCGCTAATGTCTTCGTCCTCAACTTTCTGACATGAGAAATAATTTCACGAATGAATTTATCATTGGCATGTCGTATAGCATTGTATCGCAGATTTGCTTTCATTCGTCGGAGAGCTTGAATGGCTGAAGAAAACTTTGAAGACTTTTTACGTTTCGCCATTTTCCGTGTTAGTCTTTGCTAAAACCTATCTTTACCACATTTGCATAGGTACTAACTATTGCGACATAAGTGACACTCGAAATGAGCAATGTCACAGTGGTTACATTTGCAAAGTTGAATGCAATTACGTATGAAACAGCGTTGACAAAAAGCGTGCTTACAACTCTTGAAGATGCGCTTTTCATTTCCATCCTTTCGCTTACATACATCACAACACATAGTTTCACCGTTACTGATGTCTATAGCAAGTCTTTTTGAAGATATGAATTTGCTAGCCTTTTCTAAATAATAGACGCATGTACAGAAGGAATATACTTCGAGAGTGAGCAGACATAGCTCGAAAACCAGTTGTGTTACAATCAAGTACCACTGCATTTTCAATTTTTCTTTATGGAAAGTTGAATGTGAATATCTGAAATCGCTTCAATCACTAGACTGCTACCATGATGGTTAAATGCATTAAGACGTTCAGCAATTTTTATCATATGTCTTTTAAAAAATTCTTCGGGGTGATCTACCACTTCCATTGAATAAGAAGCAAAATGGAAAGAGCGACTTTCCACCTCTTCCTTTCCAAGATGACTAAACTTAATTTTCGCAACTAATCGCGCCATGACAATGCTATCAGAGAATGTATTCATGAACTCTAGAAATAGAGTGCTAGCATCATCGACCACTGCTTGGATGTCGGTCTCATCTTTATGAAAATTTATCACATAATCTTGAACAGCTCCTTTTAAACTTTGCCTATGAAAATGTAATGTTCCGCAGTCGTTTGAAAAAGACATGATCACCCTTTATCTAACCCATCCATTGCATGAAAACAACAACTCTTCTCATAGCAACATTTATTGAATAATAGTAACAAGCATGCATTATAAATCAATGGTTTGAAAGAGATAAAATAGATACAGCTGGTAACTATCATACAGCGAGCACTGATAACCATACAGGACTTTGGCAGTGCTGAGGTAAGGAGGAAAGAAGCATTGGTTATGAACGTAGCTACTACAACGAATAGACAAAATAGGAACAGACAAATCCTTAAAACGTTTCGTGACTTCATGATAATGTTGATTCACTCTACTATCCCAAGGTGGAAGCAAAATATCATCAATGATTAGATTGGGAAATACTTTCCTCTCCTTACCAGGATTATTACAAAAGATGCGTATAACATTGAAAGCAGCTAACCATCGTTTAAAGTCAATAAGAAGAGCACTCTCACAAGAAAAGCCATAGTCTTGCAAATATTTCAGATTAAGTCCATGAATGTGTTTTCTCGCCCATTGATCAACATTGGGATTGCAGTTGGCATGTTGATGATAGACACTGACAATCTGATATGTCCAATTGTTCATAGCAATAGCACTGAGCTCCTGTACAGGTTCACCCTCACAATCCATAAAAATGATGATAGAAGCCTAAAACGGAAATTTACACATCTAAGGAAACGTTCTATAACATATTACAAAATGAAGAATTACATCGATGCTTTTCACGACAAAATACACAAATGATATGATGGCAACGAAGAAGTAAAATGTATCTAATAAGACCACGTCTACGACACTCAAAGCACATAGGCGAATTGTCATAGGGTAGAGTTAGGAAAGGACTAGTAATTCTCCTTCTTTGATTTGCGTTTTGATGCAGCATTCTTCTCCGATTTGCCTCTTCGTACCACTGCTGTTAAGGATTTGATCAATTATGTCGTCCACGTTGGGTGGTTTTGGAATATATAGGATGGATTCCATATGCATGGAGAGAGGCTATTTTATTATCCTTATGCCGACCATAATATAGCCCATTCACTTTGAAAAGGATATCCCAAGTACCTTCTCCGAGCTCGTCGCATGTGATGGATGTTGAATGATCTCCATCCTTCTTATAGTAAGTGCACCAATGTGATACCGGTAGGCAAATTTGATTACCATCCCAAATCTTTCTATAGGGAGTATCCTTGTCATCTCTCGCCTTCCACTCTTGAGCAAGAGGAGTAGGAATGTCCATATTTAATGTCACGTACTCCTCAATAATATCAAGTTGGTGGCGAATGTACGGACTCACGGGGATCAGTATGTAGTCCCCATACTGATTGTGCATTATCTTGACATCCGTGGAAGGGAGCATTCCCGTTTGGAGTACTACGCTATGATCGTCATAACGCAAGACTTGTTTAAATTTACGCTGTAGCGGTGTAGGATTATGGACCTTGGTTGTTTCTTCCACTGGCCTCAGTTGTAGATGATCTGATCGTAGCGAACCTTGTAACGTTTGACCACCATTTTGTCCTACTAGTGCAGCAGATGGAGTAGATGCCTGAAAATGGAAAAGATTGTATTAAGTTTACGTTCAAGGGAGGGAGGAAAGTAGCGACTTACCATTTTAGTTGGATAATAGAATAGGGAACTAGAGAGAGAGAGAAAATGTGCGTCCGTCACTCGTGCAATTCAACGATGGAATGATTCTCACTGTGGAAGGCTCGCTATTTATATAGAAATGCTTGATTCTCATTGGATGATGATCCTCATTGGACAATAACATCAAGCTGATTCCAAATCTGGCCTCCGTTTACCAATCCGAGCCTTCATTCGCCCGCTAGAGCTGTTTCTTGGGAAATTCTAACTCTGTCGTTTTTCGTCAATCTCCCAAAATCTTAAATGGCGTCTCACATCTAAACGAAGACAGATAGGAACAAGCCGTTTGTTTCACTGAATTTGTCTCACTCTTAGCTTTCAAACGAGCTATGGCACGACAAAATCCGTCCACTAGAAGGCAAGATCGAAGCGAGCTCTCCAGAGGGGGGGACGTCAGCGAAAATTTTTTCTCTCCGATTGCGTTCAAATTCACCATACCGATGCAGAATTTCACGCTGAATCCGAATCTGGCCTCCGTTTTCCCATCCGATGCTTCGTTTGGGCGCTACAGACCAAAACGTCCCAAATTTTAACTCTGTCGTTTTCTCGAAAAATGTTGAAAATTTTTTCTCGCCGATTGCCTTGAAACTCACCATACAGATAGAGAATTTCACGCTGATTCCAAATCTGAAATCCGTTTTCCAATCCGATGCTTCGTTTTGAAGCTACAGCCCAAAACGTCCCAAATTCTAACTCTGTCGTTTTTCGCCAATGTCCCAAAATTTTAAATGGCGTCTCACATCTAAACGAAGACAGATATGAACAAGCCGTTTGTTTCACTGAATTTGTCTCACTCTTAGCTTTCAAACGAGCTATGGCACGACTAAATCCGTCCACTGGAAGCCAAAATCGAAGCGAGCTGTCCAGAGGGTGGGGGGACGTCAGCGAAAATTTTTCTCTCCGATTGCGTTCAAATTCACCATACCGATGCAGAATTTCACGCTGAATCCGAATCTGGCCTCCGTTTTCACATCCGAGCACTGCTTCCACTCGAAACAGCACATTTTACAACCCAACATTCAGCAGATTGCACGAAAAACATCACACACTATAGCCTCAAGACAAATCCTGGCGGTCGCCCAAGTCCACCACGACACTCTGTCGTTCCAGAGGGGGGGGCGGACGTCAGACTCAAAGCACCACGGCGGCCGACCACGACACTCTGCCGTTCCAGAGGGGGGGGGCGTCAGACTCAAAGCACCACGGCGGCCGACCACGACACTCTGCCGTTCCGGAGGGGGGGGACGTGAGCGATGGCGGCCATCTTGCGCTATCCAGAAGTGGAGTTTTACTTACTACTTCTATACACTGCTTCAGACAAACTTTTGCTGAATAATGTCATTTGACATGTTCCAAATGTTTCTTCGATGACAAATCTGGATGTAATTGCATTAACAAAGATGAGGAAAGTCGCACCTCTAAGTCAGTTAGCAGTACTTCAAATAAAATACATGTCTATGTGCAACGAGAATTGTTGAGAACATATTTTAAAATTCAGATTAAAAATGTACTTTTCAGCACTACTTAAACGTTTGGGGGGGGCATGGCCCTGGTGGCCCCCCTTTGGCTACGCCCCTGTTACGTTGCAGGTTTTGAAAGTAACAGCATCAAAGAACGAGTTGCGTGCTGTGTATGTCGAGCGGCTTTATTTTCCGATTCAGTAGATTTCCCATACGCAAAGTTTTTTTGTAGGAAGCAGCGAGGTGGTCTGATGTCACCTAGTTTTGGTGTATTTACCATAATTAAAGTGGCTGAAGTTGCTTTCAAATCATTGTTTCCTGGAGTATGGAATGCCTCCACTCTCCCTACAGGATGCAATTTGGACATTAAAGTGGAGCATTTTGTCATGAACAAGATCAACGTTGATACTGTATTCCCAGAGCTGACGGACCATTATTGGGTACTTTATTTACTAATTAATAGGTGTGACACAATTCATTGAACTTGCTTTCTTTGTTGACAAATAAATCATTTGACAACATGACAATGACAGCTATTCAAGTATGTTTATCCTGCAGCAGTCATCGCTGTAATCATATCGCGACTTGTTTCTTGCCCGTCTATCGCAAACTAGTGTCTCTCCTGTCCTGTGTTTACTGGCTTCAAGCAGTTGTGTAAATAGTTCATCTGTTCCTCTCTAAATCTGTGCTTCGGAGGCTATTTCTGAAACCCGTTGGTTATGTCAGTCGAACATGCTAAATGCTGCTTTCAATCGCATAGCGGCATTAAGTGTTTGACTAGTATAAGACTAAAAGTCATCGGCCCCGTAGGACGGAAATTTGTTCGAAATTTAGATCGATCTCTACTCAAACACAATTTTTCCCAGAAAATCTTGCGATTTGTAGAAGGAAACTTCGTCTGCATTTTTTACAGAACTCAAGCGATTTATCCCAATAATGCAATGATCGAAAATTTGCTCGATAGTCTTTCACCTTGTAAATGAAGAAATAAGTTCACATGTGATGAACTGTGGAACTGATGTGAAGCAACTTCAGACTTTTAAGCTTTCATTGCCTTAACATTGCCATTTCGTGATATCTACAGACAAAGAAATTAAGGTACCCAGCTATTTTAGAACGAAATTCCTAGAAGTCAACGCGACTTGGGCAGAAAAGTCGGAAAATGAAAGGTTCTCGACAGATTTCTAAGTATTTGGATACATTATGAAAGAAGCTGGAAGTTTCAGCGCAGATAATATTGCCATCATGAACTGCGCTCAATTCGTCGTCGGAAAATTTACTGAATTAAGAAATAACGTTAACCTTCGGAAAATTAGATAATTGTAATTCAATCGACTTTGCAATCAAAACCAAAAGTTGACACTGAATGATGGAACGGAGCAACAATAACAACGAAGAAAAGCTTTGGATTATTTGCCGACGATTAAAAAGGGATACCTACTTTGTGATGCATTATTAGGAAAGTGAAAGCATACCTATACTATTTTCGCATCGGTTGTGGATGAGAGCGAATCTTTAGTATGTCAAGGCTAATCAGGCCTCAGTAGCTTACATCACTTCACTAATCATTGTCTGCAAGCAGAAATGAATATTTTTATAAATTAGCATAAAATGCTTTTCATCCATAAGTTTTCATCTCGAAAATACACAAAAATGCATGTTTCTAATGATTATGGATGGCCGCCGTACAAGGTCCAGGTGGTGCAGCGATTACACGAAGAAGATCTGGAAAACCGAATGGAGTTCGCAGAACAGGAGCTACAGCGCATCCAAGACAACCCGAGCCATTTAGTGGAACTAACCTGGTCCGATGAAGCTCACTTCCATCTGGATGTTGGTGTGAATCGCCACAATTGTCGTTATTGGGCCAACCAGAACCCTCACTGGATCAAGAAAGAGTCTATGCACTTGCCACGCACCACCGTCTGGGCGGCAATCAGCCAATCAGGCATCTACGGGCCGTTCTTCTTCGACACCTCCGTCAACAAGGATCGGTATCTCAAGATGCTACAGGAGGAATTTTGGCCAGCGGTGCAGTCGGACAGAAGAGACAGGAGCATCATATTCATGCAGGATGGTGCACTTCCACACTGGGGACTTCCTGTGCGTGAGTGGTTGAACAAGAAGATGCCTAACAGATGGATGGGACGTGGATTTCCTAACATGCCCTGGCCACCGCGTTCACCTGAACTGACGCCTTGCGATCTCTTCTTGTGGAGTTTTGTCAAGTCCAAGGTTTACCATACACGGCCAACATCCATGCAAAACCTGAAGGACCGCATCATACAAGCATTTCAAGAAGTGACAACTGAGATGTGTCGAGAAACTGCTCTGGCCTACCAAAAGCGACTCGAATCCGTCCTCGAGAATGGAGGAGGACACATTGAAGTTCGATAACTATTAACACTTTTTTTCTTATGTTTTTCATTTAATAAATGTTTTCTATGACATTTACTTTAATTCGTTTTGGTCATTATTGATAAAGACGTGGGGGAAATAAATTCTGTTTCTGACAATTCTCAGTACAACAGGTATAATCATCATAAATCCTATACTCCAAACTAGTATGAGTCGAAATTTCATGACGATCGGATGAATATGTGGGGAGTAATAAAAGTTTAAAATCTGGTTGTTTACGTGCACCACCCTGTAGATTGAGCTTTTTTGACAGCTCTACATATGAACTATTTACAATACTAAATCATTTATTAACAATCGATCACAATAATTAGAAGTAAAGAGAATAGTCATTTAAAAGGTCAGTCACATTTGCTCTTGTCATTATGTTTCATACTTCTTAGGTCACTCATATTCATTCCTTTGTCTTGATTTGTTTCTTAACTTCTTTGTCCTGTCTTCGAATTCTCCATCTTTTGCTAAACGATCCTTCTTCTCCTCGAATAGAATTTTGTTCAAAAAACAATTTCCCTACTGTCAAATTTAATCTTTTCCAATATGATGCAGTGTTAGAACCCCGTACCGATATACTCAGCCTCCACTTCATAAACCGACCAATAGGTGGGCTTCTAACCCTGTCATGTAACCCCGCAACATATTGGATATTATCATCTGTTTGTGTTCTTTTCAAATAATTCATTGTAAATTCTCTTTCGATATTCCTCGCAATATTTCCATTCTTTTCTTAATACAATTCTCAGGAATAGTATTAAGTCAACACTATTGTCGGCAACGAATATTTATGATAAACTATACAAAAATAAAACAAAAGCTATTGAAGATAAATACGAATGTGATAATAAGCGCATCTACACGGATGAATAAAGAAAACTAGGAAGAAATTATAGAAAAATAGTAGCGAAATATAAAACTGATCAATCAAATGAAAATCTGGTGAATTTAATGGCACAAAGGAAAATTTTAAATAAAAAAATTAGAAAAGAAAAGCGGTACCTAAGAAGGATCAAATATAATGAACTTCAAGCGGCAAAGCAAAATAGTGATCACAAACGATATTGGAAAATACTCAACCCAAAGCAAACTAAGACTCACATAGAAAATAACCTAACTGCAGAACATTTCAAGACTGCTATGATAGATAATGATGCTGCGAACAGCAACATCCGTCCTACCAGGATTGTAACTCTGAGAACAAATTCACTGACAGAGCTATTAGATACTAAATTCACATATAACGAAATTGAAACAAATATAAAAAACTCAAAAAAAATTAAATCAAGTGGACCAGATGGCTTTGTATATGAAATGTTAAAAGAAAATGCAACAGAAACCGTAGACATCCTTCAAAAAATGTTGGATGAAATTTTAATTTATAATGAAATACCATACAATCAAAACTGGATTATTCCTATATATAAGAAAGGAGAAAATGCAAATACAACCTCGTATCGCTGCATCACCCTATCATCATGTTTAGAAAAACTTTTTACAAAGATTTTAAATGAAAGACTGAATACATGGTTGGATAATAATCAAATTATTCACCCATGTCAAACGGGATTTAGAAAAGGTAATTCAACACTGGATAATTTATTTATACTGAAAGAATCGATTCAAATATATAAGAACAAAAAGATGCCGCTATATATGTGCTTTGTAGATTTGTCCAAGGCATTCGATTCAATACCGAAGAAATTGTTGATCAACAAACTGAATTATGTTTTACCTGACAGCAAAATTTTAACCACGATAGCTAATTTACTGACATTAAAACAATTTCAAGTATTATATAAAGGAAAAGAGACAAATCTATTTCAATTACGGTACAAAATGGTATACCTCAAGAGTCTCTCTCCAACTCTTTTTTGCATATATATGAATGACCTACTCATCAAAATAAATGTTGATAGAGATTTCACACGACCCATTAAGATAGGTGATATTCAAATCGCATGTCTTACGTACGCAGACGATATTCTCTTGATGAGTGAAAGTGAGATAGGATTGATGCATCAACTGAAATTAGTTGGAAACTTTTGTACAGAAAATGGATTAACAATTAATTTCGATAAAACAAAAGCAATGATATTCAACAAGTTTCATAGTAATGATACCATCGAAATAAAAATTTACGATATGAAATACGATATAAATATAATTGATGAATTTAAATACCTTGGAATGTGTATATCTAAAAATAATAAAAAACATATTGAATACTTGGTAAAAAAAGGTAAACGTGCTTCATATGTGACTGAAAAGAAGTTAAGAGAATTCGGCCATGTAAATGGAAGTATAGTGAAGAACACTTTTGAAATGTTAACATTGTCTAAAATGAAATTCTGTGCTGAATTTTGTTGTCACAACAATCTAAATTGTATGAATAAGATTCAATACCAGTTTTATAAGAATCACTATCATTTGGTAAAATCAACCCCAACTATTGTTTGATCGGAGAATTCGGACTTTTCCAATAGAATTCTATTTCTAGGCGATCACTTTCTGGATGAAATTAATAAATAGTAAAGTTAATAATTTGACTAGAGAAATTTATACTGAAAATTATAACCATATGAATGACTCTCAATATTCCTACACATGGACAGTCAAAGAGAAGATGTTACTGAAAGAAGTCAACCTATCACACTTATGGCAAAGTCAAAATACTGTAGATAAGAAAATGATGGAGAAATGTACACGTAGTACTCTGTTTGAATACTTTCGTTTTGAATACTTCTGTTTTGAATACTCAATATTCGTATTTATCTTCAATAGCTTTTGTTTTATTTTTGTATAGTTTATCATAAATATTCGTTGCCGACAATAGTGTTGACTTAATACTATTCCTGAGAATTGTATTAAGAAAAGAATGGAAATATTGCGAGGAATATCGAAAGAGAATTTACAATGAATTATTTGAAAAGAACACAAACAGATGATAATATCCAATATGTTGCGGGGTTACATGACAGGGTTAGAAGCCCACCTATTGGTCGGTTTATGAAGTGGAGGCTGAGTATATCGGTACGGGGTTCTAACACTGCATCATATTGGAAAAGATTAAATTTGACAGTAGGGAAATTGTTTTTTGAACAAAATTCTATTCGAGGAGAAGAAGGATCGTTTAGCAAAAGATGGAGAATTCGAAGACAGGACAAAGAAGTTAAGAAACAAATCAAGACAAAGGAATGAATATGAGTGACCTAAGAAGTATGAAACATAATGACAAGAGCAAATGTGACTGACCTTTTATGATGACTATTCTCTTTACTTCTAATTATTGTGATCGATTGTTAATAAATGATTTAGTATTGTAAATAGTTCATATGTAGAGCTGTCAAAAAAGCTCAATCTACAGGGTGGTGCACGTAAACAACCAGATTTTAAACTTTTATTACTCCCCACATATTCATCCGATCGTCATGAAATTTCGACTCATACTAGTTTGGAGTATAGGATTTATGATGATTATACCTGTTGTACTGAGAATTGTCAGAAACAGAATTTATTTCCCCCACGTCTTTATCAATAATGACCAAAACGAATTAAAGTAAATGTCATAGAAAACATTTATTAAATGAAAAACATAAGAAAAAAAGTGTTAATAGTTATCGAACTTCAATGTGTCCTCCTCCATTCTCGAGGACGGATTCGAGTCGCTTTTGGTAGGCCAGAGCAGTTTCTCGACACATCTCAGTTGTCACTTCTTGAAATGCTTGTATGATGCGGTCCTTCAGGTTTTGCATGGATGTTGGCCGTGTATGGTAAACCTTGGACTTGACAAAACTCCACAAGAAGAGATCGCAAGGCGTCAGTTCAGGTGAACGCGGTGGCCAGGGCATGTTAGGAAATCCACGTCCCATCCATCTGTTAGGCATCTTCTTGTTCAACCACTCACGCACAGGAAGTCCCCAGTGTGGAAGTGCACCATCCTGCATGAATATGATGCTCCTGTCTCTTCTGTCCGACTGCACCGCTGGCCAAAATTCCTCCTGTAGCATCTTGAGATACCGATCCTTGTTGACGGAGGTGTCGAAGAAGAACGGCCCGTAGATGCCTGATTGGCTGATTGCCGCCCAGACGGTGGTGCGTGGCAAGTGCATAGACTCTTTCTTGATCCAGTGAGGGTTCTGGTTGGCCCAATAACGACAATTGTGGCGATTCACACCAACATCCAGATGGAAGTGAGCTTCATCGGACCAGGTTAGTTCCACTAAATGGCTCGGGTTGTCTTGGATGCGCTGTAGCTCCTGTTCTGCGAACTCCATTCGGTTTTCCAGATCTTCTTCGTGTAATCGCTGCACCACCTGGACTTTGTGCGGATACCATCCATACTCATAGAGGATGCGCTGGATAGTGCGGCGACTCACTGGAAGCGCATTAGATGCACGACGGGTAGATGTGTTTGGGTCCTCCTCGAAGTGCTGCACAACTCGTTCCACATTCTGCTCCGTTCGTTCAGAAGATGACCGGTCCCGCTTGACAGTCACCACACTACCACTGGTCAACAGGTTTGTGTGCCACCGCTTTATGGTACGGACATCCGGTGCTCTCGCGTTCTTGCCATACTCTGAATGATAAAGCCTTTGTACCTCCACTGGACTCTTGAGCCATTCGTAACAAGCCGCGCATTTTGCTCGTTCTGCAACCGAATAATCATCCATTCTTCTATGTTCGATTCTTTTCAGATAGTGATTTAAACGTCGAATGGTATTTTATATGACATGGAAGTAACTAAACAATATTCACTTCAAGACTGCGCACAATTCGTTGTGCAGAATACGATTCATGTTAAGTTAATTAACTTGATATAGATTTTCGATGTCAACAAAATGAGTACATATGTCATTCGGTCAATAGAATCAGAATTTTCTGACAATTCTCAGTACAACAGGTATAATCATCATAAATCCTATACGCCAAAGTAGTATGAGTCGAAATTTAATGACGATCGGATGAATATTTGAGGAGTAATAAAAGTTTAAAATCTAGCGGTTTACGTGCACCACCATGTATGATAAATTGAAATTCTGAAAAATTCTGATTTTTTCACCATATCTCTTTTGCATTGTTAAAATGTGTATGTCTGTGACGTAGAGTAACTAAAATGGTGATTTTTAATTGATTATTGCATGCGATTTCCTTAAGCTTTAGCAATTCTGAGTTGGATAGTGTGTCACTTTCATCCCGAAGCTCTTGAATATCCAGAATCCGGTTTTTTGTCTGCGAGGACTCATGATGTTGCATTTCAGTTGTTTATCATATCATTATGTGCAGGAAAATTGCGATATTGTTAGCAATCAAAGCCAGATTTTTCTTGTGTCATCATCAAACGGATAACATGTACGTTGTGTTCATAGATCCTACCTCGGAGAATATGATGAGTGTTACACGCAATTCATTCAGCAGGCATTTTGGTGCTTCTGTCTTAGCTCCTATGTACCGGATATGTATATATCACTATCTATAGCCTTCTGTCCTATATTAACGATCCCTTCAAACCACAGATAGTCCTGGGAAGGTAAAATAGCTATCAATCGAGTACTTTCTTTTTACTGTAACAAATAACAATGACAATATTATAATAATATTAACAACAAAAAGTAATGTAAAGTCACTTATCTACTGTTGTTTGAAGTAGACGGATTACTCAGTTCACTGGAAGAATTGAAGTTATAGTTGATCGTAACAGGACAATTCGTGCATTGATCAAACCGTGCCGGAGGGATCTCATCAATTCGACGTTTTGCTTCTTGTTGAACTTGCAGTTGAATATTTGACTGCTGACAGTAGATGGCATTTGACATTTCTCGTTCATACAGGCTCGCATCAATGTATGCTGAGTCTGCATTCGCACTGATCCGACCTGTCTTTTTCTGAATAACCTCATTTGGTAATCCACCAGCCATTAGACGATTCTGAGAAGTCCTTCTTAAACTTGTATTAGACACAAATCCATCTAAATTCAAACTGCTCGTTAAGCGACCCGTGACCTTCTGGATCGCATGAATGCCGAAAGGACTTCGTTTATACCAAACATTGCCTTTAGGATCTTTTATTGGGGTCAAGTAAAAAGCCTCGCAACCTTCCAAATTGTTTGATTCGGGTCTGTGGGATACATATTTTTTATACAGATTGACAGGACATCTAGATAGATCATCGTTTGTGTAAAGTCTTGTCATCTTTGGTTCGTATCTAGCAGTTTTTATCCCAAACCTTTTGTTTTTCGATACCCTTTCAACATATAATAGGTATTCTTTTCCATCACTATCACTTTTCAAGGAAATTTGGGAATTTTCCACATAACTTAAATCCCTGTGCTCCTGTGCGGCGCGTAATGAGAAGTGGAGGCCCAAAAAATAAACAAGACTTTGTAATAATTGTTCAGGTGTCGAGCTTCCAAACGATCCATTTTCCCATAAGGTGTTTTCATTCTCTTTTGATATTACAATAGCCTTCTTCCTTGGACGAACTAGGCCATGCTCTGCTGCAATTTTCATCTGACAATCTAAAGTCCTCCGGGATTCAATGAATTCTTTATCGCTGAAGATTGAAATGTTCCAGCCCAACACATTATTAAAATGATACTGTATTCCTGAACACATATCTTTCTGGGTTTGGGGAGGGTAAATTTCTTTATTACCTTTTCTCATGTCACAAAAAAAGAATTTCAAGCAGTAATTTAAGTCAGATTTAGTAAATTCATCGACATCTTTCAAAACTTTGTCTATCCCATCATCAATTCTTATTCTCCAATCACTAAACCAATCACAAAATACCTTCATTGCCCATCTACTTTTCGTCAATGTGTTTTTTGGTATAGTCCTTTGAATATCTTTTGGTCTCTTCTCATTAGTTGTTCTTGCAAATCTTGAGCTGGTTGCTTCCATGGTATGGCTGTTCGTGATGACTGATTAACATAGTACATCATAAGAAGAATCTAAACTTAATTCAAACTTTCATAGTGGCCGGATTTCTGCACAATTTTCATAGAACGCTGCATAACACCATGTTTAAATTCTATGGCAGGTCATAGACTTCTTAATAATAGTATCTGGACAGGAAGAAGTCCATGGGCAGGCTTACATGACTTACATGACAAACAGTGTCATATCTATTTTCATCCGTGATTTTCTATGATTCATCTAGCATAATTATAATTCATCTATCCATGCTAGTGTCCATGCTATAGGCTAATAATAATGTTGATCATAGATAGTGATACACGTATATATGATATGAAAGATAGAGATCATAGCATCAGATGACATTCAGATGTCGCGTTAATCCTTTATACAAGGTGTTTCAAAAGTAGGCTAACAGTTGATTGTGCCCTAGGAAATCTATGTTGACCGTTCTATTGGCGATTTACACCTGAATCAGTCGATGGATATCCATGATCAGTCCAACATGAGCCATAGACTTCGAAGTAATTGCTACTATCATTTAGAAGTCTATGCAGTAGCATTCCATTGGCAAAGGAATTTTGAAATCTATCATGGACAAGATATAGCACCAATCTGACATTACGTACATGGATATGTTCAATTAATTTGATTTGAATCAAACACTGTTAGTTTGACTTGAAGTGAATTAAACAAGCTTGAAGCTTTTTTGAATTTGCTGCTTCTGTCATGTCAGGTCATCTAAAAGATGATCAAAGAAAATGGATTTTGAAATCCTTTTGGAAAAACAAGAATGCTGAAAAGGTGCGAATGGAATGGAGAGATGCCTTTCACAGCAATCCTCCATCAAGATTTGCTATTTATCGTATTCGAGATAAATTTGAAAAGACCGGTTCGGTAGAGAATGCACCGAAGTCAGGACGCCCTCGATCAGTTTCAATAACATCAAACGAGGAGCTAGTTGCCCAAACATTTGTTCAAAGTCCGAAGAAGTCAACAAGAAGAGCCTCATTGGAGTTGGACATTTCTCTAAGCTCTACTTGGAGACTGATGAGGAAAGTTGAGTTGAAACCATACCGACCCAGACTGTTGCAGCACCTTCTACCGGATGATGCTGAACGACGCTTGCAGTTTGCTGTGCTCATGTTGTCGAAATTCGGGAGAACCCAGATTTGCTTGACAAGATAGTTTGGTCTGACGAAGCCAGTTTCAAACTATCAGGTCACGTAAATAGACATAACTGTGTCTACTGGTTCCCTGAAAATCCGCACATGGTATCAACAAATGAGCTGAACCAGCCTGGCTTAACCGTCTGGGCCGGTATGTCAAGCAACGGTGTGATTGGGCCAGTATTTTTTGAAAGAACTGTGACGGCTGAGGTGTACCTTCAAATGCTCCAATCCTTTGCGATTCCTGAGATGCAGTCATTGAACAACTTCAATGAGCTGTACTTTCAGCAGGATGGTGCACCAGCGCATTTTGCAGTGAGTGTCAGAAGCTATCTGAATGACACTTTTCCAGGAAAGTGGATCGGGAGATGTGGTAGCATCCTTTGGCCTCCTCGCTCTCCCGATCTAACTCCGATGGACTTTTTCTTTTGGGGCGTTGTAAAGGAGAAAGTGTACGGACGAAAACCTCACACACTTTCTCAACTCCGCTCCTACATCACAGATGCCTGTCAAGAGATCAGTGATGACAGGAACTTATGCAGAACTGTGTGCCACAGTGTGGCCGAAAGACTACAAGAATGTGCCGATGTCCATGGTGGACATTTTGAGCATTTGCGTTCGTGAATTTTTGCAACTTTAAGTTGATTAATTTTTTGATATGTTGAATAGGCCTTGGTTATTCATTTGTTCATTTTTTTGTTAGGAAACCAAGCAAACAAAATGGTAGTTGTTTTAATGTTAATACCTTTATTAATTTCAGCCTCCTCTAGGCCATCATCAGAAGCTTCTGACGATGGTCTAAGAGGAGGCTGGAATTAACAAAGGTGAAGGACATTTGGATGTCAGCTGTTCTTCCTTCTTCGCCTCCCTGTCTTGTGTTGACGACAGCGTCTTCGTGCACCAGGCTGAGGGGCGCGGAGGACATTCGAATGTCAGCTGTTCTTCCTTCTCCGCAGTAACACTGAAACAACTACTATCTTGTTTACATGGTTTCCTAATAATTTTTTTTGATAGATGTTGGATAGTTATTCGACTTCTCATGATCGGTATAGATTCAAATTGGGTTGTAGTGAAATATGTAGGCATGAAAACACTGGAGATCATGAGATATTTTAATATGATTTACGCGATGTCAAAGAATATTGAATTTTTGCCCCTTACGAATACAAGGCATATTAGCTATCTGTGGCATCGTGAAAAAGATTATTATGACATAGCTTATTAATCTATAGCATTAAGACATAGCTTTTCAAGGCCAATTTCTACTGTTAGCCTACTTTTGAAACACCTTGTATATATACTCACTGACATAAATAATGAAACCAACTATCATTGACTTGAATGAAAGTTTGTTTCATTTTTTTCTATGGTTTGAGATGATATCTCGCTTTCTATGTATCACCATTGAACTCCATATGATAAGGGAAATGATATAGGACCATCAAATTTCAAAATTTGATATTGATCACAGTAACAGCTAGAAGTTGAACAGAATCACCACCTACTGCTGACCAGATTTGACTTATGAAATGGCGCACGATAACTTTACCAGAGGAATGGCAATTGGGATGATGCGTTGTGGGCAAAGTTCTACAACTGTTGCGAAAGAATTGAAAATTTCAAGGGTCGTTGTATGGAGGTGGTGGTGTCGTTGGAAAGCAGAAGGAAATGTGGAAAAGTAGAACGGATCAGGAAGACCAAGGGCATCATCCAAGCGGACAGATGCACGCTTAGTTTTAGCTGCTAAAAGAAACAGATCTGTGCCCGTCCCGAAGCTAATTGTGTACTGGAAGGTTGCTGGGAACGTTGCCTGTAGCGTTCGAACTGCATATCGAAGATTGCGAGAAGCTGGTATACAGTCTCGACGACCCGCTGTGAGAATTCCGCTGAGCCTGGAACATCGAAGGAGACGAGTGACGTGGTGTCAAGGTCATCAGTCGTGGAGTGACAGTCAGTGGGAACGTGTGCTCTGGACTGATGAATCGAGGTTTACTCTCGATTTCAACGATGGTCGGATCCGTGTTCATCGCTTGCCAAGTGAACGATTTGCTCCATGTTGCGTCAAAGAACACGACCGGTACGGCGGCGGTAGTGTCATGGTTTGGGCCGGTATCTGGCACAATGGAAAAACACCAGCAATCGTAGTGAAAGGAACATTGACAGGACAGCGATATGCCGACGAGATCGTGACACCGGTCGTGGTTCCAGCAGTGACATCGAATCAATTGATTTTTCAGGATGACAACGCAAGGCCCCATCGCGCTTCAGTGGTCTCTAACAGGATAGCAAGCAGTGGAATCCCAACCTTGGAATGGCCCTCATGTTCTCCCGACCTCTCCCCCATCGAGCACTGCTGGGATGAACTTGGTCGCAGAGTGAGGGAGAGGTACAACCACCCACCAGTGTCTTTGAAGATGTTGGCCGACAGACTGATCGAGCAGTGGAACCTCTTAGACCTGGCATTCATCCAGCGACTGTGCTCATCCTTGCCCTCACGCATCGATGCCTGTTTGGATGCTCGCGGTGGTCACACCCGTTTCTAACTTAAGTTGATAAAATCATGAGTATCAAATTAAATGTTTTTGAGTAAAGCATTCGAGTTCTCCTTTTACAAACAACAAACAAACGTACAGTACAACCAAGTTTAAGTCATAAGTATTCATATCAGGACTTGTTTCATTCTTTTTGTCACTGAGTATATAAGGATGTGTGTGTGTGTGTTCTAATAATCATAGCCCGTATAGGAATGCGTTCAACATCCATCGCTTATCTCATTTTTCTCATTTTCGCTATTTTCATTAAGTATTCTGAATAAGCCATTCAACGCTTGAACTCTCAACTAGACGGCTTCATGTGCCGTGGTTTTCATTCATTTTTACAAATTTTGAAGAAGACGAAAAAAATATTCTACACTACACTTCCCCTTCAGTCCTGAATATGTCAATGAGTTTGTCCAATATTTTTCTGTTACCTTCTCATTGACACTCGTAAGGAATGTTTAGGAAATGGGAATAAATAGCTAAATGATTTCAATGGAATATATTTTATCAATGAAACCATAGGCAATTGCTACTGAAATTCTTTTTGTCAGTTCACATCAGCGGATACTTCTCATATGAGTTGATTTGTATGAAGCTGCAATTATCGCTGAAACTGTTTAAACCTTTACTTTTGGTGCTTGGACTATAGACTTTATTGCTCCGACTATAGAGTTTGACTTGAAGTACAAGCATACAAATAAAAAGTACACATGTACTGATGTGAATCTTTGAATGATCAAATAAATTGAGGCATTTTTTATCAAAGAATCTTTTTATGGATTTTATGTTCCTGAGGTCTAAAATATATTTTAATCGACATTCAAAAAGCTATAAAATTTTGCAAATTATTCATGCGTTTTGCTACATTCGATGCAATGGAATTCAATATTCAAGTAATTAAGTTGAACTTGCTAGAATATCAAAGGCATGAATCGAGGAGCATTTGACTTAAAAGGGAAATGAAATACACTACCAAGGAAATTCAATGACTAGCACTATAAAGTTTACTTAGTGGTCGTAATGCAAAAATCCGATAATTGCTCGACTTCTTGGCTTTTGTGGCTTCATGTAATACGTTAGTAAAGACTGCTACATGACTGATGCATAATTAGTCAAAAGGCTTGATACATTATCGGATGTGATAATGCCAAGCAAGGAAATATTTTAAATTGATATTTTTCCAGGATATCAAGTCATACATTAGTCCCACAAGATAGCATTTTTGAGAAGATTATGCACGAACGCAGATATTTGGAAATTTGTTCACTCACAGCTTTACAAATCTGATGCTGCATAGCTCCTCTAGAGTCAGTGATTGTATTCAAACTCCTATGGCACCGCAGTGGAGTCTTTCAACTCCGATACTAATGCACTGACAAAATAGAGGGAATCCATAGCAATACACAGATTCAGTGCACACGGTTGCTTAACAACATCATCAAAATCTAATGAATATCCAAATTCAGATACTTGATGCAAATACTATTTCATTTACATTCAGTTACTAATAATACTGTGGTAGATAAAGGTAGTACATTTACTACTAGAAATGAACTTGAGACCTAATTCTGTGGAATTTCAGTTAATATTTTTTGCTTGCATTGTGAGAGAATTACCGGTATATGAATATGATATGTACGAGTATTGACAAGTTCAGTTCTTCGAAATAATTCATGCTCAATCATCTTCAATAATAGCATACTCAGCCAATGAATAATTTTATCCTGACGGCTTTGTAGACCTACTGTATATTGAGATCGATTTTACGAAATCGAGAAGATAAGTCAAACACCAGCAAACCTGACTAAAATGATTAACTGAAACTTACTAACATACCTCTAGCAGTCTACATGTTCTAGTTGCAAAATTCAGTTTTGATAAATGGCCATCGTTACATTTTAGACAAAAGTTGGCATTTTGCATGAATTACAGAAGTTTCAAGCTGAAAAATAATAAATAAGATTCAGAATTTCAAATTCAACTAATAAAAGCTTTATTTTGTAAGTGTGCTTCCGGAAGGAATGTTGTCTTAAAATTGATTATTTTTGGCTACCGATACCTCTTTACTTGAACGATCGATGTATGTCCCATATGTGGTCAAAATATAAAGATTTCACTACATAGAGGCATTTGCATTGTCAATTTCTGACTGCTTGAAAAAGCGGGGAACTGTGCGCTCCGAGAAGTTTAACGTATTTATTAGCCATCGCCATGAAAACGGCATGCATATATAGCCGGTCGGCAGCTAGACTAGTGGAAACTTGACAGTAGAAAAAGTGGAGGCTATGTTGAGCAAATTATTTTGTGTTATCAGGGGGCAATCAATGAATTTTTTGCATTTTTTCTGATATTTTCTGGTATTTTTGAGTCTGTGGAGAGCCAGATATGCGGAGTTGGATGCCAGATTGCTTTGAGCAAATCAATCATCTTTGAGCGAGATGAGTAAAGCTCGATTTGAGTGGAATCGGCGTTAAGCAAATTATTTTTTGCTGTCAGTAGCCTAGCAACAACTTTATTGCATTTCTTGACATAAAATATACTTTTTTGGCATGACATGGTTGTCGAGCGGCGTTTTTGATGTCAGAGGTAAATTTTTCGCACTTCTTACTAAAATGAGTTTGTTCTCGTCTTTGAGAAAAATTTTTGAAAAAAAGTTGCTGGAAACGTTGCTGCTAACTTCATCGACTTAAAGGCAGTAGCATTTCTCCAACACAAATATTCACGACAGATAGTATGGTGCTTCTGAATGTAGAGATCTTCCAAAGACCGTCGAAGGGTTGCGTTCCGCTCCACATCTAAAATCCTCCAGCTTATACTGTCTTGTGGGAATGTCTGATGGTGTAGAAGGTTGGTACACTGCGGAGTTTTGAGATTTTGCGTGTTCTTGAGCCAGATCTTATACTTTGTTCATAACATACTACAAGATTGAGGTTCAAAGAACACGCAAAATCCAGTTTGTCCGATATATTTTTCATTGCACATGGTACATTATCTTATAAACTACATGTTTAGAGAAGTATTTCTCACTTTTTGCCACACATTTGCAAGTCCAACATGATGGCTCCCATTTTGATCGCTCCCTTGTCCTTCTCCAACGATGACTCAAAAGTCTTGCAGCTTGAAAGACTACCCGTATCTTGTCGGCTAATTCACAGTTTTGGAGAAGTCTCTTTGTGAATTCGCTGATATATGGAAGGGAAGTATGACTTATCGGTTGATGGCTTCATCAGATTGTCGTCTTGCGCGAGATTCATCAAGAAACATTTGGATCCATTTCTTAGGATATCCATTGGCAAGGAATCTTGTTCTGAGTTTCGACTTTGATGCAGATACTTCGGATGATGAAGAATTTCTCATGCCGACAATTGTCACAAGCAACTTAAAAGATGTAAGTACCGCATTACCATGCCATGCATTAGTCCGCATTACCATGCGCATTAATATTCAGATTTGAGTGAATGATAAAATTAATTATACCGATGAAAATGGAATTAAAAACTTGAAATTTCTGCGAAGAAAGCACAATAAGATGTCGACGTTTTTATGAAGACATTGCATTATAATGCAGCTCATGAATTTCCCTTGATAATCAGCTTAATTTCCGCTTAATTAAGATGCTTGCTAGCAAATGTTCATTCCTTTTGATATCCAACTTGTTCCGTACTACTTATAAAAGGGCTTCATCTCGGTAGTATGCATAAACAGAGGAATAATTTGAAAAAATTTAGCTTTATACAATCTGAGTACTTTAAAACAAGATTTGCGCCCAATCATAGTTTGAAGAGAAAACAACGCAAAATTTTGAAATCCCGATAGCTATCTCGCGACCTGTCTTTGAGAGAAGTACGACCGTTGTGATGCACAAAATGTACAGACAAGTTTAATACAGCTCATCAGACTGGCATAGACTGCGGACATGACATTCGGACAAACTTCAGAGATATATCAATAGTGTATTTACAAACACAATAAATTTATCGAAGACAATTTTATTCGATCGAAAAATGGTGGTTTTACGAGTACCCTTGTGTGGTGATGGCGCCAGTAAAGGCGTCTGTAAACGTATTCTTTCATCGACTCAGAAAGTTTTTCCGGCTATTGAGCCTGTTGTTGTGTTCTCAACCTGTCGTATTCTCTCCCGTTGTCTTAAGGATCCTGTACCATCCCTCAGTCGCACTCGCCTTATCTATAAATTTTCTTGTGACTGCGGATGCAGTTATATTGGGCGCACTGAGAAATGTTTCATAGTCCGAATGAGGGAACATTTACCGAAGTGGACTGAAGGTGGACATATGTCGTCCTCGCTCTAATAAGTCTCCGTCCAGCGCCATTTGTCGGCATGCCATATCTTGCGATAGCTTTTCAGGACTACTTTATCTTCTTATTTGTCTATTTTATGTTCTCCTCGGTCCCCTTTTCTTCTCCCAAGTTTAGAATCACTGCATATATCTTGTCACCGTCCTGATCTGTGTATCCATAAAGGCTTAAAACATATCCTACGTTTGCTTGGCTTTAGCTTTTTTCTTTTGTCATGCCTTCGTTACTTTCTATTGTCTTCGATAAATTTATTGTGTTTGTAAATACACTATTGATATATCTCTGAAGTTTGTCCGAATGTCATGTCCGCAATCTATGCCAGTCTGATGAGCTGTATTAAACTTGTCTGTACATTTTGTGCATCACAACGGTCGTACTTCTCTCAAAGACAGGTCGCGAGATAGCTATCGGGATTTCAAAATTAGTGTTGTTTTCTCTTCAAATTATACAATCTCCTCAAATAATTTTTTGAACCGCACGAACGTTATCTCAGAGAAAAACTGAATATTTTCATATAAAAATTTTCATTGTATGCAGATACTTGCTCGATTCGAGACTATACCTACCAGTGGAGAATTTTCCGAGCATGCTAGGCATGCGGTGCATGGTTTTGAAATCAGATATGTTGAATAATATATCATTGATCTATGAAATAGCTCCGTGTGAGTTAGTGATAGGTGTGATAGGTGTGATCCCATCAAATGATAGGACTCCGGACTCCGGCCTATAACTAGACCCGAAATATAATACAAATAAATTACTTATTCTCGTGCATATAGCTGTCACTATCTTGATATCAACTTTCTCCGTCAAACAAAAGTACAGATACACTGCTGCATGCAAAGCTTGAAATAGTTGAAGGAATGACCCATGATAGTGAAAAAGGAATTGTCTTTTCACTCGGTGATTCAGTAAAGAAGACAAGCCTCGATCACACCTACGCACCAAGGGTTACATCAGAGACAAAAATGAAATACTAGTTTGTTTGAGAACATTACCTCTTACCCTCACGTTAATCGTGTGTGATTTCTCCTCCAAAGCGCATGTTAAAATTGAAAGTGTACTCATATTTTTTGGAGAAGGATGGGGATTATCCTGCCTGGTAGAGACTGGAGAAAACCGTGTGAAGCACACATCAAGAAGATGGGAGGAGCCGAATCGCATGCATCCAACTTAAAGCGACATTTGATAAACTTTCATCAAAAATGATTGATAATTGATACAGAAATGATCACTAAAGATAGGTTCAGGTAAGCCTATAATGATCTATGATGTAGGTTACCAGTTTTTTCAAAAAACTAGGCTTTATATATTGGCCACCCGGAGTCGTAGTCGGAGTCCTATCAACCCCCGGAGTCGGAGTCCTATCAAAATGATAGGCTCTAATCAAGCTCTAATTCATTTAGTCTGACATTAGTCTCTATTTGAACAAATCAATGCGTGTGTTGCAATCAAGAAGGCGATTGGGAAATCTATGCTGGAAATACAAGACAATACGAGAAAAATAATTTTCATCAGGTCTGCATTGTGATTTGCATGCAGCTGTCTCTCTTCTCCCTGTGATGCGCTCGGCTAGGTGCTACGCGATGACTGCATTATAATCTAATAAACGTTGTCGTTTTCTGGTGTCAGATCACGTCTTTCCTGTCGATCTATTAGGCGGTGAAATTACTGCTGTATGGTGATGCGGAGCTTGGATCGCATGCTCTAGTTGGCGTGTGTGTCATCCCCCGTAGTCACTGAAAGTCACAGCAAGGTGTAAGATTCAAGCAGTGTGAATAAAAGTGATAGTAGTAAGCAAACGGCGAACACCCGACCGGCGCCCCCCCTCTGGAACGACAGAGGTTGTAGTCTGTCGTGGTGTGCCGGCCAGGTTGGTCCACGTTCACAAAATGTTCGCTGACTCCCCCCCCCTCTGCAACGACAGAGTGTCGTGGTGGACTTGGGCGACCGCCAGGATTTGTCTTGAGGCTATAGTGTGTGATGTTTTTCGTACAATCTGCTGAATGTTGGGTTATAAAATGGGCTGTTTCGAGTGGAAGGAGTGCTCGGATGAGAAAACGGAGGCCAGATTCGGATTCAGCGTGAAATTCTGCATCGGTATGGTGAATTTGAACGCAATCGGAGAGAAAAAATTTTCGCTGACGTCCCCCCCTCTGGAGAGCTCGCTTCGATCTTGGCTTCTAGTGGACGGATTTTGTCGTGCCATAGCTCGTTTGAAAGCTAAGAGTGAGAAAAATTCAGTGAAACAAACGGCTTGTTCCTATCTGTCTTCGTTTAGATGTGAGACGCCATTTAAGATTTTGGGACATTGGCGAAAAACGACAGAGTTAGAATTTGGGACGTTTTGGGATGTAGCTTCAAAACGAAGCATCGGATTGGAAAACGGATTTCAGATTTGGAATCAGCGTGAAATTCTCTATCTGTATGGTGAGTTTCATGTCAATCGGAGAGTTTCAAGTCAATCGGAGAGAAAAATTTTCAACATTTTTCGAAAAAACGACAGAGTTAGAATTTGGGACGTTTTGGTGTGTAGCGCCCAAACGAAGCATCGGATGAGAAAACGGAGGCCAGATTTGGAATCAGCGTGAAATTCTCTATCTGTATGGTGAGTTTCATGTCAATCGGAGAGTTTCAAGTCAATCGGAGAGAAAAATTTTCAACATTTTTCGGAAAAACGAGTTAGAATTTTTGCGATGGCTGCCTACTGTAAAGCCAAAACGAAGCATCGGATGGGAAAACCGAGGCCAGATTCGGATTCAGCGTCAAATTCTACATGGATATGGTGTATTTCCAGCTCAATCGGAGCACTAGAACCGGAGATAGACGGGTTTTTAGTGTTTGGATGATGGGTATTACGTCATCAGCTGATCGCCACACACTATATAAGCTGGGAACCGACAGAGACTTGTCATTCAGACGAGAGATTGCCAACGGTAAGTTGTCTCTCTGAGCTCCGATGATAGCTTTGGACATTCCAAATCCCGGGTTTCTGTAAGAAACCGACTTAGAAAATTTCATTGCTGATATCAGCTAAGCCGTCAGACTTAGAGGTTAGCCAGGAGATGGCCTTCGTCTCCAGGCCATAAAAGACTCCAAAACTTTAAAGGCTTGTAACTTTGCTTCTACAAGTCCGTTTGACTTGATTCAAAAAAGGTTCGGTCGCTATTGACCTGCCCTAAGTGACAGACTACTTATAAAATTTCATAAGTAGTGCTAAAAAGTTGAAAAATTTAAATTCGCTATTTTTGGCAATTTTCGGGGTTTTCAAACCTTCTGATTTCAATAAAGACCTTTATAAAGTTGTGGGAGGCGAGCTTCGGCT
The DNA here is from genome assembly GCA_907163375.1 of Prostheceraeus crozeri. Lineage (NCBI taxonomy): Eukaryota > Metazoa > Platyhelminthes > Polycladida > Euryleptidae > Prostheceraeus > Prostheceraeus crozeri. The sequence continues at coordinate 1,216,888 of CAJQUW010012670.1, forward strand.
TGGAATTTGCAACCTTTGTAAACAATCCACTGGTTTTCATGTCAAAATCGGGGTCCGGATACCAACACAGTGATATGACGCACGCTCTGTCCGCGGGAGGTTGGATTTGTGGGCCGAGGCCTTGGAGTTGGGATAAGATCCCCTCTGAGTAATGCCTGTAACGGATTCAAAGGTTCGACACTTTCCACCAATCTCACAATTTAGCTGTATGATTATAAAAATGACTGCCAATGTCGCCTGTTAGTAATTCTATTTCATCCTTCCTTTACAGATACATAAGTTACAAAATGGGAGGAAATTCAAAGTTTCATTTTAAAAAGTGCCTATGTGGCGAAGTCAAGCGAGGTGGCGAGTTCAAGCGCCATTTAAATAAATTCCCCGACACTCCCGAAGAGCATAAGGAGGTCGCTGTGGTGAGCGGATGCACATCATGTATGAAATTCGTCAGGGGAAACCTGAACGAGTTTTTCTATAAGACGCATTCAACATGTCTCATTAAGAAGGTGAAAAATTATACCACCTCAGAGGTTGGGTTAGCCATCACCCCACTTTTTGTTTTTTTTTTGGTTTTGGTTTTGTTTTTTTTCTTCATGCTGTTTGGTTTTTTTGGTTTTTGTTGTTTTCTTTTTGTTTTCTGTTGGTTTTTGATGGTTTGTTACATTTTTATGGCTGATGTTTTTTGTTTTTGTGGAAGAATAAAAAAAAAAAAAAAAATAGAAAAAAAAAAAAATAAAAAAATAAAAAAATAAAAAAAAAAAAAAAAAAAAGAAAAAACAAAAAAAAAAAAAAAAAAAAAAAAAAAGAAAAAAAAAAAAAAAAAAAAAAAAAAATAAAAAAAAAAAAAAAAATAAAAAAAAAAAAAAAAAAAAAAAAAAAAAAAAAAAAAAAAAAAAAAAAAAAAAAAAAAAAAAAAATAAAAAAAACAAAAAAAAAAAAAAAACATAAAAAAAAAATAAAGGGATGAGAGGGAGGAGAGTGCAGGCGGCTTACCCCCCCCCCAACCCGGGGGATGAAGGTGCAGGCATTTTTTTTGTTTACTGTTCTGTCTTGAAAAAAAATAAAAAAAAAAAAAAAATAAAAAAAAAAAATTGTATTTTTTTGGTTTTTTTAGTTTTTTTTTTTTTTTTTATTTGTTTTTTTTTTTTGTTTTTTTGTTTTTTTTGTTTTTGTTTTTTTTTGTTTTTTTTTTTTTTTTGTTTGTTTTTTTTTTTTTATTTTTTTGTTTTTTTTGTTTGTTGTTTTTTGTGTTTTTTTTGTTTTTTTTCTTGTTTTTTTGTTGTTTTTGTTCTTTTTTTGTTGTTTTTGTTTTTTTTTTGTTTTTTTTGTTGTTTTTTTGTTGTTTTTGTTGTTTTTTTTTTTTTTTGTGTTTTTTTTTGTGTTCTTTTGTTGTTTTTTTTGTTTTTGTTTTGTTTTTTTTTTTTGTTTTGTTTTTTTTATGGTGTTGTTTTTTGTTTTGTTTTTTGTTTTTTTTTTTTTTTTTTTTTTTTGTTTGTTTTTTTTTTTTTTGTTTTTGTTTTTTTTTTTTTTTTTGTCTGTTTGTTTGTGTGGTGTTTTTTTTTGGTTTCTTGTTAGAAATCTTTTATGTGTATGAAATAATAACAAAAAAAATAAATAATAAAAAATATTAAAAAAAAATAAAAAAAAAATAAATAAATAAAAATAAAAAAAAAAAATAAAAAAAAAAAAAAAAAAAAAATCCTAATCAAGGATGAGAAGACAGAGACGCATGCCTCAGAGGTTGGGAAGGTCATCATCCCACCGGTTGAAAGACCACAAGTTGACCTAGATGCGGAGACAGAGCTGCAGATGGCAGTTTCAAGCCATGCAAGACTGCAAGAATGAGCAGCCAACGACATCTCACCTCAGCTCTTCTAGCTCTGAGTCGGAAATCTCCGAATCTGAATCGGAAACGGAAGAGGCGGTCGTCCTTAACAAACCCGAGGAGGCGATCATAGCTCCTAAACACGATAAGACGATTGTGAAGAGTCGGGCAGTGCCAGCGCCAAAAATGCACTCCTCACCTAAAAAAGGGAGAGGTATCAAATCCCAAGCCAAGCGGTGGGCTAAGGATGATGGTGTGGCGAGGGTTAGCCAAGAGCATGCCATTAAGAAGCTGAAGGATGAAATGAGCCGTTATAAAAACGAATGCTCCGCATCAAGGGATGAGAATTTTGAACTCAAAAAGCAGGTGGCGGAAATTAGGAGTCCTAAGGCTCAAGTATTAAAATTGGAAGGTTTCCAAAAGAGAGATCTAGCGAGTGAGAGTCGCGTAGAGGATCAGGCCACATGCATGAAGAATATGAAGGCGAAGGAGGCGACGCTCAAACTCCAACATGAGCAGGAGAAGATGGCTCTTCTTGAGGCGAAGAATAACGCTGTCAAGGGGAGAAGAACAACGCTCCACCTCCCCATAGTCGGTAGCAAAATTATCGACGATGTAATAATGGAGTCGGAGGATTTGGATAAAACGAGCGAGTGCTACGAAGGAGCAATGCCAGATATTCGCTGTCTCCACATAAGCATTAAACACAATGGTGACATTCAGGAATTGCGCCATCGTAAGCGAAAGTTGCCGGCCAAGTACCTGCCTCAGCCACCACCATCGAAGGTTCAACGAACCGGTTGAATTGATTTATGGTAAGTTAATATCATCTCTATCACTTGAATATAATTTCATCTATTTTCTTTCTATTTTTCAGATGCGACGAGAACGAACCAACGGCTCTCATAAGGGCCACCATGGGGCAAGATTTGATAGAACCTCCTCGCGGTTTGCCCTGGGCAGTCTTCGGACTGGCGAATACTATCATTAAGTTGATCTGCTATCAGTCAACTTGAACGTTATGCAGTCGATTGCTATCCTGAAGCATTCTGATTCGCTGTTGAGCAATTCATTGTTGAAAACCCTATATAAGCCAGAAGATTGTAGCGCTTCTCATTCAATTTCAAGTCACGATGGAAGCGACATCTGCCAACAACATTCCCGTCTTCATCGATGAAGACAACGCCATTCCCGAGTTCGTCATCCTCGACGAGTGGGATGAAGAGGATGATAAGAAGGGGAAGATCGAGAAGATCGTTTGGACGGATGGGGTGTGGACTCCAAATACCACTCGCATCCGAAAGGTGCCAGATGCACCAGCACGAGCTAGGCGGTATAGGGTCTATGACAACCTAACCGTCATACCCATTGACTATTCCAGCCAATAGTCAACTTAAATTCACACCCCGAGAATGAACCATCGGCTCTCTTAAGGGCCACCATGGGGCAAGACATGATAGAACCTCCACGCGGTTTGCCCTGGGCAGTCTTCGGACTGGCGAATACTATCATTAAGTTGAATCTGCTATCAGTCAACTTGAACGTTGCAAATGAAGTTCGGTGTAATACTTCCTTTCGACGGGCGTTCCTGTAAAGGGCGGCGGTGAAACCCGTAGCTATGTATACCGCAAGGGACATTCGGCAATGGTCAATCTTGTTAAACCTCTCTGCGTCATGTTTGCAAGTGATTGCCTCTGTCTCAACGTAGTATGCATTCGCGCCAGGGCGACATTTAGCCAACTGTCGAAGGTTGCCTAAAACTTTCCATTGCATACGTTATGAGAACCATGAGTTCTACCTGTCTCTATCAATGAGACGAATTGATGAATGGAATGAAATGGGAGGACACTCACGCGCCACACGCAACATAACACACTTCTCTCTTCCGTAGTCTAACAAGCTCTTTACACATGGATCGCAGTCGATTGCTATCCCAGTATCATGTAAGCTATCTTAATTTTATTTAACACTATTTCATCTACCATTATCATCCATATGAAATGTTTTAAGATTTACAAGTTAGACTAAGCGTGCTACTATTTCCAAATGAAAAAGTATACATGGTTAAATCATCCACTGAAGTCCCGTTCAAGTAAGTCAGTATGAAAGCAAAGATAATACGAAATAAACATTTATTATGGCATGTATTTCAAAAGGTCTTCATCGTCAATATCGTCCCAGAGTCTGGCTTCACATAGATAACAAAAACAGTTCAGTTGCTTTAATCGTTCTTCCACTGCGAGCCTCACTTTGTCAATATACTCCCACTCCGCCATAGTTCGTGGCTGGGAGTTAGGGGTGTACCACTCCCATAATTGGTGGAGGAATTTCGTGCTGGTGATCTCCATCACATCGTCAGTATCGTACTGGAGATACTTCCACCTCACGCCTGTTAAGTCGGGACACTCCTTCTCACATACACTCTCCTCTTCCTCGTCCGCTGGTAATGATAACTTTCTGATATTGTCCAGTCGGTACACCTTCTCTACCTTCCCCTTCGTTGGAGCGTTTGGTGCAACGAGCGCCTTTGGTGTTGAGCATGGAGAAGAGAATGTTGTGTTTGGTGTTGTCGGAGGGCTTGTCATGTTGACTGTGAATAATGACTTTGAAATGTTTTCTAATTCTTAAGTATCAACAAGCAACCAATCAGAATGAACAGCCAATGAATGATGAATATGAAAGTATATATGTAAAGTGACATCCGCATCATTTCACTTGTCTTGAGACGTATAAGTGAAGTGTCTCTAGCGAATTCTTATATTTGAGGTGTACAAGTGAACTGCTATCTCGTGAATTCCAAATTTGAGTGAAGTCTCTATCTTGTTGAAGTATCAACCTTAAACTTGATTTCGTTGAAATGGTAAGTTGAAGATTTCCTCTCTCATCTCCCTCAAACGTGTGGCTAATAGCATCTTCCTCAATTTCAGGCATCAACTTCATCACCAACGCCCTCCCTTCTCGAGGAAAGTTTAGAGTTGTTGAGTCAAGGTAGGTTGTAACAATACACTGAGACTTGAACAGAGATGATAGAATGATTTCTCTTTCAGGTGATACCAGTCCCATCTCGAGCGAGTCCATGTCAACATTGTCGCGGGAATGCAACGATCGGGAATGTGCTGACTGTGGGCACATCTTCACGAGGAAGCGTGATCTCGTCCGACACATCAAGCGAGGTGTTTGTAGACCTAAGTCAGCATCAATCTCCGAAGGTGGGGATGATTCTGTTAACGATGTCTCCTTTTCTTGCGATTTATGCATTCAGTCTTTTGAGTCACATTTTGAACTATCTTCACATAGACTTCGACATACACACAGTGACGATAGTTATACTAACAGCACCTCCTCTATCCGACTCACTGAAGTGTCCATAAATAATTTAGTGAGGAACTACCAGATGGACTCCTCAGAAACCATTGCTAACTTTGAGGAATGGTTTCATCAAAATTCATCATTGATAGAAGCGCTCTTCAACAATTTAGACAATTTTAGAATGAAGGCGCTCATCTATCTCAAAATAAAATATGTAAAAATTGACCACCATACTGGACAAATAATAGAGAGGTTGGAGTTTCACATACCCTCCTCTCCTGCAACCGAAGTTGTAGACTATGAGTCTTGGATAGATTTTCATATCCAAGGATTAAAATTAAACATAGATAAATTTAACGAGCGCGATAGCGGTCTCGTTTTTGATGGTATTGAGACCGCCATGATTAAAATCAGTTTATTAGGAAATCATAGTGGTCGAGGCTCCTTTAAACTTCCGAAAAATTTAAGAAATAAAGCAGCAGTCATTTCTGTAGATTGCGAATCGCAATGTTTTAAGTATGCCGTCCTCTCCATTCTCCACTATAATGATGTACAGAATAGCCGATACCGCAAGAGTAAGTATCAACAGTGGGAGAATGAATTAAACTTCGATGACTGCAATAGTGACGATATGAAAATTAAAGATATAGAAAAATTTGAAAAATTGAACAACATCAAAATAGTTCTCCATGTTTGGGAAAAGGGATTGAAGGGTGTGCGCTACAACTCGCGTTCGAGTTGTTATGAACGTACAGTAAACCTGTTATTAGTAAAACAGGATGATAGTGAGGAATGGCACTACTGCGGTATTCCCAAAATTTCTCGCTTATACCACCACTTAGAAAACTCTAGTAGAGAGTTATATTACTGCGACAGATGTATTCGCCACTTTAGGAGGAAAACTAAATTTGAAACTCATTACGAATGGTGTAAGCGAGGTAAACTACAAATGGAGCGCATGCCCAAAGATAAGGAGTTTTCATATAGAGAGAATGGCGATGAACTAAGTCCTCTTCGTGTCATCTATGCTGACATCGAATGTTATATCGATGATAACATCCATCGAGCCAGCAGCCATTTCCTGCTATGAAGTATGGCATGATCCATTTCAGAATAGGAAAAATAAAATGCACGTCTGGCAAGGTGAGGATTGTATTTACCAATTCCTACAATTCCTCGAACAGGCTGTAAAATTTCAACAAAAGTATGATGGTGAACTCTATCGCAGATCATTGCATATGACAGCAGATGATCAAGCAAAATTTGATAGTTGCAACGTTTGCCCCAAATGTAGGAAAACATTTGATGATGATAAGATTAAGAAAGTGCGCGACCATGATCACATCACTGGTAAATTTAGAAACGCACTATGTTCAAAATGCAATTTTTCACTTAGGATGAAACGGCGTACATTACCCGTCATTTTCCATAATTTCAAGGGCTACGACAGCCATATGATAATAAAAGGAGGTTTAGGTCAAATGAAAGAGTGGAAGCTTGATGTAATAGCACAAACGAGAGAGAAGTTTATGGCCATGACAGCAAAAGTGCCTGTCGATAAAACTAAAGAAAATAAGACGGTCTATTTTGATATAAAATTTTTAGATTCCTACCAATTTATGACTGCATCACTGGCCTCTCTCGTACAAAATCTAAAGTCTCTTCCACTAACACAAAATCTTAAGAAACAATATCCAAATCTAACCGATGAAGTCATCACACGGAAAGGAGTCTTTCCATATGCATATTTTGATGCGATTAGTAAACTCGGCGAGACTTCTCTTCCGCCCATAGATAAATTTAAAAATGATTTGAGCGGTGCAGAATGTAAGACCGAAGATTATGATCATGCACAAGATGCATGGATAAAATTTGACTGCCATACATTTGGCGAATATATGATTGCCTACCTTAAGTTAGATGTATTTTTGCTGGCTGATGTATTTCAGGAGTTTCGACGAGTGGCATTAGAAGAAGATAAGTTAGATCCCGTCCACTTTGTCAGTCTGCCAGCCATGTCATTTAAGTCTGCTTTTAAAATGACTGGTGAGACCATTCATCTCTTACAAGATCCAGAGATGTATAATTTATTTGAGCGAGGAATTCGCGGTGGTCTCACATTTGTAAATAAACATAGGTTAAAATCAAAATTAGTAGGCGATGATCAGACTCATCTTAAGTATTATGACCAAAATAATTTATATGGTAGTTCACTATCCAAACCACTCCCTCACTCTGAGTTTAGCTGGTTAGATGATAGTGAAATTCAGCATCTCTCCAACCCTTCTAACATACTAGCAATTCCAGATGAAGGTGATTGGGGATATTATTTTGAGATAGATCTAATCTATCCAAATAATATTAAACATAAAACCGTAGATTTTCCACTCGCACCCGAATCAGGTGAAGTGACCAAAGATATGTTTTCCGACTTTATGAAACAATTTCATAAAGATTTAGAATCATGCGGTCAACCCGACTATAAGCCTTGCCGCAAACTTTTACTCACCCAGTATGATAAGGAAAACTATCTAGTCCACTTTAGCATCTTAAAATTTTATTTAGAAATGGGTATGATTTTAAAAAGAGTTCACCGCATTATTAAATTTAGACAGAAAGCCTTCCTCAAACCATATATTGATAGCAACAGCCAGAAACGTGCACTAGCCCAAAATAATTTTGAAAAAGATTTTTATAAGTATAAGAATAATAGTCTATTTGGTAAGACGATGGAGGATGTTAGAAAGCGTGTAAACTATAAACTAGTCAATGATGTTACAAAATTAAGAAATTGGTCTCATCACCTCTATTCATCGATAGAGACATTATCGATGAGGACCTTGTAGGTGTTAAAATGATAAAATCTGAAGTTGAGTTGTGCAAGCCCATCTATATTGGTCAAGCTGTACTAGATTACTCTAAGCTTGAAATGTACCAACTCTTTTATAAAATACTAAAACCATGTCCTCTCGTAAAAGAGGTTCGTTTGTTGGGTGGTGATACAGATAGTTTCTTCTTAGGTATTACCACTCAAAAAGATTTAAATTTCAATGAAGTAGGAAAATCTTTAGAAAGATATTTTGATACATCAAATTATCCTACTGATCACCACTCTACTCCATCAAAAATAAGGCAAAACTTGGCTGCTTTAAGGATGAGACAGCAGGGAAGGAAATAGATGAAATGATTCTCCTCCGTCCAAAAATGTACAGTATGAAATTAAAGGATAGCGACGATAGTATTAAGCGTGCTAAAGGCATATCAAGATCATTGGTCTCTAACATGAAACATAAAAATTTCAGGAAAGCCTATAGAAATAAAAATATAACGTTTGTCAATATGACAATCTTAAAATCTAAGTCGCATGAGATCAAAACTCATACTTTTAGGAAACGGGCGCTTTCAGCATGGGAGGATAAGAGGTGCTGGTTAGAACACAACATATCTCTTCCACATGGACATCCTGACACAAACATACCACCACCCAAAAGAATTAAACTCACACTACCACATTCAGGAGACGTCTTAGCATAATCATCCTTAACTTAGTATTTTGATGTTGATTTCTGTAGATAAACATTGCTGTTTTATGTATCGCATGAGATCGTTTCTTCCTTGTGAATATATGCCTACAGTCAGCCCATTCCCCTATATCTGTGAAAAGACTTTTTCATATACATATTTTTATTTCAATAAACATATCACAATGACTTCACTTTGTTTTCCGAAACACTAAAGTTACGAGGGATTTAGTATCTTTCACATGGATGCACTCTTGTAAACCATTGGTAATTTTGATAGCAATAGAGGGTATAGTTTGTTTGACGACGGGATGATAGAAAATAGATTCAAACATCTTCTCGACTATTCCATATGAAGCGTCTTTATCATGAATGAAATCACGTAAAATGTATTCTTTTTTCTCACCAACAGAAATAGGTAGAATCAAATCACTTTGAATGTAAAGGTGCTGTTCATGTTTATCAAGTGTCATTGGTGTTTCTATACCAATCGTATGCGCAGCAGCAAACACAGTTTGTAGCATTGAAAAACCAAAGAGTTTTTTCAAATTTTTACTCAATTGACATTGAATGTCATCACCCAGTTTCAGAACAACGCGTTGATTTTCAATTGAAAACGAAATGTGGTGTGTCTTTACATCATATTTACTTTTCATCACATGCTTCAACTTCTGTTGTATATAAGGATTTACTACATGAATGAAGCTTTCAACTGTATGATATAGACGCGGCATTATATTGATAGCAACTTTAGATTCTTCATAAGACTGGTAAATTTTCTTGATGCGATCGCCATAGATGTCCACCCACCATTCATCATTAACTGAATCAGCTTTAGTGTGATATTCATGAGAAGCATACACCACACCGCTTCCAATAATAGGTGTATAATGTCTTACAAAT